>OY293827.1:63347641-63947641 GCA_958507055.1 Crioceris asparagi
AACTAGTGATGCGCAAAGCAAGACCAAGACCAAGACCGATATGGTCTTGGTATTGGTCTTGGTCTTGCACCCTTGGTATTGGTCTTGGTCTTGCATTAAATCCTTAGTCTTGGTCTTGGGTCTTGGTCTTGCATATACGGTCTTGGTATTGGTCTTGGTCTTGCTGCAAGACTTGCAAGACTTTGCAAGACTCTTGCAAAAGTTTTGATATTTTTATAAATATGAAAAGTTCGCGCGATTCTAAACCGTATTTACGTAATTCAAATGAAGAAGAACCCTGCAATATGGATCGGAAGTATTCATAATCTTATAAGATTGCCTATAATTATATTGTCATTCGAAATGGATAAATATTGAATGTATAAAAAAAATCAGTCATTGTCCATAATAAACACGCCTGGTATTGTAATGGTACCAAATCATTCTAGAATAAGTACTGAGAATAAATCTAAGTGCGTAATAATTTTATAAATTATTATTCAACATTCACGCATGAGAATTGTATTTTACTAGCGTGACTTAGTCTGCTTCTGCTTTCTTGGTATCTTCCTTCGCAGCTGTGCACTCATTTTACTACATTCCAGTAATATTTTAATATACCTCTAGGTAATGGTTTCACTGGCCCTTCTATAGGTTTGTGCATTATACTTTTATTTCATAACTCATTTAACAATGGTCTTGCACCACTTTCTTTATTAAAATAGAAAGAATCTCTCAGAGCGGATATTGTGTGTAAGCGATTAAAAGTATTCTTCATTTCAACTTTTTTTAAAGCTTTTTCCAAGAGAATAAAGAAAATTAAAAACAGGTAGAGATTTGTTAGTTAGGTTAGGTTAGTTAGGTATCTATTTCAAAAATCAGTTGTAAGAAGATCTCAGTTGAGTTAGTTAATGAGCATTATCGAAAAAATAATTTCAAAGTAATTGCAAGTTTAAAAGATCTCCAAAAGTGGCCACTGGATAAATGTCATCAAAAAAATATCAGATTCATAGATGATTTTTAACGTTTGCTGTTAACATTCTGCGCGATAGAAAAAATAATAAAAATAACCGTGTAGTTTACCTACCTCCCCTGGCTACGAACTATCGGGATTGAACAGCTCGTTAAGGGAAATTCTAGAAGGGTTGAAATTACTTTATAGGGTATCTCAATTTTTTTTAAATCAATATAACCCGGAAGGGTAAAATGAACGCGCTTTTCACTCAATAACTTTTAATTCAATATTTTTAGAATCTGTAAAATAAATATCGATAATAAGGAAGTTCAAAGATTCAATTAATTAGGTTATTTACTAGCGTTTCTTATTTAATCATTGAGCTAAAAAATATGTTTCCTACCAATTTAATGTTTGGTTACGGAACTGCGAGAGTCTTGCAAGTCTCGCAAGTCTTGCAGCAAGACCAAGACCAAGACCAGGTTAGTCTTGGTATTGGTCTTGCATCCCAGTATTGGTCTTGGTCTTGGGTCTTGGTCTTGCATACACGGTCTTGGTCTCGGTCTTGGTCTTGCAATTTCGCAAGACCAAGACCAAGACTGCAAGACCAAGACCAGTCTCGCAGCATCACTAACTGTAACGGATCCAAAAGAATGGTTTTTATAAATTAGGTACAGCTAATGGCGTTTTGGAGAAAATGTTTACTAGAAATGATTTTCAGGTATGTATATATGTAGGTATAGTATTCTGCTAAACGTATTTAAGCAAAAATCTTTCTCACAGTTGTCTCAAAATGAATTTTTAACTGCAGAAGATGTTCCATCAACGTTTTTCGCAATGAGAAAAATTGCTGTTAAGGAATCTAGGTCCAAGCAAGGCTTTATATGATGTGATTGCAAGAAACAATGCCATAATAAAAAAAAAGTAAATGTGTTGCAAGCAAGTTTCATGGTAGTTCTTCTTGTTGCAATAAGTAGATGATACTAATATCTGTTTGAGTAACCAGCTTTTTCTCAAAAATGAATATTGTTCTCCTTCATCAATAGAATTTTTTTAAAGCCCAAATATTGTAATCGACGTCTGAGCATTTCTACATTGCACAATTGGCGAAATGCTAAACTAAAAAAAGATAATCTGCCGAAATATATTCATATTCGGCATTTGAGCAACTCCGGATAGCTCAGTTTGCGAAATGTGTAAATCATTTTAAACTGATTCCAAAATAGGACCTATTTTCGGCTATTGATCATTTGGATTTGATCATTTCACGAAATGAGTATGTTTTTCGGCGAATGGGCGAATTCGGCGTGAGTCTAACATATACATGAAATTATCATCAATCAATATTTTTGATTAAAAGTAGGAACGACTTTATTAGTTGGAGCACTGGCAAATTCAAAATTATATTTATTCTATTGGTGCTGGTAAGCAACAATTGCTAACCAGTGCAAAGATATGACTGCCTATGGCGTATTTCCTACTGTCATTGCAATATTGTAACGTACTGAATTGAATTAAAGTTCACAAATTGTCCTGCTGAGGCAGCACAGTTTAAAGTTGTGATTCCGTCGCGGTAGCAAGTTCTATCATACAAGATTTTACAATTCACCGCTGTTGCTTTGTATGATGAACAAGCCTAGGATTCATCCGATTTCGCGATATTGTGTCTCGAGGTCTTATTTATATTATGTTTGTATATATTATAACGATTTCACTCGAAGACTTTCCTAAACTTTATATCCAAATAAACATCAGAGCTGCCTCCGGCAATAAATCATCCACATATTACAAAATGACAAAAAGCTTTTGAATGGAAACCGCTCTCAAAGTAACTTGGACTATTTATTATTTTCAACTGCTCTTGTTGTGGAGGAGCGGCACGGTAAGGCCCCCTGCTCAAATTAAATTCTTTCATCGCAGTGATTTTCCCAGAATCGCTTGAGTTTCTTGGTAGAGAATATGGCGGCAGGACATAACCATGCGCTAAATTACTTTTTCCAGAGTAAATATTAAGAAAGTTCAACTTAAAATGCTATTGCTAATGAGTCGACGCAATTTGGATGATCGATAGCTTTTTCTAGAACCTAGTGCGAATATATATCCGAACAGAACAGAAGATTTAGGTAGTATATTAGACTAGTTCAATAGAGCCACTAAACTGATTATTTCTAAATCCAGACGGTTTCTCCTAAGTTAAAATTGAATGTGACCATTGTTGTTTGTCTTGGCACGCTGAAAAAAATAATGGTCATTCTACCTGATGAAACGATTTTTATATTTCGAAGGAATTCGTTTAAGAGCGGTAGGAGAGTCGTATCCTTGGATACACCAGATTTTTTGTCTCCTACCACTACCCTAAGTAGCCTAGTAAGGAAAGTATTGTAATTATTTAAAATTTTCGGAGCTCGATTTTGAACAGATACTTTCAATTCAGTGTTCGCTGAATCTAAAAAATATATTTTCATCCATTGGTCTCTCTACTTGCCCACCTGTCCATGCCAATATTGTCTCGGGAATAGATGGATCGATTATGTTGGTATCTTTTTTGTTTTGTAAGGCAGATATCACTATAGCTCACCGGTGACAATGATTGGGCATTCCCCTCTTATTGGTTGCCAAGTAGTATCTGACCCTCGTGCTTCGCTCATCATCGCTTTATTTCGAAAATGGCCAACGATTTTGACGAAACTTGCCTAAAACATTCTGCTCTTTGTCCCCTGATATATTACGTGTCTCTGAGAAAAAGCAGGAAAAACTTATGATTAACTGTTTATTCGTATTCTCGCTAAATTGATCCTCCTATGTCAAAATGGAATTTAGTCATTGTTGTTTGTTTTGGCATGCTAAAAATAGGTCATTTGAGTGGACACACAATTCCAAATTTGGTATAGAAATAACAGAAGCCGATATAAGCAATAAAGAACGTCTATCCATTGGGTGAGTCAGTCATTTGACCGAGCAAAATTGAACATCTATCAACATTCCCAAAAACTAACATTTCACGGAATTTTAAGAAACCGAATACACGAATATATATTAGAAAATTTATCCATAACAAATAAAAATATATTCAGGAAATATTTAAAGAAAATACTTGAAAGTGCTGAATATGGGAACTATATAAGAGGAAAAGCCTTATTTACTTTGTACAAATGAAATGTCGAGTCTAAAATCGTCGTATCAATAGTTGTGTGGATAATTCTGGAGACAATGAAAAATTGTCGACAGTTCTGGGCAATATCTCAATATAAGAGATTAACGAAAGGAATTTATTGAATCTGTGAACAGTCAGAATATAAATTAAGTATCTTTCATGTTCAAACAGTACTTCCTAAAATTTAAGGTCAGCGATTATCTATTATTAGATGAACAAATTTATACTTATTTTTAGATTAATGGGTCAGTAATCGGAGCTTAGTGCATCTAGCAAAATTAATAATTTATCACAATAATAGCAGAGATTACTCAGATTCAGTGGTGACAAATTTTATAATGACTTTCTCTGTGATCTCTCTCTCTGTAATCTTTTTGCTAACATGGGATTTTAAATAAAGTTAAATAGAAGTTAAGAAATACCTATGGTTTTTCAATACCACAGGTACATTTATTTTTCCACTTTTTATTTGATAATTAAATTCTAATACAAAAAATATTAAGTTAATATTAAGATTATTTATTGTGTTGTTGTTTTCCTATCAGTGTCTGATGATTCACTGAAGAAATTCCTAATAAAATTGTGCTAGGATTAGGCGAACAACATGAGCTTTTCTTAATGTTCATACATTCATGTCTAGCATAGGTACATATTATGTCAAATTCTTTCCGTTATAATACATATCCAGAAAATATCTCTAACCTTTTCAATGAGTACTTTCTGGTGTTGCCAAAAGATAACAAATTGTGAGCACTTAAATACCATAACCAATCAAAACTTTTATATATCTTTTCCTTTCTAATTGTCTAATTAAAAAAATGCGTAATGAAGGATATGATTCATCATCTTCACCATATTTAGCCTTAAATTAATTATGACTGACCACCTGAAGAAATGTCATAGGGAACAAAAGTAATTGTTTGTTCTAAAATACAAATAACTTCTTGTTTGCCTACCCGTTAATTTATTTCTTATTAAAAATTCAATAAATTATTAAATAATTCAAAGACACATACATTTGTTCCTTAGAAAGTGGTAGGGGTGTTGGGCGTGACAACGTCTACGATCTGTTAGTACAATTTTCTATAATTGAAGACAGTATATTTTTCAGCATTTGGTGCATTAAAATTTTCAATTGTAAACTGTCACCAAGTCTCGTTTTTGGTTTAGCCTCCCTTTATATGGTCATAATGCTTGAGACTTGAATAAGACTAAACTATTTAACTATACAGGAATTATAGGTCAAGGGGGAAGGTCCAAATGGTTTAATTACGAGGAGGAGCTTGCATTTGAACGAGAATTTTGACTTTTTTATCTGATAATAGTAAAGTTACATTTACTTTCCGAACATTTTTTGGAGAATTTTATTGTTGTTGTTTATTGTCAATTGTTTTGATTTGAAGATTATTTATAGAATACCTAACTGTAATAAATGTACTCTTGTTATGTTTAATGTACTTTATTTACGGTTCAGACTTTACAAATGTGGAAGACGCCACAGCCATCTTTTTGTGTAGCTGCCAGGCGTTACCGCTAGGTGGTGTATATGTTTGATCATGACAAATGACAAGTGCTGATGGCAAGGATGTTATAAGGAGGATCATGACACTAACTTATACGAATATATCACAACCTAGCGCAAATCGTGAAAGGCTACTAGATCCATACGACAAGCATTTCCTTACCATTGTTTGGTTCCGGGAATGGCCGATAATAAAGTCTACAATTTTTAAGCTATGATCCTATACAAGTTATTCGTATTATACCCAATGACGGTTGTCATTGACAAAATGTCAAAATATTGATTAATTATGATAATTGACATATCAAAACTAATTTTATTTTATTATTCCACTCACAACATCTCTTATCTAAGTGTGGACTCAGCATCATTATCGAGTAAAAAGTATCAAATAAACATTATAAATTAACAAGTATAAAAATGTAGCATTCATGCACTCAAATTAGGAATTAAGAAGTAAAAAGTAAGCATGCGCACAAGTCTGACATCCGCGGTATTCATTTTTCAAAGTAACCTGCTCTGTCCCCGCTGGATAACTGAAAACAATTGTTTAGAATTCCAAATTTTCAATAAAAATGGAAGATACCGAATCATTTTTCAAGGTACACAAAGAAATACACAAATATTTCAAAAAGTGAGGTTATTTACATCATCGGCCTGACCAATCCGCGTTCACCTTTTTAAATTAAAGTAAGAAAGTTAAAAGTTGGGCAACTTCTACTTTTTATTCGTTAATTGATAATTGTTACTTGGCTGCATGAACACTCTCATTGAAAAATAAGTTCAACTTTTACTTGCTATTTGTAATCGTTAATTGTTACTTGTTACTCGTTAATTTGGGCTGCATGAATCCACACTAAGATATGAGAATATCAGACGATTTCTTTATATTTATTATTCATTGGTAAACGAATAGTTAGAGTCTTACATTTAAATGTTGTAAGTATTGGTTTGATCTCGTTAAATATTTACGTATACCTACTTTCACTACGAATTTGTCGAGAAAGATTTAACAATTATTAATATTTTATTATTAATATTATTAAGCTCTTTAAAATACAATTTTCATCTTAGCTTATGGTTCACTTCTTTTATAACTTTTCCTGCATTCACGAATATACCTATAAAATGCTTTTGTATTTTCATTTATTCTTTTTTTTTCTATTTCTGTAATGTTATTGTCTACCCAATCTCGCATATTGCATATTTTTTTATAAATATTATATATTATAAATAGATAGCGTGCTCAAATTTCCATGATGCTCTTCTCATTTTAGAAACGGCTATTGAGAGATTCGACAATCAACATGTCCTTCCTCCCAAAAATATCTCCCAAAGGAGGGAGCAGTTTTTCTTGAAAATCGAAAATCTGAGACGGCAGAATTAAAGATAAGCCATACACGGAAGTGTTTAAATTGAACCGACTTTATTAGTTGGTGCACTGCGAAATACAAAATAATATTAATAATTGTATTGGTGCCGGTACTTAAGAAGTTGTGCAATTTTAGTTAGATAGAAGATTTTGGCACCTACTTCAAAGGTACCAGCACCAATAGAATTATTATTATTATTTTGTATTTTGCAGTTATTGTAGTTAGATAGAACACTTTTGGCATCGACTTCAAAAGTACCAGCACCAATACCATACAAGTCAGTGCCAAAAGTATTTTATCAACCTAACTACAATAATTGCAAAATACAAAATAATAATAATTCTATTGGTGCTGGTACCTTTGAAGTTGGTGCCAAAATCTTCTATCTAACTACAATTGCACAACTTCAAAAGTACCAGCACCAGTAGAATTAATACTATTTTATATTTTCCAGTGGACCAACTAATAAAGTAGATACCATTTTTGGTAAAAAAATATTTATTTCATACTTATTCAGAGATTTTAAAACATCGCGGGATTACACATATTTCAGACTTTCCCACTGATGTAACTCGGAAACCGTAATTTTTTTTAATTGTACGATTTAAATGCATATAGTCTGTTCTTTAAGTTGGCCGTCTCGTAGGAATATTCAATTTTCCACATAGCTGAAACCTATGATTATTTTTTTAAATGTCCAATTTATTCGGATACGGAATTTTCTTTAAATCTTGCGTCTCGAATTTTCAGTTTTCAGGAAAAATTGTCCTCTAGGAGAAGCAGTTTTCACTACTTCTCTTTCAAATGAAAAAAGAATCATCAAAATAGGAGCACGTTTACTATGCAAAAGGAGCAAACATCCATAAAAAAAAATGGAAACAGTGGAATTGAATAGGTACCTCATCCGTTTGGAATGTCGGTCAAAAACCATGTTACGTTATAAACGGTCTCCACAAGCAATAGCATATAAAACAAGCTAATAAATGGCTTCATTTTTTCCAAAAATTATTATAACCATGTTTTGTTATTTTCTGACAAAGTATATTATACTGATGGAAAATATGTACCTATCATATTAATATTAGATGGGGTAGATAATCGATTATCATTCTTATTCACATCTACGAAATGATATAAAGATTTTCTGTCAAGTTATTTTTGAATTGGCTTTATTTACCGAAAGGAACTCAGTAGGCCAAGTTTTAATCTGTTATAAAAAATTATATTACCCTGAAAATATTCATATTTTGTTGTAGCTGTAGCATTCTGTCGTTTATGCTACGGAAAAGTTTTTATTACGTGAAAAATCAGTTGCAAGAGTTCCAATGACTTCGACCTAAATACCTTAATCACAAGCCTGAAAGAATTCTCACAACGCTCTCCTCCTCAACTTGTTTTAATAAAAAGTTCAGACAAGTGAGGAGAATATCCATTTTGTCCGACCAAACAATATGCTGTCGGAGTTTTCTCGGTTCCAAGAAGAAAATTGACGTAACATAAAGAATGTTACTGTAAGCGTTAGAAGAGCTTAAACTATGACGATGTATGAGATGGCAGAGTCTTAATCCCGCTACTGGCGGCCACAGAGTATTTTATGTCCGAAACCTGAGAGATTGCATCGCGTCGAATGATCGTATGTTTAATCTTTATTAAAACTGAGTAGATTTCAGAGAGAGCATAATATGTATAATAAAGATCTGTTGTTGGTGGAAAATCACCTTAGGTATACTAGAGCAAATTCCCGTTTGATTTAAAATTATCAATTCTTCAGTTATTGTAATTGTTAGTCACGTTACATCAACAGATGTTGTCAAAACAAATACATTTTTCAGGAAAGAAGTTTAACCAAAACCGATGTCGGTGAAACATTGCCTACACGTTTCAGGTGAATCAAGAAATGAAGACAAAACTTTTTGAAATGAAATGAAATGCCAATATATTTATGAAATGTACGTAACAATTTATATTTTCGACTGATAATAGAAGAATTGTTCTATTATCAATGAAAATTCATCTTCAAAACTATATTATTCATTGAAATAAAACAAAATTATTTCTGAGCCAATTTTACATAGATTGGGAAAAAATATTTATTCAGAAAAATAAATGTATTAGACTTGGTCAAATTTGATTTATGTTACAGTTATATGTATTCGGTTCTAGTTTTTGTAAACAAGAAAATTTCACAGTTTTGAGTTTATTAGTAGTCATGGAAATTGTTGAACGTTAATTTATATTTATACATTTCAAAACGGAAAAACACATACTTTACTATTGCTGTAACTCGAAAACCGTATTTTTTCAAATGTCCAGTTTGAATATTGTACGGATATGGTTTCTTATTTGATTTTGCTGTTTAATTTTTTTATCAACACTCCTCTTAAAATGAAAAAAATATAATCATTAAAATCCGAGCAAATTTATTATGCGAAACCCCAAAACAATCGCAAAAAACAGTCCCATTAAATATCTCATCCGTTTTAGAAGACTGTCAAAAATATTGTATTTTTAAGAAACTAGTATGGGTATATAGGTACTTTTTATACTTTATTGATAGAAAACTCGACTTTCGAAAATCGAAAGTGAGCATTTTCTTACCTAGTGCCGAAAATAGTTTTTCTGTTACTAGATGCCTCTCTTAATTTATTATTGATACATTCTATATTTCCACAATCTTCTATTTTTAAAGTGGTAGAAATTTCTGAAAATGATTATTTGTCGTTGTTTGTATTTATTAGGTAAGCATAGATCTCGTCCATTCAGACATTATATTTTATATTGCCAATATTTTCGAAGCGATAATACAGTTTCATTAATATAAAGTGACTCTTGTCAATTGTCATACGGCTAGAAGCATGACACACATAATGCGCTACTTGCCAGCAAGTTGTCGGTAAACAATCACACATCAAATGACCCAAGTACACCTCCATTAAAAGATATTATATGCCGAATATTGTGTAAAGTTTACACGTACCTATACTGTACATGAGTACCTAGGTACTTTGAACTTCGAAAATAATAAAATTGATCAAGTATTTACATCACTTTTTTGTGTGTCAATAGAAAAAAAATACCTTTCTACACTTTCAAAAATTTATAGGTACAATGATTTACCCATAATAATAAGTATTTTATAAAATCCAAATAACCATAATTACAATCTTCTGGGAAGTTAATAACAACATGTGAAATGCGTAGCCACGCAAGTTCAAAAAGACAAGTTCTATAAAAAGTTAAACAATGCCCACTGAGGTTCATATTATGCATTTAATATTCATTGAAATTCTACCTTATAATTGCTTCCTCAAAAATAAACAAAGCAACACAAATGATATTCTCAACGAATATTCTCTAGGGATTATATGAAAAGGTGCGTATATGCAAAAAAATATTTTGAAATACAAGCTTACAACGTCTTATTTTTGACCGACGAACCCCGAACGGAGGAGGTATACAATTCGACTGTCTGCTTTATTTTTTTTTTTTTTGGTTCGTGTGCGCCTTTTATATAGTAGACTATCTCCGATTTTGATGATTTTGGATTCATTTGAAAGAAGGGGATTGAGAAATGGTCCCATATTCATAAAAACGCAAATCCGAAATCTCCTTCCCTCCGAAAACCGCCCCCGAAGGGGTGGTGGGGGCGAATTTTCTCGAAAATCGAAAATCTGAGTTGGTATAATTAAAGATAGGACAATATCCAGAAACGTTTAAATTGAACATTTTTTCAAAAGTGTTACGGTTTTCGAGATAGACGCATGTTAAATATGTATTTTTGCTATGTGGAGAGGACAATTTCTTTCGAAAATTGAAAATTTTTCGATACTACATGAAAGATATAATTATTTGTAGCAACATTTATAATGAAAATTTTTTCCTTAGAATTACGGTTTTCGAGTTAAATCGGTGTTAAATGGTAACAACTAAAATATTCAAGCGTATTTCCGCCGCGATGTTCTGAGATCTCAATAATAACCACTACAAGCAAGGAATATACGTGGGTAATAGGATAAGTATTATCTTCATTGATATGGTATAGTGAACGTTCAACGATTTTCGGGACTAATGTTACACTCAAAAGTGTGAAATAAATATTTTTTACAAAAAATTGGACCGACGTTATAGTTGATGCACTGAAAAGTATAAAATAATATTACTTCTATTGGTGATGGTACTTGTGAAGTTGGTGCCAAAAGCTATCAATCTAACTGCAACTGCACAACTTCAAAAGTACCATCACCAATAGAAGTAATATTATTTTATACTTTTCAGTGCATCAACTATAACGTCGGTCCAATTTTTTGTAAAAAATATTTTATTTGAAAAACTTATGTTTCTCATGTGGTGAGTTATATCAATCTTGGATACTTTTTAACATAGAATATAGTTTGGCTGAATAGTTAAGCTCAACATAATAAATATATCTTTTTCAGTCAGTCTTAATCAGAACGTTATGGTGTAACTTAGTAGTTTTGCAATTATTAGTATTAAATAAATTTGTTTAAAAGACAATCCCAGTCTTCTGAATTATAATTGACACATTCAGAAAGATACTTATCCAGAATTGGTATCTTTCATATCAACGATTAATTAGGGTATCAAATGTGTTGCGTCCCTAAAACTAGCAGAGCAAAGTGAGCAGAATCAAAAATAAATATTTGATGCTAGTAGAGTTAATTAAGTGCTAATTTAGCGCGGTATTCCAAAATTAGTCGCTCTTATAGTTTTTTGGAAATGGCTGCTTTGCTAGCTTTAGACTTAGCAAAGCAACCTTTAAACATTTTTTTTACTACTTATTTAGTGCTTCTAGGGCTGATCAAGTGCTTATTATGTACTGTATTCCAAAATTATTTGCTCTTAGAGTTTTTCGGAAAATGACTGCTTTGCTTTTAAGAATCAACTTTTTTGAAAAAAACTTATTTGATGCTTGTAAAACTTATTAAGTGCTAATCAATTGTTGTATTTCGGAATTATTTGCTCTTATAGCTTTTTGAGAAATGGCTGATTTGCTAGCTTTAGATTTAAAACTAGTAGAACAAACTTTGAAAAATCTTATTTGGTGCTTGTAAAGATAATTAGGTGCTAATTAATTGCTTTATTCCAAAATTAGTTGCTCTTATAGTTATTCGGAAAATGGCTGCTTTGCTTTTAAAAATCAATTTTTTTAGGCGTTCTTTCATTGGACAATTTTGGTATTGTGGGGATATTTATACACAAAATTATTTTTATAAGAGCAATTAATATCGAAATACAAATAATTAGCACTTAATTAGCTCTACAAGCACCGAATAAAATGTTCTCAAAAAAGTTGATTTTTGAAAGCAAAGCAGAAATTTTCCGAAAAACTATAAGAGCAGTTAAATTCGGAATACAGCACTTAATTAGCCCCACAAGCACTAAAAACAAGTTCTCCAAAAAGTTGACTTTTAAAGGTTGCTCTGCTAGCTTTAAATCTAAAGCCAGCAAAGCAGCCATTTTTTTAAACTATAAGAGCAATTAATTTCGGAATACAATAATAAATAAGTACTTAATCAGCTCTAAAAGCACCAAATAAGATTTTCTCAAAAAAGTTGATTTTTCAAAGAAAAGCAGACATTTTCGGAAAAACTATAAGAGCCTGTGTTCATGTTGGCATATGTCGACTTCTCAACGGCGCTTTGATTTCTTCGGGCACATCCCCGAGTCATATGTGTATCTGATGAGTTATAATGAGAACGAAATCGTCGATCATAACCTTGACTCAACTGTGATGTGTTCCGAATGAAATTAAAGCAAAAGGGTTAGAAGAATGCAATATAAGTATTGGTTAGTAATCAATCATATTGCACCTATCAACGATGATGTAATGCAATGCGGGCTGAGGTATTAGCTCACCGAGTAGTTGTCATCGTTGGTAGACACTAGTGATGCGCAAAGCAAGACCAAGACAAAGACCGACATGGTCTTGGTATTGGTCTTGTTCTTGCACCCTTGGTATTGGTCTTGGTCTTGCATCAAATCCTTAGTCTTGGTCTTGGGTATTGGTCTTGCATATACGGTCTTGGTATTGGTCTTGGTCTTGCTGCAAGACTTGCAAGACTTCGCAAGACTCTTGCAGAAATTTGGATCTTTTTATAAGTGTGAAAAGTTGTAGCGATTCTAAACCGTAATTGCTTAATTTAAATGAAGAAGAACCCTGCATATGTATGGGAAGTATGTAACTCATAATCTTATAAGATTGCTTGTAATTATATTATCATTCGAAATGGATAAATATCGACCGTATAAAAAATTGTCATTGTCCAGAACAAACACGCCTGGTAATGGTACCAAACCATTGTAGAATAAGTAATGAGAATAAAACTAGGCTTGTAGAATTAAGTTAGGGCATGTGAGATGCGTAATTAATTGATAAAGTTTATAAATTAATAATCACCATTCACATATGAGAATCGTATCTTACTTGCGCGACTTAGTCTGCTTGTGTTTTCTTGGTATCATCCGTCCCAACTGAGCACTCATTTGACTACATACTTCTACTTTATACTTCTATTTCATAACTCATTCTCTTGCTCATTCTACAATGGTTTTGTACCATTTTCTTTAATAAAATAGAAAGAATGTCTGAAAGCGATCAAAAGTATTTCTGGTTTATAAAACTAACTTCATTTTTTTTAGAAAGCTTTTTCCAAAAAATGAAAATTAAAAACAGATAGAGATTTGTTAATACGCGCATTTATAAAACTAGGTATCTATTTAAAAAGTCAGTAGTTTCAAAATAAGGGCAATCTAAAATTTCAAATATCTCCAAAAGTGGCCACTGGATAAATGTCATCAAAAAGATATCAGATTTATAGATGATTTTTAACGTTTGCTTAAAACATTCTGCGCGATAGAAAAAATAATAAAAATAAAAAACCGTGTAGTTTACCTTCCCCTGGGTACGAACTATCGGGATTCTTTGAAAACAGCTCGGTTAGGGAAATCCTAGAAGGATTGAAAGTACGGTATAGGTATAGGGTGTTTCAGAATTTTTTGATATCCGGAAATCCTAGAAGCGTAAAATGAACTAGCTTTTCACCCAACAACTTTTAATTCAATATTTTCTAATTTTCTAAAATAAAGATCGATAATAAGGGAGTTCAAAGATTAAATTGATTAGGTTATTTATTAGCGTTTCTTAAATTATCATTGAGCAAAATAATATGTTTCCTACCAATTTGGTGTTTGGTTACGGAACTGCAAGAGTCTTGCAAGTCTCGCAAGTCTTGCAGCAAGACCAAGACCAAGACCAGGTTAGTCTTGGTATTGGTCTTGCATCCCAGTATTGGTCTTGGGTCTTGGTCTTGCATAGACGGTCTTGGTCTCGGTCTTGGTCTTGCAATTTTGCAAGACCAAGACCAAGACTGCAAGACCAAGACCAGTCTCGCAGCATCACTAGTAGACACGGTAATAGTATTACCTTATATCTACTGTTGACTTAAAAAGTCTTTCTTACCAAATAAGATATTCTAAAAAAGCAAAGCAGTCATTTTCAAAAAAACTTTAAGAGCAATTAATTTCGGAATACAGCACTTAATTAGCTCTACAAGCACCAAATATGTATTTTGGAATCTGCTCACTTTGCTCTGCTAGCTTTAGGGACGTTAATATGTTGAATTGTGAAGTGGAGATGTTAAATACGAGTGGGCCAGCCAAATCTTTGGACCCTATCTATCATAGATCTGCAGATTAATATCTCCATCAGTTTATCGGAATTTAGGACAACAATCGCAATTCGCAAGGTACATCGAACTGGACGACTACCCTTATAAGAGAATTGGACAAGAATGCCCAGGTTTTTCAAAATATTAATTTAAGTGAACTCATTTTTATATGTCTCTAGATAATTATACCTATTTATTTTAAAGTTTGGAGGAAGCCTTACAAATATTTGTAGCGATATATCCGAAGATAAAAGTTTAGATTTAACCAGTAATTCACAAATAAAACTAATTTTAGAACCTGCTACTGTTTCTGGCAATATTTCTCTTCATTATTAGGATGTTGATGTTGAAAAATCTGTAGTCAGTTTGGTTTTTGTACCAAAATTTACTTTTTTAAAAATATTTATTTGATAACTTAAAAACAGATTTAACAGAATTAGAACTTGATCGAACAGCGTGACGCCGATACTTGTATAAGACTATAAGTGACATGGCCACATACGGCGAGGTCCTTAAATACTAAGATTATAATATGTCAGCGTTTTAGTAGACGCTAGGTAGGCATTTCTCTAATATTTAGCCCTGTTACTCCTTCGCCAATAAGATGAAACTTTGGGGTTTACAAAGTTGACGTTAAAAGTTGTAAAAGTAAGTAATGAAATGAAAAGTGACGGTGTAGGAAATGCCTCCTTTACATTAGGTTTATTTTTCGTAACTAGGTTGTACATGTTTGTTCTATAATAGAATAATGTAGAAACAATAATAGTAAAGATTATAAAAATATAAATGGGCAAATTGGAATGAGTCCACATGGTTTCATTCGCAATGAAAGACATTGGTTCAAAACTGTCTTGTTCAAGAGTTAATTTAGAAAGTTGGTCTAGATTGAATGATTTCAAATTTAATTGAATTGGTTTAACTTCCGAAACTTCATTTGGTATATGTGGGAGATAAACAGGTTCTTCATGCACATAACCTTCTAGATTTGCAAATTCGAAGTCTTTAGTGATAAATTTACAGATGAAAGGCACGTTTATTAGAAAAGTACCTTTGAGTCTATGCACTTCTTCACTAACACATTTTGCATGCACTAAAGTTTCTGTAGGTGCGATGAGTAGGTATTTCTCACTGCTGATGGTTTCTACGAGGGTTTCGTTGATCTCGACTGGAACATGGATACATTGTGGGTCTTCTCTGACTTGGAGTAGGTTCTGGATGCAGGTGTCATGCTGGTAATTTCTTTCGATATCAGAAATTTTAGAGAAGTATTCCTCTTGCAATTCCTCAAACTTATCATTGAGGTAATAGATTTTATCTTCGGTCATTGCTACATACAAGGTTGGCGAAATGATTGTGGCAGATTCATTGGTGGGGATTGAATAGAGATGATACAGGTTATAGGTTTTAGGGTCTAGTAAAGGGATATGCAATAAAAATACTACATGCTCTTCAGTTATATAGTATTCTACGTGAATAGTTTGCGTAAATAAAATATTATCTTTAGAATAATACAAATCTGTACCATGATATTGAGATAATTGATTCTTCATTATTCTCAAGGATTTTTCCTCGATTATTGAAAGGTGTACCTAAAGATTTCAGCGAAGCAAAACTTATAGCTGTTAATAGTCTTTCTATTATTTGAGAAAGATCTAATAGACTAATTTTAATCAAATTTAAGGTATCAGTAGATAATGTATCATCCCCTTTAACCATTGAAATGTATTCTTCAATTCTGTTGAAGTTATTAGATATATTTCTAATTGTTTCTTTGTAATTCTTAATTAAACGGTGGTTTAAGGATAGTTGATGTTTTACCAAATTATCTTGATTTACTTTCAAGTCTGTCAATGTTTTATCATATCTTTCGGCATCAGATGCGTCTAAGTTGCCGGATATAAATTTAAATACTGATCCCAGTGCATTGATTATTCCACGTGGTGTTCTTTTCTTATCTTCTAGAATGTCGGGGTGGATCATAGTTAATTGTGATTTTAGTTGATTTGCTCTATTTCTTATATATTCATATTCTATCTTTTGGGCCATGATAAGCTTATTGTGGGATTTATTATAGAAATCTGTCATAAATGTCTCTAATTCTAGCATTTTTTGTCAAGAATCTTGTTGGTGTAGTTGTGTAAAAATGTATGATGGGAATATTGTATCCTAGTAGGTCCTAATGTAAATGGTAAAATACCAGGATTATTCTCTAAGGATTTAACTTCTATTTTAGGTACTCCTATTATGGCATACACTATTACTATTAGTAGGTTAGGAATATTTGTTTGTTGGTATTGACGAGTAGGTTTAAGTTCTTGTTTGTGGTATGTATGTCCCTTAGTAGTTTTGATCTTTGTTCCTAAGTCCTTTTTTACATTTACGGGTTTGTAGAGAGGTGTGGTTTTATTTCTAGGTAACGTGGAAACGTAAGCGTCTAATGTATTTATGGGTGGTGGATCGATTCTATTGACATTTTGTTTTTCTATATATTTATCTCTCAAGTCTTTGGTTTTTTCATGGAGATGATTGTACAAAGTGTTAATTCTGGACCTTAAATCATCTATATATATGCGTTATATTGGTTTTTAGAAGTAATTTCGAGAAAGTCTCTGTTATCAAGGTGTCCGAATAATAACTCAGTGGGTCTAAAGTGAGTTGTACTATGTATACTTTGATTGTAAATAATAATTGCATTTTCAATCAAATTTTGAGATAAAGCTCTCTGATTCTGAAGTGTTAACGATCTCATTATTTCAATAATTGTACTATGTACTCTTTCTATAGGACTATTTGAATTTGGGTATAAAGCGGTTGTTATATGATGTACGACATTATATGAGTTTAACAGTTTTCTAATAATTCTGTGTTAAATTGTCCGTCCGTTACGAGTAGGGAAGTGGGAAGTTTGTATCTTGAAAAGATCTTTACGAATTTCTGTATAATTTCTACCATATTGGTGGAATTTAGTTCTTCATACATGAGAAATTTGAAAAATTATCTATGCATGTTAGATACTTGTTTTTGTTACAAGAAAATATATCCATGTATATAATCTCAAATGGAACTTTAGGTGTAAATGTTGTCACTAATTTATACTTTACAGGATTTCTCCCATACTTTGTCTGCTGGCAAATTAAACAATTGTTTACATGAAGTTGACAATCTTTCATAATATTTGGCCAATAATATAATCTTTCAATTTCTTGCTGTAATTCTCGTATGCCTCTATGAGTGGTATTATGTAACTTATTTAATATTTCAGTCTGTTGTTCTCTATTAGTAATGTCTTTTAAAATTTTTCTTGTAAAAATAAATTTCAAATTATCATAAAGTTAGTTGTTATAATAGTCGCTGTTTCTTCATACATTCCTTGATCTGGAGAATGGATAGCATTTGTTACATTCGGGTGGGCATATTCTTTTAATATATTTAAAATTTCATTCTCATAATTGTTTCTGGTTATTCCTACTTCTAATCTTTCTCTATTGAATATCTTGGTGGTCTTCGACTTTGGTTCATTTCCAAACTTAAAAACGAATTGTCTTTTGTATAAATTTAAAGGTTTGTCAGTTATAGTAAGTTTTGCGGAAACATCGTCTTCTTGTGTATGTATAGTGTTGTTATCAGTTCGTGTCTCTAAATTTATATTTAAGATAGGTGTTTCATTGTCTGGTGGTTTAATCTGAATATCAGAGATTAGGTTTACTTTGTTTTGTTCTTGACGATTTTCGCTAATATCTAATATGTCATCTAAGTTTTCTAAATTGGGTAATGGTCGTTCGGAGATATCTCCAGGGTTCGCAAACAGAGATAATAAATCATCGGTATCGCTAGTATGATCGAGTTGCAAAGGATGCGCTTCAAGTCTTGATAGGAAATCTGCATTAGCAATAAGTTTACCCTTCTTGTACACAATTTCATAATCAATTTCCATCAATTTCAATCGCCATCGAACCAATTTGGAATTTGGTTCTTTGATATTAAAAAGCCTTTGGAATGGTTTGTGTTCTGAGACTATTTGGAAATTGTTTCCATAAAGGTAAGGCCTAAATTACTTTGTTGTCCATACTATAGCAAGGCATTCTTTCTCAATAGTTGAATAATTTATTTCGTGTTCATTCAACGTTCTAGAAATAAATGCTATTATTTTGTCAGAACCAATCACTCCTTGGGATAGTACTGCTCCTAATCCTACATTTGAGGCATAGGTTGTTAGAATGAATTTTTTACTAAACTCTGGATATATCAAAATGGGTTTGTTACATAAAATTTGTTTTATCGTTTCGTTTCTATAAATTTAGATGTGTGTTCGACTTTACTATTTTTCTTGAGACATGAAGTTAAAGGTTTCGCGATGGTGGCGTAATTTTGAACAAACTTACGATAATAACCTGAAAGTCCTAGAAAACTCTTTATCTGTTTGGTGGTGGAAGGAATTTTCAAATCTTATCTTTTCTATCAAGTTAGGATTTGGTTTGATACCTTGAGTTGTTATGAGATAAATTCTGATTTATCGAGTTGGATTTTGAATGGATGTTGTCTTAATAGTTCTAATACTTTTGTAAGATTTTCCAGATGTTTCTCTAAAATGATGATGTCATCTAAATATACAAGGCAAATTTTATTTAGAAGTCCCCTGAGTACTTCGTTCATTACTCGCGCAAAAGCTACCGGTGCGTTTCTGAGTCCAAAGGGCATTCGTAAAAATACGTAGTGTCCTAGTTCAGTCGAAAAAGCTGTTTTATGTCGCTTTGTCTCATCTATTTCAATTTGGTGGTATCCTGATTTTAAATCTATTTTTGAATAATATTCTGCGTCGCCAAGAATGTCTAAGATGTTACTTATATTGGGTAATGGGAATTTATCTTCTATTGATTTCTCATTCAATTTTCTAAAATCGATTACCCTTCGCCATTGTTTCTTTCCGTCTTTTCCCTCTTTCTTCGGAACTAAAAATACGGGTGCTGCGTAGGGTGACGTACTTTCCGTAATTATATTATGATCTAATAATTCGTTAACATGTTTATTAACTTCTAATTTCTGAGAATGTGGGAAACGATAGGGTTTTGTAAATATCGGAGTGTCAGAATGTAATGGAATTCGATGTTTGATGATGGATGAAAAGGTCAGTTTGTCGCTCTCGTTGTAAAACGTGTCTTGGTATTCAGGTAATTTGTTCCAAATTAACATCCGGTCGTCATAATTCTTAATGTGCGTCAGCTTTTCGTACTTTCTTGCATGGCAAAGGTTTATATCCTTAAGATTCAGGTGCTGTGCTATAATCGGTTTGTCCAAGCAAAGACGCTGAGTCTGGGATAATCTCTGTTGCTGTACCGGGACATTGACAAAATTAGAAACAGTATTAATGTTATCTGGAATAACATAATGTGCAATTTGTTGTTTAGGAATGAGGACTGTTCCTTTTCGAATTGTTGTGGGCATGATTACGGATTTCTGAACAGGTTGAATTTCCGCTTGAAAATAAGTACGTGCTGAAGGCTCGTACCTAAACAGATCATATTCTTCATTATTCAATGTAACTTTACCGGTGTTGTAATCTAAAATCATTTGCAATTGTTCTAACGTTTCGGTTCCTAATAATATATCGAAATGTTGATGAAAATTTACTATATAAAATTTAACAAATTGTCCTACTTCAAAAAAGTCAGTAATCAAAACTTCATTATGATCTGATTGGTTCATAATAGTTTTGATAGTGAAATTTTCGTTTTGAATTCTGTCCGGAAAATATTTATGAGCTATGCGGGGGTTTATTACTAAATTCGTTGCTCCTGAATCTACTAAAATTTTGAGATTGTTAATTTCAAAATATGGTAGACTAGAAATTATAGTATTCTGGTTGGTTTCTATGATTGTTGTTCCGAGAACGTTAATGGAAAATTTTCGGTCTCTTCGTCGTCGCATATTTCATTTTCATTAAAATTATTGTGATATTCTGAATAGTCAAATTCTTGGGCATTTGGAAAATCCACGTGATATGGTTGTTCTTCTACTTCATTTAAGTGTGTCTAGGGTTTTGCCAGTTCTTAAACTGCGATTGATTGAACCTATTATTATTAGCAATTGGTTTAGTAAAACCTTTCGGATTGGCGTTTCTATTAATGGAACTGAAACTAGTAGTCTGTGCCGATGTTCTTTGAAACGGTGCTTGAGTATTATGATTATTATGTTGAGTATCATTAATTGGTGGTCTAGGAGAACTTGTATTTGTAAATGGACGATTATAATTAGGAGACATATTGTATCTCTTAGGTATAAAGTTATACTGATTATTAGACGGTGTATAAGGTTGTAGTTGATTGAATTTATTTATCGTTCGAATGGATATATCGGTGGTATGTTTTGATACATAGTTTAATACAGTAGAGGTAGCTTCATTCAATGTCTTAAACTGTCTCACTTCTAAGATAGTTTGTAGCATGGAGGAAGAATTGTTGAATAGAACTTCTAAAGCTGTCTGTTCGTTAATTTCAAAATGGACTGCTTTTTGTTCTCTGGTAATGTTCCGTAACCCGTCCGCACGCTACGCCGCTGCCCGCATGCTACGCCGCTGTCTTCTGTGAGTCCAATAACCACCGCTAGGGTCACCCAAAAAAGATGCTACCAACAGTAACAGTACCAACTACGAACGTGCTTGTAATATTCAACACGAAACAAGAACCATCGTCAGCAGATTAACAAATTAACATATATATCAATTAAAGTGTACAATAAACTATTTTGAATACAGTCCACATCTTTTCAATACAAAGAACATGGTCCATCAGAGCGGATATCATCTTCAGTGATCTACAATAATCAATAAATCATCAATACATCAACCTGCAGTTCTCAAGTTTCAACGGCCAAATTCAGCCATTAGACAAGGCAAGAGAGACGGAGCTGTCCAGTATCAGAGCAAGAAAGCAGACAATCTAACAGTGAGTTTCCTATTTTCCTTACATTTTATACATAACCACTCCCTTTCACAAGAGTGACGATATTTCACACAAAGATTGCTGTTACAATGACTGAAATGACTACATTAAACAGAAAACGAGGTAGCGTGAAACGTTCTCTTACGTCTTTCACTAAGCAATTAGATATTCTTGAAACAAAAGAAACTTTATCTGAAATCGAAATATTTCAATTGAAAGATTGGCTAGACAATATTACAGCTATACTATCTGAATTTGATACTATCCAAAACGAGATTGAATCTACTTGTCATGAGAATCAGTTAGAGGATCAATATGTAGAAAGAGAAAACTTTCATCAAAAGTTTTACGAAGCTACAGGTAGGGCAAAATTACTGCTGAAGCAAAATAAGCAACATGATTCGGGTTCGGAAAAAGCGGTAGAGGTTGGCGATGCTGGCGCTTCTAGACACGAACCGATTGCTACAAAATTACCAGAAATTTCCTTGCCAAAATTCACCGGTAACTCTGAAGATTGGTTAGAATTTCGAGACACTTTCGAAATTTTAATTCATAAGAACGTGATGTTATCAGATATTCAAAAATTTTTCTATCTGCGCGGTAGTCTTGAAGGCAGTGCGGCATCTTGCATTAGGAAGGTACAATACGACGCTTCGAACTACATGGTAGCATGGAACACTTTGTGTTGTAGATTTAATAACGTTAAGAAATTATTACATGATCATTTAAGTTCTCTTCTTTTTTTCGAGCCTATTCAAAAGGGTTCGCACGAGAAACTACAATTTCTGGCTGACAATATTGCTAGACACTTAGGTGCAATTCAACAGCTAGGTCAATCCACAGATAATTGGGACACACTCTTAATATTTTGGATTTCACAAAAACTAGACAATGAAACTCTGTGCGACTGGGAGCGGCAAACGCGAAATAAAGAAGATTATTCTAATATCGATTACTTCCTTTCGTTTTTGCGCGAGCGAGCAAATTTCGTAGAAACTTTAAGTTACAAATGCCATAATTCTGAATCCAAATTCCAAAATAAGACCGCTTCAAAGGCCAATAGAGATCTCTCTAAATTCCCTCGTAGAGAAACTTCGAGAGTTCTGACTACAAGGCTATATTCTTGCTATTTTTGTAAAGGCGAACACGCAATTTATACGTGTAGAGGTTTCATGGATTTATCAATAAAAGAAAGGATTCAATTCATAAAGAAAAATCCTTCAATATGTTTCAATTGTCTACGAGAAGGACATTCTATATCAAAGTGCAAGCTTGGTCCATGCAAAAAATGCAAATCCAAGCACAATACGCTTTTGCATGAAGATCAAGAAGCAAATCAATGGCAATCAACATCATATGCTAATGTCGATTCTACAACAAGCTGTAAGGCGATAGTTTCGAACAGTAGCATATCAGCTATAACAAACCAAGTCCTACTATCTACAGCGAATATATTAATCATGAACAAGGACAAACAATACGTGAAAATGCGAGCATTATTAGATTGCGGTTCACAAACGTCTTTCATCTCCGAAGATGCACTAGAAATGTTGCGGATTCCGAAAGAAAATGCAAACTTAAAGATATTCGGTATATCTAATGTGACTTCACAAGTTAATACAAAATGCAAAATTTATATTAAATCCATTTACACAAATTTCAAAGCAGAAGTCACGTGCTATATTTTACCGACTATCACCAGCATTACGCCTCAATGTCGATTACAAGTCGATCATATCAATATACCGGAAGGGCTGCAATTAGCCGACTCCAATTTCAACAGTCCGGGGCCGATCGGAATGCTAATTGGTGCAGACTTATTTTGGCTTCTCCTAAAGTCAGGTAAAATCGTTTTAGGTAAAAATCTTCCAATACTCCAAGACACCGAATTAGGGTGGCTGGTCTCTGGGCCATTCGGCACTCCAGAATTACGTTCAAATTCGACTTCTTGCAACTTAACCACAAATCAAGATCTGTTATTATCTATTTCAAAATTTTGGGAGATTGAGGAAGTACGCGATAAAAAAGTTGAATCGAAAGATGAAGTTTTATGTGAAAGAATTTTCTCGGAAACTACAACTCGACAATCCGATGGAAGATTTATCGTTAATATGCCTCTTAAACAAGAACCCAATGTGTTAGGAGAATCACGTCTGCAGGCAGAGCATCGATTCTTAGCATTGGAAAGGCGATTAATGAAAAATTCTGTCTTACGCTATACTTACAATAACTTCATGCGAGAATACGAAAAACTGAATCACATGTCACTTGTTACCGATGATAATTCAAATGAACAATCTCACATACATTACTATATGCCGCATCACGGTGTTCAAAAGGAAACGAGTCTCACGACAAAACTAAGGGTTGTTTTCGATGCCTCAGCTCAAACAACTAGTGGTCTGTCACTAAACAACATTCAGCTAGTTGGACCTGTCATACAAGATGATCTTTTTTCCATTATTTTAAGATTTAGATCATATAAATATGTAATTACGGCAGACATCGCGAAAATGTACCGACAAGTCATGATAAACCCTCAATATCGCTCATTACAAAGAGTTCTGTGGCGCTATGACACAAATGAACCAATCGAAGAGTATGAACTAAACACGGTCACATACGGTCAAGCTTCGGCAAGCTTTCTAGCAATCAGATGCTTGGTTGCTATAGCTAATGAAATCGAACACAAAAAACCCAATATCGCGAGAGTGATAAAGACTTTTATGTCGACGACATGCTTACAGGAGCTGATACCATACAAGAAGCAACAACAATATGTTATGAAGTAGCTCAAGCGCTAAAAGGTGGCTGCTTCGAACTTCGCAAATGGTGTTCAAACGCACCGGAAGTTCTCCAAGGGATTGATCCTTCCAATCTAGACCACAGTATTCTAGAGTTTTCATCAAGCGATAATACAAATACTTTAGGCCTCACTTGGTCGTGTCAAAATGATAAATTACTGTTCAATATCAATAACTCAGGCTCTGCTGATTCTAGATGTACTAAGAGATCAATTTTGTCAACAATAGCAAAAATATTTGACCCATTGGGATTAGTCGCTCCATGTACAATTTTCGCTAAAATCTTCATGCAAATACTGTGGGCTAATAAGCTATCTTGGGATGAATACTTACCAGCAAATCATGAGATAAATTGGAGAAAATTCCAATTCGAATTATCATTATTGAATAATCTATCGATCAGCCGTCATGTAATAATCAGAAACGCTGTTGACATTGAATTGCATGGATTCGCGGACTCTTCAGAACGAGCATACGGCGCATGTATATATTTGCGAAGTCGTGATGCTCAGAATTCTATAAAGGTAAGTTTGCTATGTGCGAAGTCAAAGGTAGCGCCGCTTAAAACTATAAGCATTCCGCGATTAGAATTGTGCGCAGCATTGTTATTATCTCGCCTAACTGAAAAGGTACGAACTTCTATGAACTTCAACTTTTCTAATCAGTTTTTATGGTCCGATTCTACGATAACTCTAGCCTGGATCAATACTAGCCCAAATCTATTGAAAACGTTCACCGCGAATCGAGTATCAGAAATTCAGTCCCTAACGGAAAACTGTCAGTGGAGGCATGTTCCTACGTCTGAAAATCCAGCCGATATTTTATCCAGAGGAGTATATCCGAGTGAAATATTAAAATTATATCTGTGGTGGAGCGGTCCGTTATGGCTCAATCATTCAATGGACACATGGCCTAACGAAAAACCTGTTACATGCGACTTACCGGAAATGAAAGTTCAAACATTTCTGACACATAAAACCCGAGCCATAACATTAGATTTTCCATTTGCAAGATTTTCAAGTTATTCAAAATTGATTAACACTACAGCTTACATATTGCGTTTTAAAAACAATTGTTTCAGACCTAAACTTGAAAGGCTTACAGGCGTTTTAACATTACACGAAATCGATAAGGTAACGTCTACTCTAATCAGAATTGCACAATATCAATCTTTCCGACAAGAAATCGATGATTTATCAAAGAGTAATTGTGTAAACGACAAAAGTAAGCTTTCTGGTCTTGCACCTTTTCTAGACGAAAATCAAATCTTACGAGTCGGTGGTCGACTAAAGTATTCAGATTACGACTTCAACAAAAAACATCCGATATTACTTCATGGCAGTCATATTTTCACAAGATTACTATTCGAAAACGAGCATCAAAGGTCATTACATGCGGGACCACAGCTACTGCTGAGCCTTATAAGAAACATCTATTGGCCAATCAATGGGCGCAATTTGGCTCGTTCCATAGTAAAGAAATGTCTACGATGTTTCCGTTTTAATGCAGGAATTTCCCAACCTATAATGGGCAATTTACCAAACGATCGCGTCTCTATATCTAGTCCTTTTAGTATCGTCGGTGTGGATTACGCCGGTCCATTCAATATTCGCGATAGAAAGAGTCGTGGTTTCAAATTGAACAAAGCATATATTGCATTATTCGTTTGCTTCTCAACGAAAGCTTTACATCTCGAAGTAGTAACTAATCTTTCTTCAGAAGCGTTTATTCAAGCCTTGCATCGGTTTGTGTCTCGAAGGGGCAAACCAGCCAAGATTTATTCTGATAACGGTAGTAATTTTGTCGGAGCTCAAAGAGAACTCAAAGGTTTCTTTAAATCTCAATCCTTGAACGAGGATGTTCACAAATTTTCAATTTCAGAGTCGATAGAATGGCATTTTATTCCTGTCAGTTCGCCACATTTTGGTGGTCTGTGGGAAGCTGGTGTGAAAAGCTCCAAACATCATTTGAAGCGAGTGCTCTCTAACACACCGCTCCTCTTCGAAGAATTTTACACCCTTTGTGTGCAAATAGAGTCACTTTTGAACTCCCGACCTATCTCTCTATCTCCCCTTACTCCTGCTCACTTCTTGATTGGACGTCCAATGCAGTCAGTACCAGAAGTCGATTTAATAGACTTACGGATGAATCGGCTTAATCGGTACCAGCTAATTCAGCAGATGATGCAGCATTTCTGGCGAAGATGGCAGCTAGAGTACATCTCAGAGCTGCAAAGGCGGTCCAAATGGAAGGAAAACAAGAGTGTTTTGAAGGAGGGCGAGCTGGTCCTAATCAAGGAGCCCAATACCCGACCTACCCAGTGGCATCTAGGTAGAATTGCAACAATTCATCCTGGACTTGATGGTGTTGCCAGGGTTGCCACGGTGAAAACTGCAGCTGGACTCATCAAAAGAGGTTTCCAGAAGCTTTGTCCTTTACCCATTCAAAATTGAAAGGGAAGCCTTTCAAGGTGGGGGGCATGTTCCGTAACCCGTCCGCACGCTACGCCGCTGCCCGCATGCTACGCCGCTGTCTTCTGTGAGTCCAATAACCACCGCTAGGGTCACCCAAAAAAGATGCTACCAACAGTAACAGTACCAACTACGAACGTGCTTGTAATATTCAACACGAAACAAGAACCATCGTCAGCAGATTAACAAATTAACATATATATCAATTAAAGTGTACAATAAACTATTTTGAATACAGTCCACATCTTTTCAATACGAAGAACAGGTAATTTGATCATCGCTATTTATTTTCGTGTTCAAGTTTGACTGTAATTGTTTGACTCTCTCTATAAATTCAGCTAAAATCTCTTTGGGATTTAATTTCAAAAATTTAAATTTATAAGCAATCGTCCGTCGGTCAGTATGATCTTCAAACTTTGTCCTAAGGCATGTCTTTAGTTCGGTCAACGTTGTTATGTCTGGTCTTGTACTTATGAATTGTTCAGCAATGTTAGTGAGTTTACTAAGTACAAGACAAAATGAAAAATCGCACAGAGTTGTATCTGTTGAGTTTCCATATTTGTTCATAAATCTTTCTACTCTAAAAATAAATGATTCGAAGGTGTCTGCATTTCCGTTATATTTAGGTATAACATCGCCATAATTTTTGGCTGCTGAAATCAGTACTTCCGTAGACAAATTTATTTGATTAGAATTACTGATTGACTTATCCAAATATGTATCACTTAGGGAGATCACTCAAGTTCAATGATGGTAAAGAAAATTTATAGTTATAAGTTTCTTCAATTGATTCGATGCTGTCGTTTTCTGACATAAAAAATTATATATTGTGTTTATCCTAATAATTATAACTGTTTCGCATGTAATACTAAAATATAGCAAGGAAAATCGTATATATTGGGATAAATGGAATGTGGTGACTTACTTTTCTTGTTTGGTTGTTTCGCTTGTTGGTGTTGCTGGTTGGTGTTGGTGAAGTTGTTGGTTGATGCTGGCTTTGGGTTGTCAGCTTTCCTTCTGAACTGTTGTAGGTTCTCGTACTGGTTTTCACTCACTAACTTGATAAAAACTTTTTCTAACGTTTTCGCACAATTTTCTGGGAAAAACTAATAGCACTGTTTTCACGACTTTGTTAGTTGAGGAAAAACTATACGGATGACTGCCCCAGTTATGTTTTTTGTACCAAAATTTACTTTAAAAAAAAAAATTATTTGATAACTTAAAAACAGATTTTACAGAATTAGAACTTGATCGGACAGCGTGACGCCGATACTTGTATAAGACTATAAGTGACTTGGCCACATACGGCGAGGTCCTTAAATACTGAGATTATAATATGTCAGTGTTTTAGTAGACGCTACGTAAGCATTTCTCTAATATTTAGCCCTGTTACTAGTCTTCTTTACTTCATTACTATCATCTCAATATTAATAATTTGTTACAACTAACAACTCTATTCTGTTATTTTATCATAGAACATGAAACACTTGATAGATTATCTATCATAGGTCGGAATAAATTAAATTTATAAAACAGTTATTATCCCGACATCTCTTCTTGATAGATAATCTGAACATTCACAATATTACATCAATACTTCTAGATGTAATACATACCTTCCTTGTATCTTCATTAAGAACATTGAGCTGTTAGTTTTAGTTTCAGGCTTTTCCAAATTATGGCCCCACTTGCTAAACTAATAACATATCCAGTTGATCTATCAGTTTTCGAATCAGCGATACAGAAATCTTATGTGGGGTTCCTATTTCTGGCATCTGATAGCTAAATTCTTGATAGTTTTCAGGTTTCTCATCAGTTGTCTTAGGTTTGACCAATGCTTTCTTGTGGGATTATGAATCTTTCTGGACAAATAGAACATTTGCAAAGGCTATAACTGGTCTTGTATTATTAGTATAATACACTTGATTTGTATTGAATAGACTGTGTACCACATTTAATTTTTATGATGATGATTCTGTAGGTTACGTACGAGAACAGAAGCAGGGGATGTGCACTCTAATACGAAAAAGATGAACTAGCAATATTTGTCGCCACCTGTCCCTGCGGTTTGGAAACAACATAAATTATTATAAGAATCTGCATAAGTATGTCACAAAGTAAACAAGAGATGGCTATATTTTTGAAATCTATCAATTTTATCTAGTTTGCTTCTTCTCTTGTCAAGTATTGTATGTAGTTTATATTGTTAATCACGCCATATTATTTTGAATTGTGTTTATGTATGTTAGATGTGTGAAAAAAGTAATATTAAAATTGAAATGCCTCGTGAGTGTTCAGTGCCTCGTTGTAAAAGTGAACATCCTCGTTTGGAATGGGTTTCCACGAAAATCAGAAGATTCAGTGGACCTAGATGTCAAAAATTCCATATAAGTACCTAAGTTTGCGTAAACATTTCCAAAGAAGATGTTTTACTAGAAAAGTTGCAATAACATTGACTTGCCAACATTATACTTGCTCTGTAAGTTCTTCATATAGATTTTTGGTATCTAATATTATGTTTCTCATTTTGGATCATTGAAATTACAGATTGCTGATGATTGGAGAGCGACAGTTTCTCCAAATTTCTAGAGGACATCCCAGGAAGATTTCTTAAATTTCATGAAATTTTTAAAGGTGAGCAACTATTTAATCTGAATAGATAACGAGTCTAGAAAGTTTCGTTCAGAACATTGATGATGATTAATCGTGTGAGAATCTCTTTGATATAATTCAATTTCTTCCAGAACCAATACTGTTCGTTCAAGATCAGAGAGCTTAGAAGTGAGCCTACCAATAATTGTCAACAGACCTCTCCTGCCTCCGAAAATCTATTAAAAAGCATGTTTAGTGCCATCAACCAATACGGAACCTGTTGAATTATTTGGTTAGTTATTAATTGATATTTATAATAACTCAACTTATTGTTTATTAGTATAGGTATTGAATTATTGAATATTCCTTAATAGTGCTGGGATGTCCACAAACGTGACAACGCTTAGAATGTGCAGTGTAATTACTGTAAAAATTTCCTTTTAAGAAGCAATCCACCACCAAAATAGTCCGTTTCTTGCCGATCACAGCTTGAAAATATCTTTTCAGGAGCCACTCATCTCCACCAAAAGATCTCGAAGGCAACGGAAGAAGAAATTTTCTGGAGAACCAAGTCGTCCAATAATAGCAAAGCCATCATCCAAGCATCATAGTACATTGTTGATCTTCTATACAGGTAGCAAGTTTAAAATCCCGTAAAATATACGGTGGCACCATAATATTAAATAATATCAGATTATGAATTGATCTGCGATTAATAAAATAGCAACTCACTGAACACTTTTCAAGGATTTTACTTCCATGAAAACAAGTATAATCATCATTTATAATTCGTTTCTCAAATCTGGTCAAATAATAATCAGATATTCGAAGCTTCACACACTATGCCTGGGAAAATATGAGACATTTTGAATATAAACCAACAATTATTTCAGTATTTTTGAAAGTGTGAACAGGTTTGTTTATTTAATTTTGTCTATTATAGTATTCTAAAAATTTGTTTGTGACTGAAAACTGTTGTGGTGAGGTTTGCATTGATTTTAGTTATTACTCTGTGAATATTTCTTATAATGGTTGGGATATATTTAGTTTGATTGTTCAAATATAGTCACTAATGTTACAACGACATAAATATGCAAGTAAAGTAACTACTGCATTGTGCTGAAGAATCTTATAAACTTCCCGCTCATATTCGATTTGCACTTATTCCTCACGATGATTTCAAATTAACGACTAACGATACTTTTGTAAATTATATAGTAACGAATTCACACTGGTTCACAGTTTTCGTTATTTATACAGCTTTATTATTTTGTCAATCATTGATGGTAGAAAGACAACATAAGGATAAATAATAACTATAAAATGAATTAAAAGATCATTACAGCGTCTGAATATGGTAGTTTCTCAATTTTATTCTCCATAATCATAATCTTTATAAAAATATTTTTTTCATATTTTCTATATTGTACTTTAGAAGGATAACATGTTTTTATTTATGAGAATGTAGAGAATGTTAGGTTATTTATATGTATAATTATCTTATAAATAAAAGGTAATAAAAATTCGTTGTTTGATTTTGCTATTAGATTATTTTTTAATATTTCTTAGATTATGTTATCAATTAGTTTCTGGATTTCTTATTAAAGTTTATCAATAATATGTAGTTTTCTTAAGAATTCCTTGAAATCGATTGACAATATGATTTAAGGAATAATATAAATACCTAATTTTCAAGAAAAAAATGAGATATATTTCAAATTTGCCGCCACCATATTTCATTGTTAGTTCCAAAAATTAGGGACAGATGGCGATAAACAGCTACAATTTTTATATCATAGAGTAGCCTCTCTATATTTATTATTACTCTATGGTCAGAAGGCTAAATAATATCTGCGCTGTCCGTAGCCCATGGAAGAATAACTCCAGAACACAAAATCACCAAAACACCATATAATGTAGAAGTTGTTACTGATAAAACTCCTGGACAACGTAAACTTTATAAAGTATTTTGCAACATAAGAAAACAATGACTTTAATAAAATACAACTTCCAGTAGTAAACAAAGCGGTGAGCAAAATTCAAACCTTCAAATAAATTTGACATGGACACTTTTTTGACATTAGAGTAGATCTAAGGAAGGGCTGGTTAGTTCTACTATCTATAACCTGCCTAATCTGAGGCCTAAAGCAGTTTTGCAATTTATAAGAGTTCTGTAGACTATGACCATCTCTGTTTTTCATATTTGAATAGAAAAGGAAAACAAAGTTTTCTGTTGTGACGTCATCACTGTTTAATTTTTAATTCTTAATATATTCATTATTAAGCAAAATTATGCAGTTTTGATAGATGTTAGACTTCAAATTACAAATATAGAACCAAAAAATACAATTTTTAAAAATTACTGAAATACCCCATTGATATTATTTGATCAAATCGTCTTGTTTGCCTTCTGATACCTCTGAGTCGATTCAAGATTATTTTATCATTGTAAGTGAAAGGTGACATGAAAATATAAAACCAAGATCACTCATGTGATTCCCTCCTAATACTTTTGCAATATAGGGCGAAACACATATACGGTTAATAAATGAAATATACTCTGTACAGGGTAGGCAAATTTTGATGATTTTGTAGGGCAGGTCATAACATGAAATTTAAGAAGCAAATTTAAAATCCAGCAAGGTCACTGGATTTTCCTCTGAAAAGAGTTGAAATAGTTTTTCGATAACTTCACAAATAAATAAAAAATAGGCAAGCATCCAATACGTACAACACTGAATTTTAGGTTATAAATTGAAAACAACAGACGATAGCTAATTTTTCTTTTCACCATTCAGTTTATCTATAAAAAAGAATTCGAGACAGTGCCATTGATTTTTTATATTTTTAATAGTTATCTTCCAAGTTACCCTATAACAGCATCCAAATTTACCCACAATGTTTGTATTTTCCACATTAAATTGTATTATTTTTTTAAATAAACCGACTAAATGTTATATATTTCGTAGAAAACATTATATTTAAATATTATTATACTGCTATATTATGATTTTTCGATCCTGACCGACAGTTTATTGCATGTTTATGACCGACCTCTGGCAAAAGAAAATATCCTATGTAAAAAAACGTAGTCAACCATTTATTGTGAAAAGGAGTATACACAATACGTACTTGAAATTTATTTTCACAGAACCATATTTTTTTCCATGTTAAAGATCCCAATAAATCAAAAATATAATATCTAATCTATTGATGATTGATATTGTATATATCATGTTTTTCTCGGAAACGGCTCTAACCATTTTGATCAAATTTGTTATGTATATATATATATATATATATATATATATATATATATATATATATATATATATATATATATATATATATATTAAATAAAAGAAGAGCTATCCGTACCAGATGATCCTATTAGAATATGAAAAATAGTATCATGCCTAGCTGGTAAATTGAACCTACATTTCGTAGGGTGCCACAATAAGAACTAGTGATTCGCAAAGCAAGACCAAGACCAAGACCGATATGGTCTTGGTATTGGTCTTGGTCTTGCACCCTTGGTATTGGTCTTGGTCTTGCATCAAATCCTTAGTCTTGGTCTTGGGTCTTGGTCTTGCATATATGGTCTTGGTATTGGTCTTGGTCTTGCTGCAGGACTTGCAAGACTTCGCAAGACTCTTGCAAAAATTTTGATCTTAATATAAGTGTGAAAAGTTTGCGCGATTCTAAGCCGTAATTACGTAATTCATATGAAGAAGAACCCTGCAATGTGGATCGGAAGTATATAATTGATAATCTTATAAGATTGCCTACAATTATATTATCATTCGAAATAGATTCATATCGACCGTATAAAGAGATTGTCCAGAACAAACACGCCTGGTATGTTAATGTTACCAAAGAATTAAATTAGAGCAAGGGAGATGTGAAATTAATTAATAAGGTTTAAGAAATATATTTCACCATTCACACATGAGAATCGTATCTTACTAGCGCTACTTAGTCTGCTTGTGCTTTCTTGGTATCTTCCGTCGCACCAGAGCACTGATTTTACTACTTTCTAGTCATATTTTCATATAGGTATAATGGTTTCCCTGCTTTATATTTGTGCATCATGCTTCTGTTTCATAAATCTACAATGGTTTTGTAACATTTTCTTTAAAAAAATAGAAAAAATATCTCAGAGTGGCCATTAGTGAAAGCGATTAAAAGTATTTCTGGTTTATAAAACTAACTTCAACTTGTGTATAAAGCTTTTCCCAAAAAAATATAGAAAATTAAAAATACGTAGAGATTTGTTAATACGCGCATTTATAAAATTAGGTATCTATTTCAAACATTAGTCGTGTGAATATATCAGTTTAGTTAGTTAATTTTTCAAAATAAGGGCAATCTAAAATTTAGAAAATCTCCAAAAGTGGCTACTGAATAAAAATCAAAAATATCAGATTTATAGATGATTCGTTACGTTTGCTTAAAACATTCTTCGTGATAGAAAAAATAATAAAAATAAAAAACCGTGTAGTCTACCTTCACCTGGCTACGAGCTGTCGGGTTTCTTTGAAAACAGTTCGTTAAGGAAAATCCTAGAAAGGTTGAAATTACTGTATAGGGTGTTTCAGAACTTTTTGAAATCAAGAAATCCTATAGAAGGGTGAAATGAACTTGCTCTTGACCCAACAACTTTTAATTCAATATTTTTGGAATCTGTAAAATAAAGATCGATAATAAAGGAGTTCAAAGATAGCGATTCTTATCTAATCATCGAGCAAAAAAATATATTTCCTACCAATTTGCTGTTTGGTTACGGAACTGCGAGAGTCTTCATATATATATACATATATATATATATATATATATATATATATATATATATATATATATATATATATATATATTCATTCATATTCGTTTATTGTTTCTAAAAACATTTCGTTTTATAACAATATGTTTGGCCTTAAACAAATACAGAGTAACTTAACTATTAACATTATAGCTAGAGTAATATATCTACCTAATCTAGATTTATTTCTACCCGAGTAAGTTATTGTAATTTAGTAGGAATTAATTTTAAATGAGAATTAAATTAGAATTCTTAATAATCCAAATAAGATAATTTTATGATTCACGAATTGAGCAAAGGGAAATATGACGGTATGTATTCGAAGTGGACAGTTATTGTTGTTATTCGGAACTGCGAGAGTCTTGCAAGTCTCGCAAGTCTTGCAGCAAGACCAAGACCAAGACCAGGTTAGTCTTGGTATTGGTCTTGCATCCCAGTATTGGTCTTGGTCTTGGGTCTTGGTCTTGCATAGACGGTCTTGGTCTCGGTCTTGGTCTTGCAATTTTGCAAGACCAAGACCAAGACCGCAAGACCAAGACTAGTCTCGCAGCATCACTAATAAGAACGAGGTTTGTCATCTACTTATTGCGTTTGTATGCGTTTTTTGATTGATTACCAAACATAGCATCAGTCTCCTAGACATATATCATGATTTCGAGGTTGTTGCCTCTCATCCTTATGTGGCAGGGCGAAGAGCCATATTTGATAATCAATCCTGATTGGAACTCATACTTGTATCAATCTTCAGTATAGAACTGTCGGTGGAGACAAGTATGAGCGATATATTAAGCATGTATAATGCTATAATGCTGGATAAGAACAATCGGCAAAGATGAATAATTAATTAAATAAATGAAGAGCTATCCGTACCAGATGACCATATTAGAATATGAAAAATAGTTTCATGCCTAGCTGGTAAATTGAACCTACATTTCGTAGGGTGCCGCAATAAGAACGAGGTTTGTCGTCTACTTATTGCGTTTTTATGCGTTTTTTCCACTATACTGCTCAATTAGATTGATTACCAAACATAGCATCAGTCTCCCAGACATAAATCATGATTTAGAGGTTGTTGCCTCTTATCAGTATGTCGCAGGGCGAAGAGCCATATTTGATAATCAATCCTAATTTGGAACTCATACTTGTATCAATCTTCAGTATAGAACTGTCGGTGGAGACAAGTATGAGCGATATATTAAGCATGTATAATGGTGGAAACTAACAATCGGCAAAGATGAATAATTAATTAAATAAATGAAGAGCTATCCGTACCAGATGACCATATTAGAATATGAAAAATAGTTTCATACCTAGCTGGTAAATTGAACCTACATTTCGTAGGGTGCCGCAATAGGAACGAGGTTTGTCGTCTACATATTGCGTTTGTATGCGTTTTTCCACTATACTGCCCAATCAGATTGATTACCAAACATAGCATCAGTCTCCCAGACATATATCATGATTTCGAGGTTGTTGCCTCTCATCAGTATGTCGCAGGGCGAAGAGCCACGACCACGGCACCCTGCGAAATGTAGGTTTAATTTACCAGCTAGGCATGAAACTATTTTTCATATTCTAATATGGTCATCTGGTACGGATAGCTCTTCATTTATTGAATTAATTATTCACCTTTGCCGATTGATTTTATCCACCCTTATACATGCTTAATATATCGCTCATACTTGTCTCCACCGACAGTTCTATACTGAAGATTGATACAAGTATAAGTTCCAAATTAGGATTGATTATCAAATACGGCTCTTCGCACTGCGACATACTGATGAGGGGCAACAATCTTGAAATCATGATTTATGACTGGGAAACTGGTGCTATGTTTGGTAATCAATCTGATTGAGCAGTATAGTGCAAAAAAATATATACACACACACAGGTTGATTCACGGTCGATGGTACCTTAGACGTTTAAGGAAAACTATTCGTAGGATTGTTCTGAAAATTGTATTATATAGATTATACCTAGAGATCTATCGTCTGAAAATATTTTCAGCCTTGCGACGTTGCCATTTATATCAAAAAGTATTAACAACTTTGATTTTTCAACCGAGACACCCTATATATTATTAATTTATTAGATTCTCTATCGCCTTCTGGTTATTTTTTCATAATATACCCATACCTATCTCCAACCGTTTCCACTGAATTAATTAATTTTCTTTTTTTTGTTCAAAACAGAGTTCCATTCAATAGCTCTTTACTCTGAATCTTAGAATTGTGAAACGATGAAATTCCAGTAATAGCTTTAGAAAGACTTCTTCCTTAGTTGTTATTCAAGATTTTCTCTTTATGTTATACAGGGTCGCTCAAAATTATTGATCTTTCCATCGGATCTATAAAAACCCAAAAATTCGTTTTTTCAAATAGAGCACACTATATTTTATTATTTTATCAGAGAGAGAATCAAAATACCTTTGAAATGGTGTATCATGTTCCTATACCTAAATGGTCAGATTTTCAAAATATATGCAACTATCTATTATGGTGAATATTTCTAGCATTTTTATGGTAGGTATTTGCTGGTTACCATGGTGATAAAACACAATTATTATTTAACAAACATTATTTGAGGTATTCCTTAAAATAATTTATTTGAAACAAAAAGATTTGAAGAAAAAAGTGTATTCACCACCAGTACAAAGTAAAGATGAACTGTGTCAACGCGTAATTGAATGCATTGATGAGATAGATGCACGTGAAATAAGAAAAGCTATTTTATTGGTGGAGAAACGTATTCTTAGATGTTTGGAAAGCAACGCTTGTCATTTTGAGAATGTATTAATGTATTATAAATGTTTAATGATTTATTTTTCTTCACTAATTATTATTATTAAAACTGTTTTTATAAAGTCTATTGCCTAAATAATCTAACAAAAGATCACAAAATACATAAGTATATTGTTGAACTGGATTCATTTTCCCAGTATCAGTCAATGCATAGATACTGCTAATTTTATCTTGAAATCGAGTTCTACTCACTCATTATTGTTTTGCCGAGACTGAGTATGATATCTATGAAAGTTTATTATTATTTTTAAAGGAATTTACAGAGCACGGTAAACGAATCGTTTCTGCAGTCTACTTATCATCCCAAAGATGAGTAACGAAACTGTTTCGTATATCAACATTTTGAATTAGCATCTAGGAATCAGAAAATTACTTATTTATTCTGTGAATAGGTTCATTCTTGTTGTCTTTTTTGTACTTTGTGGGTATCTTGCATTAAACTTTCAGGATGTTTTTGCAATAATTTGATCACATTATCTATGAAGAATGAACAACTCAACAAACACTACTCTTCCTCACGATAATTACTTGTTAAACTTTCCATCACCATGGTAACCAGCAAATACCTACCATAAAAATGCTACAAATAATTCACTTTAATAGACAGTTGCTTATATTTTGAAAACCTGATCATTTTGGTATAGGAACATGATATACCATTTCAAAGGTATTTTGATTCTCTTTCTGAAGAAATAATAAAATATAGGGTGTTCTATTTGAAAAAACGCATTTTTGAGTCTTTATACATAAAGAGAAAATCTTCAATAACAAATAAGGAAGAAGTCTTTCTAAATCAATTACTGGAATTTCATCGTTTCACAATTCTCAAATTCAGAGTAATGGGCTATTGAATGGAACTCTGTTTTGAACAAAACAAAAGAAAATTAATTAATTCACTGGAAACTGTTAGAGATAGGTATGGGTATCTTATGAAAAAATAACCAGAAGGCGATAGAGAATCTAATAAATTGATAATATATAGGGTGCCTCATTTGAAAAATCAAAGTTGTTGATACTTTTTTATATAAGTGGCAACGTCGCAAAGCTGGAAATATTTTCAGTCGATAGGTCTCTAGGTATAATATACATAATACAATTTTCAGAACAATCCTAAGAATAGTTTTCCTTAAACGTCTAAGGTACCATCGACCGTGAATCACCCTGTATATATAAGGTTCTAATCTTTAAGACTATCTATATGTGGTTTTTCTGTTAAATCGCGAGGGTGTCACCCTCGAGGTCCATACAAATTTTCTTGAATGGTTCGGCATATGTGGATGAAAATTTGCAAAAATGGTTCTTAATAGCCAAGAAATCGATTGGCGATTTTAATTTTTTAATGGGTGTGATACTCGAGGTTCGCACTAGCTATATCGGGAATGGTTCGGCGGATTTCGATAAAAATTTGCAAGCAGAGGTTTTCGGAGCCGAGAAATAGATTGGCGATACTATGGTACAATAAGACCAGTTATGTTCCTTTGATGGACGCGATTTCGTTCACTTGGCACATCTCATCCGAACTCCGCCATGTTATTTTTATACCACTTTGCAATTCAAATTTGAATATAATTTTGCTGCGATTCTTGTGTACATCATCAACTTTTCATATTCATGCTTTTCATTCACTCTCAGATATTACGTATCAGAAATGATTAAATCTATGTTTTTAATTGAAATTGACATAACCATGATGTTATAGATATGAAATCTTCTAGAGGAAAACATTATTGATATTTTTTAGAAACTATAACATGAAAAATTGTTGATAAACTTTAATTTTTATGAGTCTTTGATTCTATTGTTTACTTATTGAGATGTTTTCATTACAGGGGGTCCGTAAAATGAATTTCTAAATTGATAATATAATATCAGAGCACATTCTTCCAATTAAAAGTTCTCAGCCTCAAATGCCCCATTTTACTACTAATCAACGGTTAGGAAATCTTTACGCATATTTATATTAGACACTTCTTTTGTGTCATTAGCAGAAGGGGAACTATTGTTTTCAAAATTGAAAATATTAAAAAATATTTACTATTAACCATGACTCAAGATTGACAAATTAGGCTATAATATGTATCGAATCGAAATTAGATTTCAAAACATGATATCAATAAAAACGAAAAATAAAAAAGTAGGTATAGATGTCATAGAAAATTTAATTTATGGATGTACAATTTATAAAAATCAAGAAATAAATGATTACTATACTAAAGCTAAATATTTCGTTAAATTCGTCACATTGTGTATAATTTTATCATAAATAACATAACATAAATAATTGAACTGTAGCAATTGTTTTCCGATGAACTTTTACGAGTCTTTTATTTTGTTTCCGAATATGGCTTTCTTCTTTCAACTTTTTGTCCATACGCCCTATTCAAAACAAACAGAGCTCTCCTACTTAGTTTTTAGCCAATAGTTTTTGCAATTCTGCATTGCTCATTTCGACATCGATCATAACAAAAACAAAGCCAATGAAACAGACAAAATAAAACAAAGCGAAGAAAACACCACAGGTAAAAAATATAAATGGGCAAACACACAATCAGAGTTATTTCTGGTCTCTGCCACAGTAACACAAGACCATGGTCAACGCAATTAACATGGAAGTTACCATTTTCTTGGAGGTAGTGTTCTCTGCACAAGAGTGTTTTAGTTCTCTGCACAAGACACAATATGACAATAAATATGGTGGCATTGGGATGAGTATTCGGAAGACGAGGAATACCCCCACTAGAGTCTTGTCTGCGCAAAGAACATACCTGGTCTTTTTATTTATGTATTTATTTTTTTATTAACGGATGTACCATTTACAAATATATCTTAAATCTAAGCTGATTATACAACTGTTGCAATGACATCAATACACAACCCTTATTGTGCCATGGGCGATACTTTCATTTGTATTGGATGTGACCCTCGAGGTTCACACTAGCTATTTCTGGAACGGCTCCGCAGATTCCGATTAAAATTTCAGTATTGGCTTTGGGGGGTCGACAAGCCGATCGGTGATAGGTACAGCTGAGTTCTACTTTCACATTCATATTTATTTCTTATCTGTAACTTATGAGCTACCTATGTGAACGATAAAAGCATAATATTTACCGATCTATCGATCGCAATACATTTTAACTAGAAATAGAAGATTAAAAATCCTTAGTAACTCTTTTAGATCCACCCTGTGTTATCCGAGAAGAGCTCGGTTGCTCAGATATTTTAATAATAAACCTACTGATATCACTTTCCATATTCAGGATGTGACACAAGCTTCCATTACGACAATGACAGATCAAGAAATACCTACATAACTTAGGTTAGGTTAGGTCCAATAAATAAAAAGTTAAATAAGTGAAACGCAAAAAGATACAAATAAAATTTGTAAAACCATGCCGACAGCAATACTAATTATAATTGAAAATTGGACAAACTCAAAATTGACGATATCTAGTAATACAGGAAACAAAAAGGAGGTTCTCGAGATAATTCCAAGGATGTAGAATTAACAAGAGGGGATCTAATAATGAACAAAACCTGTGAAATGCACTAAATATATATGCCGTAAATGAAAGGGTCACTCAGTTTAATGATATAACCAAGATGAAACCAGCAAGAATTCTTTAAAAAAATCTCAACTATAGGGAGGTGAAATATAAACCGACCACGAAAAAGATGGAGGTGGAGTCAACACTGGCAATAGTCTAATTGGTTTAAGAATAATAATAATATTGACGTTTCAAGAATTCTATATTCATGAATATAGCGAAAATCAAACTAAATATAAATTCATCAGAGTTCTAGAGCTGTTGTCAAGATTTTTCTAGCTATCTATGAATGATGATTATTTTTTGCGATTTCTTATGATTTTTATAATATAGTTATGTTGTCTTCGATTGCATTTTGTTTGATTCGCAGAATATTTTTTGTAATTCCACTAATAACAGAATAAATTTATCTATCTCAAACAATAGAAGAGTGAAAAATTGTACCAGCATTAACAACTAACACGGAAAATTTTCATTGCTGCCAATAATCTTGTTTACCCAACACGAGGGCTTGTGATTTGGCGCTACTTTGAATATAGTAAAAATTTACGAAATATTTCAACAGGGAGTTTTTGTGAGAGTTCAGATTTTGAGATATTCTAATTATTAAATATCTTTATATATATTTTACGTTCCCTCGAGTCAGATAGAATGGTTTTAAGGAAGATATTAGTGTGCGTCTATGCACGCAACCAAATGTGACCAATATAAAGAATGATGAAGAAGTTTCCGGGACAAATTCTCGGGATGTGGCTTGGAAGTATTTAAGTACTGGAGAGAAATTAGCATCAACATTCATTTGCTGATAATGAAGAACCTGAGCGATGAAATATAATCATGTGAATGAGACATTGGAGCAATTTGCGGAATTTATAAGAAAGAGATCGCTTAGACTCTAGCGAGAATTATTTCTAATGTTTACCTCTTGAAACAAGTTATTGCAATTTGCAACCAAGTTATCAGTTTACTCACACACTAATATTAACTATTCTGTATATACTTTGTTTTACCAAAGAAGTGAATAAAGTTTATTCATTAATAATAATCGAGGTTTACTGACTCTTATAAACACAGCTTAGATACAAATTTCTTTCAATTATAATGTAAGTAATACCTAATAGTAAGAAAAAAATTGTGACTTTTCGAATGGACTTCGACCTGCGTTATCAACAAGATAGCAAACTACAGATACAAAACTATTCAGTCTAACGTCGACATAATAAATCGAACGACCAACAGATTAATTGGAATCAGACTCCACGACACAAGGCAATGGTTGAACATAAAATTCCTGAAAAATCAACTTACATCATCAAAGTAAAAATGAAAAAAGTAGCTAACAATGTAAGATTACAAAATATATTCAGCAATTTTGAGACAAAATATAAAAGAACAAAAATTCTGATAGTTTCTTAATAATCAAAACGATGTAGAACAATCTCGTAAACGCCATTTTGTAAGCTAAGAATGCTGCCATGATGAAATACTTTAAAATTTTGACCAAACCCCAAAATAAAACTAACAATTATAAAAATGAAAAAATTGTCAAAGAATCACGCACCATATTCCACAAATCATTATAGCTGCTTGCATATGTTGATTTCAATGCGCTTACAAGACCAATAAAAACTCAAAGAGAATCCTCTGAGATACTTTCAAATGCTGTTGAGGACATGGGTTTAAAGATCAACAAGTATGAGATTAAAGACATGGCCGCGTCGTTAAGCGAACGTCGAAGAAGCTTTGAAAGAAATTCTGGAACAGTTGGAAACGGGTAGTTTCAGGTCACTCATGGGTTTGTCCACCAACAAAGAAATGTTTATGATCAAAAGATGAATACAGCTTGCAAAACGCACATAAAAACTAATTAGCTCTAGAGTAACAAGGGAAACAAAACCCAGATGTGCGAAAAGACAGAGTACAATTTATATACAGAACAATTGGAAAATAAATACCAGCATACCAAAGCGTAAGCGAAAGTATTTATTGTAATCCTGTACAATTTTCGGTATCCAGTTTGCAACATATGTTTAAGTTTAAGAATATTTTCAGATGTTGATCTGCCTATCTATCTGTCTGCCTATGTGTGATTATCTCGAGAACGAATAGGCTGAGTTTGGTCGCTTTCTTTTTTGATTTGTAGGTTATCGATTTGGCTTGCCGGTGACACTGATTAGGTATTCTGCTCACTCTGGTTGCTAGGCAATAGCTGAAAAACGTGTTTCGCTCAAGACTGTACCGCGAAAACGGCTCTAAATATTTTGATTAAGAAACATTCCTAAGACATTCTGCACAAATCCCTTTACCACTTGCTACCAAGCGAATACCGGAGAAAAAGCAGAAAAAATTTCCGCGCAAATAAAGTGTAAAATTGTCTAAATGTTTATTCATATTCTGTCTAAACGTAACGTCGAAATTGAATATAATCATTTTTGTTTGTCTTGGCACATTGAAAAAAAATGAATAATCACAGGACCTGATCAGACGGTTTTTATATTCGTAAATCGACACCCAAATTTTACTTTTGTTAATTCATACAATTTTAGACAAGATTATTTGAAAAAAAAATACGATATAAAAATTTAAGGTAGCAAGTGAATGTATTTAATAGAATTGCAGTTTCCACTTATTTAACCTATTATGATGCTCTTATGTTACGGATTTTGTAAAAATTTAAACTTTTTTCAAAAACTTTTATACCTATTTCATACCAACATTTGAAATATAACAACTTGAAAAATAACGTAATTAAGATTGAATTATCTTATCTGATTAATATGACCAAAGTGGTCTCGTAAAAAGCTAGATGCCATATTTATACCTTTTGATTTATTACTAACTAAGCTTCGGAACTTTATAACTAGGTAAACAAAACATAGGTGTCCTTTTGATGATTTTACTAAATAAAGGTTCTAGATGTATTTCTATTAAACAAGTAGCAAATACATCTTTGTTAAATTTGAAAGTTTTAGAAAAATATTACAACAATATAGTAACTTGATGTTAGTGTCTATGAGAGGAAAATGTAAAAGATTCTTGGACAAATAACAAATAAGTACAATGTAACAATGAAATTTGTTATGTGGTGCAAATTAATCAAAGTATAATCAATACAATAATAGTCCTCTTCTGTTTGATTATTTGTTTGTTTTTTTTATTTATTACACGTTTCAACAGCATTGCTTTCCGCAATTACAGAATATTTTAACTTACATTAAAATAAAATATAATTATCGATATGTAGATATTAGAATATATCCTTTTATAACTATTTCGGATATTAGATATATTCACATTAGAAAAACCATACATAATTTAGAGCTTACATTCGACCTAACTCTGCTTGAGAGCGGACCAAAATTATGATCTTATTTGTAGTGTGGATCTACGGGCAAGTTCAAAATAAAATATATATATTTTTTTAGGTTGAATAGAATTCCTTCTTGTAAACAAATGTTGTGAAAGAGAATCGATTAGTATAAATATATCTCCACCAAGAAGTATATCAGAGCAATTACGACTCTTGGATGCTTACGTGTAGTTATATGAACAATTGTATCACCCTGTAGGTGTTGGTTCATACAAGTATTCCACTAGGAAATCATGCACCCACAGTAGGTAGGTATTGGACTGAGGTATAATATTAAAGCGATAAATCACTTTGAACCCTTGTTTCCAAGCGGTCAAAGTAGGAAGGCCATCGTCATATCGGACAGCAGGACAAATAGGCTCACCATACTTTTCCAGCTCAACTAATGGGCATGAATTTCGAGTACCTAGTTACATAAGATAGCAAATGTTGTTCACATACTCTTTATCTTTGTGTGGTATGCAATAACCTATGGCGTAGATAACAATCGATATTCTCTACCAACTTCAGTTAACATACTTTAATAATAAATAATACAGTAATATTCTCCAAACATCTTTGATTTCAAATCATGAAACGATACTCTGTTAAGAAGAAAGTTAATCCGTATATTGAGCCCCCTTTTACTAAAAGCTATAACCCCAAGTTTTTAAATAGGAAGTTGTAGTTTGAAATGCGTCATTCAAAAGGTTTTTCAATTTTCTTTGGATACAATACACTCAAAACTTAACAAGTGTGTAATAACTTTTAAACTTAGAAAAGTGAGAAAAAATATTTCACGTTCTTGATCGGTTCTAGCAATATGAACTCTCTGGATCGGTCTAAAGGATGGCGCGAATCGATAAAATTGCCACCACGATCACATGATATTACGCAATAAGACTTCTCATGGATATATGTGAGAAGTATGATGTACCTACTTGATGAATTTGAAATACTTCCGAACATTTCAACTTGTTGATCTTCATGATTTATAATAGAGAAAAAAATCATCAGAATACAAATATTTGGCACTTGATATTCCAGATCTGCCGCTGATATGGGATATGAGAGACCTTATAAATTACTTCTGTAAATTTGTTTAGTGGCAATGACGATGTATGTGATCTACAAATAATTTTTGGTAAATGCAGACAAATAAGAGCTACAAATATTTTCAAATGCTGTTCAAAGTGTTCACAGTTGTGTTTGTGCTTAACCCGGTATCCGACAGGTGGAAATTTGTAACGAGTTCTGATAGGTGCGGTTTTTCAAACTCTAATTATAGGGAGTCAAAAAACATTATTCTTTAAAATTTCTGTGTGCCTTCTTAGTGAATTATGATCCTTCAACTTGTCCTCTAAAACTTCCACCAGAATAATCATCAAAATTGTTCATTTCTGCATTTAAAATGTGATAATAGAAAGAATCAGTGTTTTTTCAAATTAAAAGACACCTAATTCTCTAGTTATTTATTAAAAAAAATATTTATGAAACAAAATAAGTTTTCTATGCTAATAACAATAACATATAAGCTTTACAATTTTAAGTAAAATCAACAGAATAAACTTTCATTCAAAACTAAAAAAAATATTATTCGCTGAATATGGCTTTTCGATACACGTTTGGCAATAGTTTATTGAATGTTCGAGGCGGATGAATGTCTCACAGGCGTCTGATACGTATCGAGTTTTCTCACCTCTGAAGCGTGAACATTGAGAACATCTTCCTTGTTGATTAGGTCTATTTTTTTCTTAACTGGTTCAGGATTTTCGCCTAAAATGTTGCGTATAGTGCCTCTCAAATCACGTGTTAGTCTCGGATTTGTCATTCACTGCCGTTTTTGATCTTCAACTAGCTGTAACCCAAGTTCTTTGAGAAAAGTCTGCTGGGCATGTTGCTGACATTGTTATTGGCTCTATAAATGATTTGGCTAATAATTCCCGCCGAATTTGACATGGAAAAATAAAGTCAATGGCCCGCGTCGACTATATCTAGGAACATTGTAAGATACAGACATCTCATCTACAAGGTCAACTCCACCCTTCGATGAATTGTAGGATTCTATAAGTTTTTCCTCCAAATCGGAAACTGAATTATCATGATAATAACAAGACAACTTTTTCATTTTTTGGGCAGTATGAAACTAAAGAATATCCTTCCTGGAATCCGAAAAAACTATAAAAAATGTCTCTGTTTTTCACACTCAAAATCTCTGGGGTATATCAGGTTTATTTTTAAGGAAGTGTCCTCCCTAAAGCAGTAAGTTTCTGAGTATCTCATAGTTTCACTAGCAGGTCGCGACTGGTGTACCAATTATCAATTGTTATATTTCGATTTGTGCTTGAAACTGGGTCTACCAAGCGATCTACTATATCCTGAAAGTTTGTGCTGAGTTGATATGGACCCTCAGGCTGTTGTCCCACATAAACTTCCATAATTTAGCATCTACCAAAGCATGTATCTTCAAAATGCCTAAAACAGCACCGACCACGAAATAATTCAAATTTTCCATCAAATATTGCGACTGCGTGAAATAATATTTGCAGTTATCGACAAAGTTTTTCAAATAGAGCTCTAATATGGGCCAATATAATGTAATGAGGACAGTCTTTCCACAGATGCGTCTTTTCTGTAATCCTCTGGTTCATGTATTGATGAAGTGGTGTGGCATCTTTAGCATGTCATCTAACCCCCGGCATTTATTTCACCATTACTTTTAAACCGTTTGACCAATCTTTATCATGTTTGGTAGGAAGTGTAGACACTCCAAACCTTACTAAATTATGCTAAAGACACGTTTCTAGCTACTACCAGAGGCGTACGACAGGGGTAAGTGAAAGGTTAACCCTTCTCAAATTCTACGCCACTGGCGGAATTTCCATTTTACTACAATTTTTTATTCTCCAATACTTTCTGTGTAAATAACGTACTCTTCCTTCGTAGCGATAAAGTCAATATTTTTCGAGATATTTAAAGTTGAACATAACGATGCATAATTCTAATGTGTATTTATAATGAAGGTGTTTTTGGGGTATAGGCTTGCATTTAATACGCAAATGAAACTTTACCTTTGATTTTATAGGCTAAATAAGAAGACAATTTTAATAATACCTATGTAATTATCAAAAAGTCTTTTTCACATTTTTGCTACAATTAATAATACCAAAATTTTGAAATACTCAACTTAACAAATGTTCAATGTGACCCCCATTTACCTCAATATGTTTATCTATTCTTTCATAAAACGATCTTCTAATTTTAAAAAAATATGTTAGCAATAAAATTAGCGGAATTCACAATTTGGTGCCATAGGTCTTGACGATTATTTATGTCTTGTGACTATACTAATGTTTTCATATGCCCCCAAAAATAGAAATCTAAGGGATTTCCTTCAGGAGTTCTAGGCGGCCACGGAAATGCACTACCTCTGCCAATCCACCGATGAGGAAATTTCTGATCTAGATAGTTCCGTACAATTAAAGGATAATGAGGTGGTGCTCCATCCTGCATGAACCACATGTCTCTTCTTCGGTCAAGTGTCAATCCCTCTAGATCGTCGAAAAGTCTATTTTGTAAAAACTCCAAATATGAGTGACCATTCAAATTTACTGGTAATTCATAAGGACCCAACAAGCTATCTCCAAATATACCGCACCATACATTAATCTTAAATTCATATTGGAAATGTGATTGTCGGAATAGATGCGGATGTTCAATATTCCAACTATGACTTTTTCTCCAGTTGAAAACTCCTCGACGTGTAAAAGTGGCCTCGTCAGTAAAAATAATGTTTTTAATAAAATCAGGATTTTCATTATTCCTGTTTAACATCCACTGAGCAAAATTTAATCTTATGGGATAATCACTATATAAAAAGTTTTGTACAGGTGTAAAGTGGTAAAGCCTAGGTTTTTCTTTTTTCAATAAGCGAAAAACTGAAGAATGACTTACTCCTGTCATTGCTGCTATACGCCGAGTGCTTAGTTCGGAATTATCAGCAATTCGCACTAAAATGCCATCTTCCTCGTCAACAGTTAAATTTTTAGGTCGTCCCACATCGCATTTGGGATTGAATTGTCCAACATCTCCTAAGGTTGAACTCTGTTTGGATACATTTCCCTATATCTTCGAGCAGCAGCAAGACAAGAATAATTTTCTTGTACATAAATACAAATCATATCACGCATTTCACGATTAGTAAAATTGTAACGGCGGGGCATTTTTACTTGATGAGCTTTTTAAATTTTATAACAATCAAAATTTTCTTGACATTAAAAATCAACAACTAACAACAATGACAGCCGCCTACTACTAACGATTAATCCAGATCGGATGCAACTTCACAAAACCTGAACTTATTTTGAATATGTCATACACACTTTTAAAGATATTACCTATTCTATCTAAATTATAAGCAGAAATGATTCAAGTGCCATTTATTTCATTGTGATATTGTAAATAGAAAATCATTTTACTTGTTAAGTATTTTTAAATTTTGTTCATATTATTTATAGTAGCAAAAATGTGAAAAATACTTTTTGATAATTACATATAAGTGAAATTGTGTGATAGTCTTCTTATTTAACCTTAAAATCAACTGTAGTTTCATTTGCCTAATAAATGCAAACCTATGACCCACAAACACCGCCATGATAGATACACATTAAAATTGTGCAGCGTTATGTTCAACTTTAAATATCTCGAAATATAATGACTTAATCGCTACGAAGGAAGAGTACGTTATTTACACAGAAAGTATTGGAGAATAAAAAAAATGTACTAAAATGGAAATTCCGCCAGTGGCGTAGAATTTGAGAAGGGTTAACCTTTCACTTACCCCTCTCGTACGCCTCTGGTAGTAGCTAGAAAGTGTCTTTAGCATAATTTAGTAAGGTTTTCAGTGTCTACACTTCCTACCAAACATGATAAAGATTGGTCAAACGGTTTAAAAGTAATTGTGAAAAATCATTTTGAAATAATTAAATAAAACACCCTGTAACTCAGACAGGAGATACATTTTATCTAAGTGAATTGGGTTAAATCTTATTATTTTGGACCAAAGATTCTCCAGTTAAATTATTTCCCATTATTAATGATACACCCGTATATGGTTCTTTTGAATTTAGAATAAATTCACGATTTTTGCCCTGAAGAAGAGAATAAACATTCTCGAAAGCTCGGCTTCAATCAAAGAATTTTATTGAATATATGACTGCATCCCCAAGAACATCTTTTTATTTATTATAAAACCAGTCAAGAATACAAAATCAATATATATATATATATAAAAAGATGTTCTTGGGGATGCAGTCATATATTCAATAAAATTCTTTGACTGAAGCCGAGCTTTCGAGAATGTTTATTCTCTTCTTCAGGGCAAACTACAAATCGTTACAAAATTATTTCAACAACAACTTAATAGTATTATAAAAATACTTACAATCGTGAATTTAGAATAAATTAACCAAAAACAGGAAAGATTTCATAGCCATCAATTACAAATGTCATTATTTATATTTGTCATGGTAACACAATAAGTAAAAAAGTATCTAGATTTTGTTCATACAAATGAATATTACTGAATGATCTTTATATGTTTGTGGCTATTTGAACAAGGAGCACAATTAAATTAAAATTATTATTAAGACAGATACAGGTTCAGTTAAAAAAAAATGTAATTTAAGAATATTGCATAAATACTTATATATATATATACCCATACATAGACTAAATTACGTTTAATCTGGGCTTGAACTGACAGTTAAAAGAAAAAGATACATAATATTATTTAAAACTTCTATATAAATGTAATCATATTCTCTCACAATACGAAACATATAAACATGATTATTCTGAAAGTGCACTGATACTTATTCACTCAAAAAAGGCCGATTTCTCTCACTAATCAACCTCTAAATTTTTGGGTGAAATAGATGTTTTGAAATCCTAAAACACTTTTTATTGTTCTTTCAAATATTCATAAATATTCAAAATAATATATAAAATCATATTCTCTCACAATACGACATAAGAATGAAACATTTTGAAAATCATTCACTTTTCCAGAAAACAAGCTGATATCTCTCACTAATCAGCATGCATATTTTCGAAAACATTAAATGTTATGAAAATCTTTTATAAATAGATTATACATTTAATCTCAAATAAACATATAATGAATTTTAAGACAATAATTATCTTTGATCAACTAAATTTCTCTCACTAATAAGTTGATCTAAATATTTATATTTATTTTTATAATACTATTAAGTTGTTGTTGAAATAATTTTGTAACGATTTGTAGTTTGCTCTGAAGAAGAGAATAAACATTCTCGAAAGCTCGGCTTCAGTCAAAGAATTTTATTGAATATATGACTGCATCCCCAAGAACATCTTTTTATTTATTATAAATCCAGTCAAGAATACAAAATCAATATATATATATATATGTTATATAAAGTTATAATTGATTTATTTTTTAAAGTCAAATAATAATAACAATAACAAAGTATTATTTTAAATATTATTTCATAATATTATATTACATCCGCAAGACGCAGTATCTCACCATATCGTATTACATCTGCAAGACGCAGTAATATTGCACCATATCATATTACATCTCCAAGACGCAGTTTAAGAAGATAACAAAAGTGATAAGGATATTTACGTGCCAGAGATGCAGACCAGTAGTCAGCAAGTTACCATAAAGACCATTGTTAATTGTTTATCCAGTTCGGCCTCCAAAAAGTCATTACTATGTATTTTATTTATAATGTTCAAGAAGTTTCGATTCAAACTTAGGAGAAAAGATCCATTGTATTAATTTACGTTTCTTTTTATATTTCTGATGATTAAACATTTTTGATTGTATAAATACTAGATCTCCAGCTAACAGATGCATTCACTTGTTCACTTACTTACTTGTGAGTCAACATTCATACAGTCATGTAAAGTTATTTGTATTTTAATATTTTTTGTGTTAATAAATAATTGTTTTTTAAAAAGTTAACTTGGAGTTATGTGATTTAACAAATTGGCGCAGTCAGTAGGATAACTCAACGTGATAAAACAAGGCCTACTTCAACAACAAGTTTCCCCTCATTATCACGGTGGTTTCCAAATCTTCAAGTGAAGAATCAACAGCTCCAAAAGAAGAAGAAGAATTATTAGAATTTGAAGAGTAGGATAACTCAACGTGATAAAACAAGGCCTACTTCAACAACAAGTTTCCCCTCATTATCATGGAGGTTTCCAAACCTTCAACTGAAGAATCAACAGCTCCAAAAGAAGAAGAAGAATTTGAAGAGTAGGATTCTTCAACGTTGGTAAAACAAGGCTTACTTCAACAACAAGTTCCCCCTCATTATCAACGGTGGTTTCCTAACTTTTGAAGAAAAGAACCGAACAAGACAAATGTACATCTTACTGTAAGTGAATTATCACGTATATTAATTTTTGATTTTTTTAACTGTTCGATTTTCTTTTATCATATTTTTTTTTATATATTTGATATTTTATATTTAATTAAATCAAAATGGCAAATGAAAGAAATCTAGCTCAAGAGGTTGAGTTTGAACCATATAGAATTTCGGAAATATTTTGTATCGTACCTGAATTTGAAGGTGATCAGATATTTCTCGGAACATTTTTAAATGCATGTGATTGTGCTTATAATATATCTACCAGAGACCAACAGGCTCTGTTAGTGATTCACATTAAAAATAAATTAAAGGGAAAAGCGGCTCAACTAATCAGCTCGCAAAATCCTCAGACTTACGCAGAGATAAGACAACTTTTAAATCTTCATTTTGGTGATTCAAGAGACCTTACTTCTCTTATTCATGATTTACAAATATTAAAACAATTATCGAATGAGTCAGCTCTAACATTTTTCAATAGAGTGCAAGTCTTGAATGCTAAAATGCATGCAAATATACAAAAAACATCAAATTTATCAAATGAACAAAAGGTTGCACAAGAAATTCTTATTGATACTATGGCTCTTAATACTTTATTAACTGGACTTGAACCCCGTCTAGGACAACTTATTCGTGCTAGTCAGCCTGAAAACTTGTTAGAAGCACAAATTCGCATACGAAGAGAATTGCAATTATCATATTTTGAGAACCAAAAATTGAATAAGCCAGCTTCTAATATTGTAAGTAAACCTCAAAATATATTAAATGTTAGAAAACCCCAAATACAAACTGTAAAATGCTTTTCATGTGGTAAAAATGGTCATACTTCTAATCAATGTCGTTCCCAACAGCAGAGAGCATCAGCTCCAAGCTATAACCCAAATTTCAATAATAATTTCCAGAGACCAATGAATTTCCAAAATCAATCACAAAATACTGTGCAAAATAGACCGAATGTTCCTATTCAACAAAGACCTTTTATTTCGCAGGGACAATCCCAGATAAGACCATCAGTAATTCAAAAGAATCCAAATTTTCAACAAAGAGCTCATTTAGTTGGCTTCAATGGTGAAAACGATTCATGTTATTATTTCAAAAATAATCAAGATATTTTTGAAAATGAATTCCAAGAAAATTATAGTAACTATTCCGAATCATCAGACTATTCTCCGGACTTTGAAAATTATCCACAAGATTTTGAATCTCCTGAAAACTCAAATTTCCAGGATTTTCCCATTTCTCAAATCAAAGACCATCCCCCAGATTGTCCGACAATAGAGAATTCAATTTCAGAAACAATTACCAAAATCCAAACATTAAAATTCGAAGAGATAAACTTGAATGTAAATTTTTTTTTTAAGAAATTTCCTCAAAGATTTACTGAATATGTAACTATTCAAGGGATAACTGATCAAAAAATTTTACTAAAAGAATCTGTTCTTATTCCATTTTCTGCAAAAGATCCACATAAAGTTTTTATTTATAATCTTAATATTGATTTTGATGGAATTTTGGGTTCAGATTTCCTAGAACATTATAATTGTATAATTGATTTCAATTCAAAACAATTGCTAACTAATTTCAAAACTATACCTCTGTTTAAAGTTACCGAAACATCACACTTGTCTCAAAATAATCAAATTTGTGAACAAGATTCTGAATTCTTACAATTTGAACAAAATACTGAAAATTGTTATAAAAAAATAGCTGAGAAAAACATTGATATTTTTGACATGCCTCATGATTATTCATTAGCTCATTGCGTGGCGGAAGATTTGCAAATGCAAAAAGGCATTGCCGCGGAATTTAAGAAACGATTTGGAAATATAGAAACATTATTAAGTCAAAATCAAAAACAAGGTGGTTTGGCAGGTTTGAAAATTAAGAATGCAAATACAACTAGATATATTTATTATCTTGTAACAACAGAAACTTCAACCGGAAAACCCACTTATCAGACTTTATGGTTATCTTTAAAGAAATTGAGAGATCATGTTGGTAAAAACAATGTTCAAAAATTAGCTATGCCAAAAATAGGGTGTGGATTGGACAAGTTAGATTCGACGTATGTTAAAAAAATGATATCTTGTCTTTTTAGAAATTTAGGTGTTGAAATTGTTATTTGATTGCCAAAGATACAAAATCGAATTTTTATTGAGCCAAGAATTGAAAAAAATTTCAAATTGAAATGTAATTTAACAAACACAGATGCACTACTTTTCGGACAAGCAATAGAAAATGTTAGAATTCCAAATGCTTTGGTACATGTAAATGAAGAAGGTGAATTCTTTACTTCAATTATTAATTCGAATGCTGTTCCAAAAATTGTTGAATTTCCAAATTTGAATCTAGATCCCATTCCGAATTCTGAATGTTTTTTAAATTTTAATTGCGGTAATGAAAATAAAACTAAATTTAATCAACCTGTTGATAGAAACACTATAATTTTGGATCAGTTGCGTACAGATCATCTCAACGAATAAGAAAAAGAAATTATCACAAATTTATGTTTAGAATTTTCTGATATTTTTTATTTGGAAGGAGACCAACTAACATTTACTAATGAAATTAAACATTCAATTGAAACTGATAATGCGAGACCTATATTTACTAAATCATATAGATACCCCCAAATTCATAAAGAAGAGGTAAAAACTCAGGTGAACAAAATGTTGGAACAAGGTATTATACGTCATTCTATTTCACCATGGTCATCCCCAGTTTGGGTTGTGCCAAAGAAGCTTGATGCTTCAGGAAAACAAAAATGGCGTGTGGTTGTTGACTATTGACTATTGACTAAATTTTAATTGCGTTGATGAAAATAAAACTAAATTTAATCAACCTGTTGATAGAAACACTATAATTTTGGATCAGTTGCGTACAGATCATCTCAACGAAGAAGAAAAAGAAATTATCACAAATTTATGTTTAGAATTTTCTGATATTTTTTATTTGGAAGGAGACCAACTAACATTTACTAATGAAATTAAACATTCAATTGAAACTGATAATGCGAGACCTATATTTACTAAATCATATAGATACCCCCAAATTCATAAAGAAGAGGTAAAAACTCAGGTGAACAAAATGTTGGAACAAGGTATTATACGTCATTCTATTTCACCATGGTCATCCCCAGTTTGGGTTGTGCCAAAGAAGCTTGATGCTTCAGGAAAACAAAAATGGCGTGTGGTTGTTGACTATCGTAAATTAAATGAAATTACGGTAGATGATAAATATCCATTACCCAACATTTCTGATCTCCTTGATCAACTAGGAAGATGTCAATATTTTACCACTCTTGACTTAGCCTCAGGTTTCTATCAAATCGAATTTGAACCAAAAGATATCTCCAAAACAGCTTTTTCAGTTGATAACGGTCACTATAAATTCGTTCGAATGCCGTTTGGACTCAAAAATGCCCCGTCCACTTTCCAACGCGTCATGGACAACATTTTACTTGGCATTCAAAATGAAAGATGTCTTGTTTATATGGATGACATAATAATTTATTCTTCTACTATTCATGAACATGTTTCTCGTCTGACTGAAGTTTTCAACAGACTTCGGAAAGCCAACATGAAAATTCAACCAGATAAATGCGAATTTCTTAGAAAAGAAGTCGCTTATCTTGGACATAATGGTGTTAAAACAAATCCAGCCAAAATAGAATGTCTCAAAAATTTCCCGGAACCTAAAAATCCTAAAGATGTAAAATCTTTCCTTGGTTTAGCAGGATATTATCGTCGCTTTATACCAAATTTTGCCAAAATTTCTAAACCCCTTATAAGACTTTTACAAAAAGATGTTTCTTTTATTTTTAATAATGAATGTAAAAATTCTTTCAATGATACAAGTAAGTTATGCTTCGAGAATATTATGTAGTGCAGAAACAAGGTATTCAACAATAGAACGAGAACTCCTTGCTATTGTATGGGCAGTAAAACATTTTCGTCCTTATTTATTTGGAAGAAAATTTACGCTAGTCACTGATCATCGTCCATTAACATGGCTTTTTTCCATTAAAGATCCCGGAAGCAGACTAGCTAGATGGCGACTCAAATTGGAAGAATATGATTACAAAATTGAGTACAAGCCAGGCAAAATTAATAAAAATGCAGATGCACTTTCAAGAATTAAAATTAATCATTTTAAAGAATGTGCAAATCTACAATCTAAAATTACAATTTTGGCAAATAATGAAACTAATGAGGTTATACCATCAACAAGTAAAGACCCTAATGATCCTATAGAACCACAAAAAAATGAAGCACTTATAGAGGAACAGGATGAATTAATGACAGACGAATTTAATAGATTTGTTGACGTTTACAAAACAAAATCAATAATCGATTATTCAAAAATTGAAACATCAAATGACCAGTTACTGGATAAGACTCATAAGAATATTGTCACTTTATTTTGGCAAAATAAACTTCAAGATTTACATTATAAAATTATTGAAGATATTTTTGAAGAAAATTTTGATTTTCAAATGAATTTAGTAAATATTGTTACTAGTAAAACTGTGAAAGATCGCAAGTATTTTATAATACCTCTTATTTACGATCCAGAGTTTGTAGTTCAACAATTATTTTATACATTATTTAAAGAACAAAGTAAATTTGATCCTTCAAAAACTTATTATATAGAAAATAATCTTGAGTTACCTATTTTAGAAGTATTCTCTTTTATTTTTGCTAATATTGATTTAAAATTTGTAGTCTGTCAAAATATTGTTAAAACACCTGACCGTGATGAAATACCTATCATATTGGACCAATATCATAGAGGCAAAAGTAATTTACATCGTGGAATAAATGAAACTATACGATGGATAAAATCTAAGTATAACTGGACAGGACTAACAAAAGATGTAGAACAATTTATTAAAAACTGTGAAACTTGTCAGAAAGTAAAAATCTGTCGTAAGAATTTAAGCACTCCTCTGGTAATAACAGAAACACCAAAAACTCCGTTTGAAAGAATTAATATTGATATTTTTGAGTATCCAACAAGAAATTACCCTTTAACGAGTTGAGATGAGTTAACTAAATTTACTCAAGCTTATCCTATTTCAAATAAAAAAGCTTCAACAGTTGTAAATACACTATTAATATTCTTTCAACATTTCGGAACACCTTTGAGAATTCATTGCGATTATGGTCGAGAATTTGATAATTCATTAATAAAAGATTTGTGTACGCTTTATGACATAAAGCTCACTTTTTCTAGCGTTGGCCATCCACAGTCGAATGGTTATTTAGAAAGATTTCACGGAACTCTTGTGGAAATGATCCGTGCACATAAGACAGAAAATCCAGACGAACATCCTTTTAATATTTTGCCATATGCAGTTATATGTTATAATAATACTAAAAACAAAACAACTGGTTTTACCCCATATGAACTGATTTTTGGTCATACGTCTAGTAGACCACCTGAAACTTTATATAATGAGAAAGCCCTTATTACTAAATACATACGTGATTTGAACAACAGAATGCAACATTATTATAAAATTGCACGAGCAAAAACAGCAAGTCATCAAAAATTGGATTTGATAAAAATATTTCAGGAAAGCTTCCAGAGTATAAAATAGGAGATAAAGTTTATCTTAAAGAATCTCAAATTGAAGATAAAAGACAAAATTTGTTTAATGGTCCTTTTGAAATTGTGCAATTATTTGATAATTCTGCAATAGTTTTAAATCCACAAACTAATCAAAAATCAAAAATTAATTTCGATAGACTGAAACCCTACTATGAGTAGTTTCTTTGGTTTCAGATTCTTCGTGCTGATAAATATTATATCAGCTTAATACACACTTAATCCTGTTAATAACACCGTTGGAATCTTTTTCCATGAAGAATGTACTATCAAAATTACGAATGAAAAATGGACACTTTTAGTTTACAAAGATCTGGCCCCAATTAAGAAAACAATGGAAAATAATGATAAAATACTTATAGAAATTTTGGATACTTTAGAAGATCCGTCTCCAAGGTTTATAGCTTTTAAGTCTGAAGTTCAAACACACATAAGTTTATTATCACAAATTTCGAATTCAATAGGTCAAAAATATAAAGAAATTATAGGAGAAACTAAATCTTATAACTCCAGGGCAAAGCGAGGTATATTTAATGGAATCGGAACTGTTTGGAAAACTATTACTGGTAATTTAGATGCATCAGATGGAGAATATTATAATGATTGTATTAACAAATTATCTCATGATGAATTTGAGTTGGAAAATCTTCTTAAAAAACAAATTTCAGTTACAACTTCTGTTATTAAAAATTTTAATAATACCATACAAAAATTACAAATTGATGAGAAGACTTTTAATGAAGATATAAAAGAAAATAAAATACATAGTAATGTCTTTTTGGAGGCCGAACTGGATAAACAATTAACAATGGTCTTTATGGTAACTTGCTGACTACTGGTCTGCATCTCTGGCACGTAAATTTCCTTATCACTTTTGTTATTTTCTTAAACTGCGTCTTGGAGATGTAATATGATATGGTGCAATATTACTGCGTCTTGCAGATGTAATACGATATGGTGAGATACTGCGTCTTGCGGATGTAATATAATATTATGAAATAATATTTAAAATAATACTCTGTTATTGTTATTATTATTTGACTTTATAAAATAATTCAATTAAAACTTTATATAACAACTTCCCCATTTAAGAAAAGTTGGTGGAGTTTGCAACAACTTTTTAAGTTAATGATTTATTTGGATTTAATTCGATATTCTCTTCTATGGGTTCTCCGACATGGATACTTGCTCTTCTTTTCGGAAGAATTCTTCTTATACTTTGCTGGAATGAAATACTGGAACCTGGTCCTGGTGGTGATGGTGGGTAATCGTTGGTTAAAGCTATTCCAATTCGATGATGCTTTCTTCTACATTTACAGGTCACATAAAGTATTACCAATAAAATTATTACTACAATGGTTAAAATGGTGAACCAATGTGTATATTTACTGATCGGAGATTGTTTCATCATTTTTTCTAATTCTTCTGAATACTGATTTAGTTTGTGTTGTGCAATATTCAAATCTTCGGAATCAATTTGGTTCAATTTAAGAGGTTCTAGTTCAGGAATTTGTAATTTTTCAGGAATATCTTTGCAACAGTCAAATGGAATTGTGACTGGATGACTTCGATACTTGATTTCTTGGTATGTGTCAATTGGGTATTGAGCATGAACTCTTGTACTTCCAATAAAGGCACTACACTCAGGTTGTAATTTCAGTAAACTATTAGTTTTAATAATTTCTGATTTAATTTCCTTATTTCCACATTTAATCGTGATTGGCAAAGGGTCCGAAACAGTGATTAACCACAGATTTAAATCAATTTGGTAGACATTGTAATATTTAACAAAAAGAAGAGATGTTTGACATGTCTTGGGCATCTGAGTTAATCTTCTTAATAGTTGTGCTTCGCAAATTGCATCGTTGTCAATTGGATATGGGAGGAGATTAGAACAGATTTTTATGCTTCTTTTAAGAGTCTTACAATTATCCAGATTTCGCAATGACAAATACAGCAGTGAATCATCATCCCGCGCAATATATTTTTGTGTAGTTGGTAAAATATGATAGATACCTGTTCGATCATCTAATATTGGTATTGGATAGAGTCGATATAGTATATAAGCTTCTGGTTCAATGAGAGGAATTTTGAGAACAAATATTATTTTACTTTCTGATTGATATGCCTCTAATTCAATAATATTAAGATAATTAGCTATATTTGACGTATACGGTTGTAAAGGTAAATTATTTCTTATAAGAGATTTTGCTATATCTTGTAAAGAATTGATTAAATCTGAAGGTGCTATTATTGAGCTATGTAATAATCTTATGCGAGCAAAAGTGATAGAATTTAAAATAGTATTAAGGGAATCTTCTAAGAAAATATAGCTTTCCATTAGTGATTCACAAATATTCAATATCCTTATTTGTGCTTCATAAAATGCGACATCATCAGCAATATCCATCAAAGTATTTTGAATTTCTTTTATATCTTCATTAAAAGTCTTCTCATCAATTTGTAATTTTTGTATAGTATTATTAAAATTTTTAATAACAGAAGTTGTAACTGAAATTTGTTTTTTAAGAAGATTTTCCAACTCAAATTCATCATGAGATAATTTGTTAATACAATCATTATAGTATCCTCCATCTGATGCATCAAAATTACCAGTAATAGTTTTCCAAACAGTTCCGATTCCATTAAATATACCTCGCTTTGCCCTGGAGTTATAAGATTTAGTTTCTCCTATAATTTCTTTATATTTTTGACCTATTGAATTCGAAATTTGTGATAATAAACTTATGTGTTTGAACTTCAGACTTAAAAGCTATAAACCTTGGAGACGGATCTTCTAAAGTATCCAAAATTTCTATAAGTATTTTATCATTATTTTCCATTGTTTTCTTAATTGGGGCCAGATCTTTGTAAACTAAAAGTGTCCATTTTTCATTCGTAATTTTGATAGTACATTCTTCGTGGAAAAAGATTCCAACGGTGTTATTAACAGGATTAAGTGTGTATTGAGCTGATATAATATTTATCAGCACGAAGAATCTGAAACCAAAGAAACTACTCATAGTAGGGTTTCAGTCTATCGAAATTAATTTTTGATTTTTGATTAGTTTGTGGATTTAAAACTATTGCAGAATTATCAAATAATTGCACAATTTCAAAAGGACCATTAAACAAATTTTGACTTTTATCTTTAATTTGAGATTCTTTAAGATAAACTTTATCTCCTATTTTATACTCTGGAAGCTTTCCTGAAATATTTTTATCAAATCTAATTTTTGCTGACTTGCTGTTTTTGCTCGTGCAATTTTATAATAATGTTGCATTCTGTTGTTCAAATCACGTATGTATTTAGTAATAAGGGCTTTCTCATTATATAAAGTTTCAGGTGGTCTACTAGACGTATGACCAAAAATCAGTTCATATGGGGTAAAACCAGTTGTTTTGTTTTTAGTATTATTATAACATATAACTGCATATGGCAAAATATTAAACGGATGTTCGTCTGGATTTTCTGTCTTATGTGCACGGATCATTTCCACAAGAGTTCCGTGAAATCTTTCTAAAGAACCATTCGATTGTGGATGGCCAACGCTAGAAAAAGTGAGCTTTATGTCATAAAGCGTACACAAATCTTTTATTAATGAATTATCAAATTCTCGAACATAATCGCAATGAATTCTCAAAGGTGTTCCGAAATGTTGAAAGAATATTAATAGTGTATTTACAACTGTTGAAGCTTTTTTATTTGAAATAGGATAAGCTTGAGTAAATTTAGTTAACTCATCTCAAATCGTTAAAGCGTAATTTCTTGTTGGATACTCAAAAATATCAATATTAATTCTTTCAAACGGAGTTTTTGGTGTTTCTGTTATTACCAGAGGAGTGCTTAAATTCTTACGACAGATTTTTACTTTCTGACAAGTTTCACAGTTTTTAATAAATTGTTCTACATCTTTTGTTAGTCCTGTCCAGTTATACTTAGATTTTATCCGTCGTATAGTTTCATTTATTCCACGATGTAAATTACTTTTGCCTCTATGATATTGGTCCAGTATGATAGGTATTTCATCACGGTCAGGTGTTTTAACAATATTTTGACAGACTACAAATTTTAAATCAATATTAGCAAAAATAATAGAGAATACTTCTAAAATAGGTAACTCAAGATTATTTTCTATATAATAAGTTTTTGAAGGATCAAATTTACTTTGTTCTTTAAATAATGTATAAAATAATTGTTGAACTACAAACTCTGGATCGTAAATAAGAGGTATTATAAAATACTTGCGATCTTTCACAGTTTTACTAGAAACAATATTTACTAAATTCATTTGAAAATCAAAATTTTCTTCAAAAATATTTCCAATAATTTTTTAATGTAAATCTTGAAGTTTATTTTGCCAAAATAAAGTGACAATATTCTTATGAGTCTTATCCAGTAACTGGTCATTTGATGTTTCAATTTTTGAATAATCGATTATTGATTTTGTTTTGTAAAGGTCAACAAATCTATTAAATTCGTCTGTCATTAATTCATCCTGTTCCTCTATAAGTGCTTCATTTTTTTGTGGTTCTATAAGATCATTAGGGTCTTTACTTGTTGATGGTATAACCTCATTAGTTTCATTATTTGCCAAAATTGTAATTTTAGATTGTAGATTTGCACATTCTTTAAAATGATTAATTTTAATTCTTGAAAGTGCATCTGCATTTTTATTAATTTTGCCTGGCTTGTACTCAATTTTGTAATCATATTCTTCCAATTTGAGTCGCCATCTAGCTAGTCTGCTTCCGGGATCTTTAATGGAAAAAAGCCATGGCCATGTTAATGGACGATGATCAGTGACTAGCGTAAATTTTCTTCCAAATAAATAAGGACGAAAATGTTTTACTGCCCATACAATAGCAAGGAGTTCTCGTTCTATTGTTGAATACCTTGTTTCTGCACTACATAATATTCTCGAAGCATAACTTACTGGTAGATCTTTACCAATGGGACCTTGTGATAGAACAGCGCCAATGGCAAATGCACTAGCATCAGTTGTGAGAATAAATGGTTCTTCAAAATTTGGATATCTCAAAATAGGATCTGAAGTAGATAGATCATTGAAAGAATTTTTACATTCATTATTAAAAATAAAAGAAACATCTTTTTGTAAAAGTCTTGTAAGGGGTTTAGAAATTTTGGCAAAATTTGGTATAAAGCGACGATAATATCCTGCTAAACCAAGGAAAGATTTTACATCTTTAGGATTTTTAGGTTCCGGGAAATTTTTGAGACATTCTATTTTGGCTGGATTTGTTTTAACACCATCTTGGGTAATGATATGTCCAAGATAAGCGACTTCTTTTCTAAGAAATTCGCATTTATCTGGTTGAATTTTCAAGTTGGCTTTCCGAAGTCTATTGAAAACTTCAGTCAGACGAGAAACATGTTCATGAATAGTAGAAGAATAAATTATTATGTCATCCATATAAACAAGACATCTTTCATTTTGAATGCCAAGTAAAATGTTGTCCATTACGCGTTGGAAAGTGGACGGGGCATTTTTGAGTCCAAACGGCATTCGAACGAATTCATAGTGACCGTTATCAACTGAAAAAGCTGTTTTGGAGATATCTTTTGGTTCAATTTCGATTTGATGGAAACCTGAGGCTAAGTCAAGAGTGGTAAAATATTGACATCTTCCTAGTTGATCAAGGAGATCAGAAATGTTGGGTAATGGATATTTATCATCTACCGTAATTTCATTTAATTTACGATAATCAGCAACCACACGCCATTTTTGTTTTCCTGAAGCATCAAGCTTCTTTGGCACAACCCAAACTGGGGATGACCATGGTGAAATAGAATGACGTATAATACCTTGTTCCAACATTTTGTTCACCTGAGTTTTTACCTCTTCTTTATGAATTTGGGGGTATCTATATGATTTAGTAAATATAGGTCTCGCATTATCAGTTTCAATTGAATGTTTAATTTCATTAGTAAATGTTAGTTGGTCTCCTTCCAAATAAAAAATATCAGAAAATTCTAAACATAAATTTGTGATAATTTCTTTTTCTTCTTCGTTGAGATGATCTGTACGCAACTGATCCAAAATTATAGTGTTTCTATCAACAGGTTGATTAAATTTAGTTTTATTTTCATTAACGCAATTAAAATTTAAAAAACATTCGGAATTCGGAATGGGATCTAGATTCAAATTTGGAAATTCAACAATTTTTGGAATAGCATTCGAATTAATAATTGAAGTAAAGAATTCACCTTCTTCATTTACATGTACCAAAGCATTTGGAATTCTAACATTTTCTATTGCTTGTCCGAAAAGTAGTGCATCTGTGTTTGTTAATTTACATTTCAATTTGAATTTTTTTTCAATTCTTGGCTCAATAAAAATTCGATTTTGTATCTTTGGCAAACAAATAACAATTTCAACACCTAAATTTCTAAAAAGATAAGATATCATTTTTTTAACATACGTCCAATCTAACTTGTCCAATCCACACCCTATTTTTGGCATAGCTAATTTTTGAACATTGTTTTTACCAACATGATCTCTCAATTTCTTTAAAGATGACCATAAAGTCTGATAAGTGGGTTTTCCGGTTGAAGTTTCTTTTGTTACAAGATAATAAATATATCTAGTTGTATTTGCATTCTTAATTTTCAAACCTGCTAAACCAACTTGTTTTTGATTTTGACTTAATAATTTTTCTATATTTCCAAATCGTTTCTTAAGTTCCGCGGCAATGCCTTTTTGCATTTGCATATCTTCCGCCACGCAATGAGCTAATGAATAATCATGAGGCATGTCAAAAATATCAATGTTTTTCTCAGCTATTTTTTTATAACAATTTTCAATATTTTGTTCAAATTGTAAGAATTCAGAATCTTCTTCACAGATTTGATTATTTTGAGACAAGTGTGATGTTTCGGTAACTTTAAACAGAGGTATAGTTTTAAAATTAGTTATCAATTGTTTTGAATTCAAATCAATTATACAATTATAATGTTCTAGGAAATCTGAACCCAAAATTCCATCAAAATCAATATTAAGATTATAAATAAAAACTTTATGTGGATCTTTTGCAGAAAATGGAATAAGTACAGATTCTTTTAGTAAAATTTTTTGATCAGTTATCCCTTGAATAGTTACATATTCAGTAAATCTTTGAGGAAATTTCTTAACAGTATTTTCTTTAAAAATAGAAACTCCTGCACCTGTATCAATAAGCAACTTAAACTCTTTAGAAGCATCTTCAATATAATAAAGATTTTTGGAATTAGCAGTCAAAAATGGATTTAAAGAAAATGTTGTTCGGGAAAATTTACATTCGGGTTTATCTCTTCGAATTTTAATGTTTGGATTTTGGTAATTCTTTCTGAAATTGAATTCTCTATTGTCGGACAATCTGGGGGATGGTCTTTGATTTGAGAAATGGGAAAATCCTGGAAATTGGAGTTTTTAGGAGATTCAATATCTTGTGGATAATTTTCAAAATCCGGAGAATAGTCTGATGATTGGGAATAGTTACTATAATTTTCTTGGATTTCATTTTCAAAAATATCTTGATTATTTTCGAAATAATTATCTGAATCGTTTTCACCATTGAAGCCGACTAAATGAGCTCTTTGTTGAAAATTTGGATTCTTTTGAATTACTGATGGTCTTATCTGGGATTGTCCCTGCGAAATAAAAGGTCTTTGTTGAATAGGAACATTCGGTCTATTTTGCACAGTATTTTGTGATTGATTTTGGAAATTCATTGGTCTCTGGAAATTATTATTGAAATTTGGGTTATAGCTTGGAGCTGATGCTCTTTGCTGTTGGAAACGACATTGATTAGAAGTATGACCATTTTTACCACATGAAAAGCATTTTGCAGTTTGTATTTGGGGTTTTCTAACATTTAATATATTTTGAGGTTTACTTACAATATTAGAAGCTGGCTTATTAAATTTTTGGTTCTCAAAATATGATAATTGCAATTCTCTTCGTATGCGAATTTGTGCTTCTAACAAGTTTTCAGGCTGACTAGCACGAATAAGTTGTCCTAGACGGGGTTCAAGTCCAGTTAATAAAGTATTAAGAGCCATAGTATCAATAAGAATTTCTTGTGCAACCTTTTGTTCATTTGATAAATTTGATGTTTTTTGTATATTTGCATGTATTTTAGCATTCAAGACTTGCACTCTATTGAAAAATGTTAGAGCTGACTCATTCGATAATTGTTTTAATCTTTGTAAATCATGAATAAGAGAAGTAAGGTCTCTTGAATCACCAAAATTAATATTTAAAAGTTGTCTTATCTCTGCGTAAGTCTGAGGATTTCGCGAGCTGATTAGTTGAGCCGCTTTTCCCTTTAATTTATTTTTAATGTGAATCACTAACAGAGCCTTTTGGTCTCTGGTAGACATATTATAAGCACAATCACATGCATTTAAAAATGTTCCGAGAAATATCTGATCACCTTCAAATTCAGGTACGATACAAAATATTTCCGAAATTCTATATGGTTCAAGCTCAACCTCTTGAGCTAGATTTCTTTCATTTGCCATTTTGATTTAATTAAATATAAAATATCAAATATATAAAAAAAATATGATAAAAGGAAATCGAACAGTATAAAAAATTTAAAAATTAATATACGTGATAATTCACTTACAGTAAGATGTACATTTGTCTTGTTCGGTTCTTTTCTTCAAAAGTTAGGAAACCACCGTTGATAATGAGGGGGAACTTGTTGTTGAAGTAAGCCTTGTTTTACCAACGTTGAAGTATCCTTTTCTTCAGATTCTAATAATACTTCTTCTTCTTTTGGAGCTATTTATTCTTCATTTGAAGGTTTGGAAACCACCGTTGATAATGAGGGGGAACTTGTTGTTGAAGTAAGCCTTGTTTTACCAACGTTGAAGTATCCTTTTCTTCAAATTCTAATAATTCTTCTTCTTCTTTTGGAGCTTTTGATTCTTCACTTGAAGGTTTGGAAACCACCGTGATAATCACGTTGAGTTATCCTACTGACTGCGCCAATTTGTTAAATCACATAACTCCAAGTTAACTTTTTAAAAAACAATTATTTATTAACACAAAAAATATTAAAATACAAATAACTTTACATGACTGTATGAATATTGACTCACAAGTAAGTAAGTGAACAAGTGAATTGTGAATTGTGAATGATTCTGTTAGCTGGAGATCTAGTATTTATACAATCAAAAATGTTTAATCATCAGAAATATAAAAAGAAACGTAAATTAATACAATGGATCTTTTCTCCTAAGGTTGAATCGAAACTTCTAGAATATTATAAATAAAATACATAGTAATGTCTTTTTGGAGGCCGAACTGGATAAACAATTAACAATGGTCTTTATGGTAACTTGCTGACTACTGGTCTGCATCTCTGGCACGTAAATATCCTTATCACTTTTGTTATTTTCTTAAACTGCGTCTTGGAGATGTAATATGATATGGTGCAATATTACTGCGTCTTGCAGATGTAATACGATATGGTGAGATACTGCGTCTTGTGGATGTAATATAATATTATGAAATAATATTTAAAATAATACTTTGTTATTGTTATTATTATTTGACTTTAAAAAATAATTCAATTATAACTTTATATAACATATATATATATCTAATACAACTATTGCTCGTTTAATATAACAAGATGAGTCCGGATCTGACCGCTATACGCTTGACAGATTCTGCTATCAGTTCCATTCAATTTTGGAGCTTAAGGAGCTATTACAGTATTATTTCGTTTTAAAATTCCAGCAGTGCATCATATCAAAGAGGAAGAATCCTACTAATTAGATCGCCGTCAGTGAATACGAAATCAACGTGTTTAGAGGTATTTATCTGAAAATTCCATCATTTCACTATCAACTAACAGAAGTGAACGATTTCCACACTCGCTACAAACTCGGTCCCGCAACCGCTGCACGGCGGGGTCAGGACCGCACTCAGGCGACGCAAGAATATGAACATATCAATAAAATATCATGAGGGACGACGAACCTGATAACAATATGCTTAACCAAACCCTTACTAAAAGCAACCCACATACCCAACAAAATCAGCCAAACCAATCTTCACGCTCGTATTCTACTCTATTGAACCAACATACTCCAGTTAAATTTACAGCCAAAGATCAAGCCTTTGTTTTCAACACTATCGCTACAAAACTTCAAGACTATCTACTTCAACTAGGACCCATCGTTAACCCAAAGAATATTCTCTTTTCATCGGGAATATCTAACAACAGAATCTGTGTATACTTTAGTAGTAAAGAAATCGTCCACCAATTTTTGAAAGACCATGGATACATCACAATCAATGGAGAAACTATAACAGCTCGAAAATTAATCGCTCCTTCCGATCGATTGGTAATATCCAATATAAGCCCTACTATACCACACGACATCCTTATTAGGGAACTTCAAAAATTAGGATTAACACTAGTATCTCCAATAAGTTTCCTGAGAATCCGTACAACCATATTCTCAGCTTCAGCTGATTTAACTTACCGCATTTTTCTTTCCTGTGATAGTCAAACCTGTTTTAAATGTCAACTGAAAGGTCATATTGCATCCAAATGCCCAACCTATTCACTTTCCCAAAGTCCACCAACCAACTCATGCCCCGAGAATCCACCAACCGACTCATGCCCCCAAAAGCTACTAATCAACCTTCCCATAACAAGTACACCCATTACTTCCGAAAACAACCCAACGATAACTGCCTCAGAGCAAGTACAGCAAATTCCTTATGAAAATAATCAGTCTACCAACAAACGCTGTTTAGCTGAGATATTAACACCTACACAGGAAGACCTACCACAATTTGCCACCCCATTAAACACTGGAAAGAACAAAAAACACAAACAAAACAATATAATAGATCATATACAGATGAAATCCATAAAAAACCTCATGGACCAACAAATAACTCCACTTACGCTGAGCGCTGAACAGTTCAAAGATTTCTTCTAAAACTTCTACGGATCAAGAGACGTTCTGAGCCTATCCAAGGAGTATACAGAAGATACTCCTCGAATTATTGCTCAAAACACACTCTCATACTGAAAACCGAAGCTTAAAAGTTAGATGCACAAAACTGAGGGAAAAATTACAAAGACAACTGGAAACTATGTCAATCGAATCCCAAAGCGACTCATCAGACCAACTCTTTTGATTTATACATATATAGCACCTCACTTTCAATCTTTTAAATTGAATTCAATAACATCTTACAGTGGAATATAAATGGATATTATATCCATTTAAACATGCTCCAAATATTAGTATCCGAATATTCTCCAGACATACTGTGCTTACAAGAAACACACTTTCGTGAAAATAAAACACACAACTTGAAAAATTATAAGGGCTTCTTTCAAAACCGCAGCCCCAATGAAAGAGCCAGTGGCGGTACTGCTATATACATAAAACCAAATCTGAACGCTAACCAAATACTAATAACAACCAACCTCGAGGCAATAGCAGTAAGTATTTTGGCCCCAACAAAAGTTAATATATGCAATATATACATACCTCCAAACTCAGAGTTAAATGAACAAAAATTGACGGTACACTTAGATCAGATTCCCACACCACGCTTAATCCTGGGAGATCTCAACGGACATAAACTGGGGTCCGAATTACACTGACCGCAGAGGGCATAAAGTTGAAAATATTTTAAATATGGCAAATCTCACCGTTCTCAATGATGGATCCAAGACGAGATTCAATTCCGCCAATGGAAACTCATCAGCCATTGACTTAACTACATGCAACCCCAACCTCCTTACATCACAAGAGTGGAGTATTAGAGGAATTATATGGTAGCGATCACCACCCCATAATCATTAACAACACTTCAAAAGAACACAAAGATAAAAACGAACCAATTCAGAAATGGAGACTCGACTATGCTAACTGGGATACATACGAAAAAATAATTGAAAACAGAATTTCCAGATTCGAAATAACAAACATAGACACAACAATTACCTACTTCAATGATATGATCATAGAAGCTGCAAATGAATCAATAGGGAAAACCAAATTTATAAGAAAGCACAAAGCTATACCATGGTGGAACGAAGAATGTTCTACAGCTATAAAAGCCTGCAACACTGCGTTAAAAACATTCAAGAGAACGAGAAATTAGGAAAACAAGATAAACTTCAAGAGACACCGAGCCCAAGTGCGATTGAGCACGAGACGGAGTAAGAGAGACTCATGGAGGAAATATGTTCAGAGTATCAATAGCAAGACCCCACTTTCATCAGTATGAAAAAAAGCAAAAAATATATCTGGGATCGAAACACATTCTGATATAAATATAATACAGAAGAACGACAGTATTATCACCCGGAAAGAAGACATAGCAGAAGAACTGGCCGAACACTATAAGCATAACTCTACTAACGCAAATTACAAAGAAAGCTTTCTTACACATAAAACTGCCCAAGAATCCACACCGATTGTGATAGAGAACAACCAAGATCCAATCAACACACCAATTACGAACTCAGAACTCTCAGAAGCACTTACATCACTCAAGCACACTGCTCCAGGCCCTGATGATATCACAACATCCTTTTTAAAGAACTTACCGCATGTAGCGAAAACTACTCTTTCACAAATTTTCAACGTAATTTGGAGAGAGCAGAAATTCCCGCAAATCTGGAGGCACGCAATCGTTATCCCCATCCTAAAACCAAACAAGTCAGCGATTCAACTACAATCGTACAGACCGCTTTCACTGACATGCACAATGTGCAAACTCCTGGAGAAAATCGTCAATAAAAGACTTATTTGTATACTTGAAAACAAAAGACAAATCATTCCAGAACAATCAGGTTTCAGACCTCATAGATTGACACACGACTTGGAAAGTCAAATACATGAAGCATTTGCCAACAATCAGAAATGTTTAGCAATTTATTTTGACATCAATAAGGCCTTTGAAACTGTATGGCGCCTTCAAATACTAGTCAGACTTCAAGAATGGGGATACTAAGGAAATATATTAAAAATTTCTTATGTCATAGAACGTTCCAAGTCCGCCTTGCTGGAACACTATCACAACACAAAACCCAAGAAAATGGCACACCGCAGGGCTCAATAATAAGCCCAACACTTTTTCTAATAGTTCTCAACGACGTCCTTCTGTCCATGAATAAACCAGTCCAAGCATGACTTTATGCAGACGAACTTATAATATTCGCTAAAGGTAAAAATATTGATACCTTGGCAACCACTCTACAGGAACAGATACATTCGCTCGAAACATGGTCCGAAACTACAGGCTTCACCTTTTCCACTGATAAAACAAAATGTATATTATTCTCGAAAAGAATAACAGCAGCGACACCAATAGTAACATTATATAACATACAGTTAACTTTCACAGATTATACAATTTTTAGGGATGATATTCGACCAACAGCTCAACTGGAAAGCATACATCAAACATCTTATTCTTTCGTGTCACAAAAGGCTCAATCTTCTAAAGTACTTGGCCCATAAACAATGTGGTGCAGATGGATCGACCCTCCTCACTCTATATAGAGCTCTTATACTTTCGAAGATCGATTATGGTTGCACTGCCTATGCATCCACAAAACCATCAATGCTGAAACATTTGGATAGCTTCACTAGACAACGTCCCAACATATAGAAACACAATAACAGAACGCTTCCCATCAGCATACGACCAACCAAGAACCGACCCACCTTTCTATGAGAGCATTCGAAGGTATCTCAAGCCAATTCAAATGCAGCGATTTCCTCCTCTCTACCCTACGAACCTAAACACTCCTCCCCCATGGCAGGTATTCCAACCAATCATTAACACCCAACTATCCCAATTCAATAAAAACGACACAAATACACAAATTATAATCCAGAACTTCCGTGAAATCCTACACACAAAGAATTCATTAAAATATACACCGATGCATCCAAACCAATTTCTGGTGTAGGAGCAGCTGTTGTCACACCGGAAACCAATACGATCCTCACAGGAGAACTCTTCGCAATCCTCCAAGCGCTAAGGTACGCAAAATCAAGCTCATCTAAAAGGTTTATAATTATGTCAGATTCATTAAGCTCTCTACAAATACTTCGACGAATATACGTAAACTATCCAATTGGAAGACTGATCAAAAGACAACTTTTTACCATCCAAACATTAGACAAAGAAATAATATTGCTCTGGGTACCTTCACATAAAGGAATAACTGGAAACGAATCGGCCGATAAAAGTTCTCGAGAAGCGATCAATAATCCGAATCAGACTGCGTTACAATACACTCCTTCGATAGACATGAAATCCTTCATAAAAAACAAGATAAAAAACGTTTGGAATACTCACTGGCAGGCCTCACAATCGAAATTACAAGAAATCAAACCAAACGTAGGACCGTGGCAAAATCAATTAACAAAACGAAGACAAGTGATAATGACCCGACTTCGCCTAGGACACACCAAACTCACACATGAACACTTGATATCTGGACAAAATGAACCAACTTGTGAATTTTGTGAAACATATTATAGTGCAATGCCCGTTATACCAAAACTACAGAGACAAATTTAACATATCTTGTAACTTGAAAGAAATGTTAGACTATAGTAATAGCAACAAAATAATTCAGTTTTTATATACATTAGATTTAATTAAGAAGCTATGAATGTTATTTATAAATTTCACCGCTAATGACCCAAAGAGTTGATACAGTTATTTGAAATAAAAAAAATATAACTAGATATGGTATTTTTATTTTATACAGAAGATGGATAACGTCCTGCATTTGTATTCTATCAAACGCCTTTTCTAGGTCTACGAAACACATATAATTGATAATTGCATCATATTCTTTAAAATAAGTATTTCAAATAAACCCTATATATAAATATTATTTTACTATAACTTGGACGACTTTATCAGGTGAGGCACTAAAAAATACAATGTTATATTTACTACTGGTACTTTCGAAAGAAATATCAGGTTATGTAGGTGTACAAAAAACACGACCTCTACTCGAAAAGTACCAGTAGGTACCAATAGAATATATATAATTTTGTGTTTTTTCGGCGCCTTATGTAAGTCGATTTTAGCTTTTGTAAGAAGTTATTTATTTCACTTTTTTGAAAGTCGACAGGATCACATTTACTTCTAATATAAACAGGGTGGTGACTTCGGGGTGCGTGCAAGCTTGATACCTTTCTTATATTCCAGCTATAGATCTGATATTTTTATGAACGATAAGTACTAAAAAAAATTAAATATTTTTATTTATATATAGAATGTCTTTGGTAGGATAAGCAATTAAATTCTGTCTTTTTTTAAGAATCTCGTTTTTTGGTACATTTTTTGATTTGCCAATGAAGTGTCAAACTGTCAAAAAAGGTCCCTAAGAAATTTTAACTTCAGAAACATTTAAAATAACTGTACCAACTTTTTTCCAATCGGTTCCATGAGGCAGCGCAGAATTGGAAATATATCTATTACGATCTAACTAATGGCAGTAACTCAACTTTCTCAAACGCGGTACTCTGTATTTTATTGCATTATTGCTAAGCATTTCTTAAGACATTTCAATCCATATAAGGTTTGTGGGATCTACCTTGTGAAGTTTTCAAGATTTCTTGCAAAATAAGAGCAGTATGAATGATAAGTTTGTATAAAAAACAGTTATGTGAATGCTCAGTAAGGTCACCATCTTGTTCCACACAAGCTGCTAGTATTCTAGTGAACTCTAGAAAACCTTGATCTATCAATTAAAGGGAAGGCTTCCGTGCTCCTGTTTTTCATATTATCTGATGTTTTGATGGTGCATGTCCAAAATTGTTTCTTTCAAAACATTTGCGTTGTCACCATGGTGTGCTGGTTTGCGCGTCGGTCTGCCAATCATTAGATCCTGGTTCGAAGTTTTGTAGATTATTCACAGAGATATGTTGTGGACATCTTGTGGAAAGACCTGACAACCTACCACGAGTAATAATACCTAGTAATGCTTCCCAAGTAGGGTTATTAGGAACCGGCGAAGAAATAAAGAACTAAACAAGAAAAAAATTACTACGATTACGAGGGATATTTCCAATGAAAATGTAGAATATGTTTGAGCAATGTCACTTTCCTCTTTGTCATAACACTCTAAAATTTTAATGTACCCATTAAGTAATATATTAATAAAACTTAATGTAAGTATCTAGTTTGATTAACTTTCTTTGGAAACAAAATTACGTACTTCTCAAAAATACATTCGCTAGGGCGAACCAAAAGTGAATGAAATGTAGCAGTAATGAATAATTGAGAATTTCTAAGAATAGTAACCTTCAGAAATATTCATACTGAATCCTATCTGCGGAAGATCGACTTATCAATCAATATATATATCAAATATATTAAATTATTGCAGCATTTGAAGTACTTACATAAAAATATTTTTCTTTATCTTTACATAAATTGAGTATCTTTGATCTAAATATAGATAATGGGTATCAGTAACAACCTGCCTTTATTTTCCTCTATTCAAAGCTGTAATTTCTTCAACAATTTATCCAGTGTATCCAAGGCAGTAAATGTGATCAAGATATAATAATTTATTTATCTTCAAGCATAATTACAAAATTGTTACTTCAAAAATCAGAAAAACTTGAAACCGAAATGTTAAGCATATGAAAGCCTACTAGTAGGAAATTGGAATAATTATTTGCATAATCAATAAATAGTTATACAGAATTAAATCTATCAATTTATAACTTTATTTGGAAAATGAAAATTATCTCCTCACGCACATAAAGCAGAAACAATGATTTCATGGAATAAATGTTCAGCTTGGTAGTAATAGGTATACCTTCCAGTTCTAACTGAAGAATTAAAAGGATACGGTTAATCAACAATAGAAAATGTAAATAAGGGACTATCTCTAAGCCATCCTCTTTCAGATAAAAATAAGAATCATCAAAATCGGAGCACATTTACTATGAGAAACGAGGTTACATATATATTCATACAGAATGAACTTAGAGCTTAGTTGCTACCGATTACAAATTGTTTACTTCTATGCCATTGTTTACGGTTTTCGAGATATTTCCTTTTTTCAATTTTCAAGAAATCCAGCTCATTGCCAAGCAAATATTATATATATATATATATATATATATATATATATATATATATAAATCAACGAAAATAATAAGAGCCTTTCCAAATATCGCTGATAAATTATAAGCTGACAGACCTACCCAAAACATTAACAGTGAAAATTATAGAAATACTAATGTTAACAATGAATTATTTCGGTTTAAACTCAACTTTCCTTCCCAAGTTTCTAACTAATTGTTCTTTAAGCTCAAAAATTTAGAAAATGTCACAATACATCAAACGTACAAATTATTGCCAAAAATTATCCATTTTATTGCCTTCAAAATAAGATACATTATATCAGAGTTAGCGTTTTGTTTTATTGTTAACTAATTTTTATTTGCAACTACTGGTTTTATTTTCGTATTTATAAGAATTAAGTTACACTGCAACACTATTTTACATTTTTTCCTATCGTATTGTGGTGTGATACTCGCTTAATTATGTTGGTATTTATCAATACAACATATTTATTTATGCAAAAAAATGCAACATAGAGTTAGAGCATAAATAAAACCAGTAGTTGCAAATAATAATTATGTTGTTAATATTAAAAGAAACAGATAATTCTGAAAAAATGTACCTTATTTTGAAGACAATAAAATAGAGAACCTTTAACAATAATTTGTACGTTTGATGTTTTATGATATTTTTAAAATTTTTTAGCCTAAAGGAATTATTAGTTAGAAACTAGGAAAGAAAAGATGAGTTTAAGGCGAAATAATTTTTAGTTAACATTAGTATTTTAATAATTTTCACTGCTGATATTTTGGGTATGTGTGTCACCTTATAATTTAAAAAGCGACACTTAGAAACGCTCTTATTAAATCTTACAAAAAGGATATATCTCGATAACCGTTAGGAATGGTATAGAGTAAATAATGTTTAATCGGTAGCAACTAAGCTCGACTTTCATATTCTCAAAGTATTATATATATATAAAGGGTGAATCACGACCAACGGGATGGAGGTTTATGGCGAATCGGTAAAAGTTTTAAAATGTCTGTCACTTTAGTAGTTTGTACATTGATAAAGGCTACATTTTAAAATTATTTTGAAATATACAGGATGTCCCAAAAATTTTTGGCATATCAAAGTTATATTTTTTCTTATGGGACACCCTATATTTTATTGCATTTTCTGATTGTCCTAAAGGTTCCCTATACCTAAGTGCAGAGGGTTCCGAGTTATGCTGTCATTTCTAAAAATTTGAACTTTTCGAAAAAAATTAATATGTAATTAATACAACAAATTCTAGCAAAATTTCTCTTACATCTAAATAGTTGGGCATTCGTTGAGTGTATTCCAGGATTGTGTACTCAACATATCTTTACAGGATGTTATGAATTTACAGTTTCATTATTACATCATTCAATGTGTAATATTGAGTTTATTTTAAAAGAGATACCCCGTATTTTATTAATTCACCATGTTAAAAAAAAATCTTCTTTCGAATGGTATAAGGGTGTCCTATACCTAGGTATTATACTTTTCGTGCAATTTACAATTGTCTTAGATTTAATGGTAAATCGATTTTAAAACAAAAAATGCATACATAATCTGGTTGGTAGCTAACTTAATGTCATTTTATGACATTTCTCTGTTAATTATCTTAACAATCCTATCTTAGTTTCAAATCTTATTGCTACTAAAAATGAAACAATACCCGTTAAACGAAAGAGTCGACATGATTCTTTGCATTGGGGAATGTTTAGAAAATTGTCTCCTAGCATCTAGAGTTTATGCTCAAAAGTAACCTGATAGAGCTCACCCAAAAAAGGAAGTTTTTGAAAGACTACTCAATAGATTCCGTGATACTGGTAACGTTGCATACGAGAAGGTGAATAAAACTAAACCAGTTACTAGTGACAACGTCAACGAATTTGATATACTGCTGTCGGTTACGGAGAATCCTAATACCAGCACTAGAAAAATTTCAAGTGAATTAGGAATAAGTGAAATGAGTGTGTGTAGAATACTTCGCTACCATCCATATCATATTCAACTACACTAGCAGTTGACAGAACAGGACTATGATAAACGTCTAAATTTTTGTTTATGAACTTTGGATAAAGTTGGAGAAGATCCTGATTTTTTTAATATGAATCTACTTTCCACAATAATGGGTTAGTAAATAGACATAATTTCCATTATTACGATACAGTAAACAAACATTTATTTCGTACTGTTGATCGCCAACACCGATGGAGTGTAAACGTTTGGGGACGGATTCTGGGCGAATATGTTATCGGCCCGTATTTTTTTGACGAACACCTGAATGGAAGAAAATATTTGAATTTTTTGAAAATAGATTTCTGGATCCTTCTCGAGAACCTACTACTTACCACTTACCATCCGATAGAAAATGTGGCTACAATTGGACGGAGCTCCTGCTCACTTTTCACGTGCTGTTAGAAACTACCTATATAGAAAATTTAGAAATAAATGGATAGGTAGCAGCGTTCCTTATAATTGGCCAGCTAGGTCACCAGAATTGACCAAGATGGATTTCTTCAAATGGGGTTATATTAAAAATTTTGTATATACTAGAACCCCCTACTACTCCAATCGATATGAAATTAAGAATTTCGAACGCTTTCGCGTCTATAACAACCGATATGTTGAAGTAAGTAAATCATTTGAAGATAGAATCACATGTTGCATTGCACAAAATGGCAAGCATTTTGAGCATCTATTATAGTAATTTTACATTTTTGGCTTTTAATAATTTGTTGTTCGTTTTGTAGTATTTATGTATTTGCTTTATCAAAAAGGTGTTTGTGTTTTATTATGTACTCAAATATTTATCAGTAAAAAAAGGAGCTAGTGCACCTCAGCAACTACACGTGTGCACATTTATTAGCAACTACACTGTTTTTTACAACTATGCCAAGATGATTTGTTTAATAATTTAGAGAGAATTGCAAAAGTTTTAAACTTCGATTTACCATTAAATATGAAATTTGTAAATTGCACGAAAAGTATAATACCTAGGTATAGGACACCCTTATACCATTCGAAAGAAGAATTCTTTTTTGACATGGCGAATTAATAAAATAAAGGGTGTCTCATTTAAAATAAGCCCCATATTACACATTGAATGACGTAATAATGAAACTGTAAATTCTTAGCACCCTGTAAAGAGATGTTTAGTACTCAATCGTAGAATACATTCTACGAACGCCCAACTATTTAGATGTAAAAGAAAATTTGCTAGAATTTGTTATATTAATCAGATATGAATTTTTTTTGAAAAGTTTACATTTTAAGAAAAGTCAGCATAACTCAGAACCCTCTGTACTTAGGTATAGGGAACCCTTATGAAAGAGTATCTTACTTTTTAGGGACAACCAGAAAATGCAATAAAATATAGGGTGTTCCATAAGAAAAAATATAATTTTGATATGCCACAATTTTTTGGGGCATCCTGCATATTTCAAAATAATTTTAAAATGTGGCTTTTATGAATGTACAAACTACTAAAGTGACAAACATTTTAAAACTTTTACCGGTTCGCCATAAACCTCCATCCCGTTGGTCGTGATTCACCCTGTATATGGTGACTGATAAGTGTACGTATTCCTTACAATACAGATGATGCCATTGAACTGACTGCATATGTTTGGAAACTCAATATTAAACATGCATATATCTTTATATTTAAGGTACAGTATTTCTATTTTTTTTCTTTCTGTTGGAATATCACGATTTCAGAGTATTGCTAAGCTCGACTTTCATATCCTCAAAGGAATACATACACTTATCAGTCACCATATATATTTCGTAAGTTATTACTTATAATATATTTATTAAATATTATAATCATTATAATTTCACACATTTGGAAATCATTATAGAGTTCCTGATGAAGATCCAATAAAGTCTCGAAAGCTAGAACAGAAAAAAAAGTCCACTTTTCTTCAACCCTATGACTGCTTACCCGAACAATCACTCGACAACCTCAACTATTTTATTTTTATATATACATGTATATACATTTCGTTTGAAGTTGGTCAATAAATAATTGAAGAATAACTTAAGACATACCTTTCAATTTTCCTTCAAATATCTCCAAGTACTTATCCTTATATTGGACAGCGTATATGTATAGAAATTTCAGATATAAGAATCAAAATTGCCAATTATAAGAACAAGGATACGGATGTAAAGTCCAAAGGATAATAACAGATAATGGCGGTGGAAGAAAACTGAAATTAATGACGGTCATTATGCCCTGAAAATGCCGGAAAACTGACGGAACCGATGTCTGAATAAAGATTTATAATTGGATGGCCTTGCAGGGGACTATTTCCTAATTTTCGGCTGCACCAGATAATTTGGTATTATGTGATTTTATTTCAAATACTCATCAAGATTCAATTTAATTGAAATTCCAATATTTTAGTGTATAACCTAAATACGTTATTTTTTTACAATAAAGACGCGAATGTTAATAAATGTACCTACGAAAACTCTTGAATAGTACAAAATGCTTTATACAAAGAATGTTGATTAAGAAAATGAAGTTGGTGCCCAAGAATGCTCGCAAATTTTCAAACGATTAAATTATTCAACCACACAAAACTCATTGTTTTCTTTATTTCAGTGGCCATAATCACGTTTTCTTCCTGAACGAATGCTCTTTCCCACGAAATAAGTAATGGATGGAAAGGAAGGAGGGCACTTAATTAATTCTTAGTTCTATTTCCAGGATAATTCTACATATTGCAGACCAGAATTAGTTCAGTCTGGTTGTTGAATTCTAAGTGTAGAAATTAATAAATTGTCCAGTGGTCGAAATTTTACTCTTATTCATTAAATTTAAAATTACTTGTAAGGTTTTTCTGTCAAAGAGTCCTTTATAATTATTTGATATGCGCATGGTTTTGAATTTTGTTTATAAAAAAATGCTTTGGCCGATAATCTAACCCGGGCTGTACGAAAGGCAATTACGTTACACCCCCAGAGCATTTATTTTCAGGATCCTTACCATCGATAAAGATAGACGTATATTTACTTTATGTAATTTAAGGTATTTGAAATACATATTATTGATTAATTTTAACTTGGTGGACTCCTTTACCATATAAGCTTTAACTATGCCAAATCACATATTCCTCTGTGACCGCATTATTCATAAAATATACAGATCAGCTATCGTCTATGGTAGGATGGTATGAGAGTGCCGAAGAAAACACAACGAAATAGGTAAGTAAAACAAGCTTTATTTAGTCTGGATTTCTGGCCACCCGGGATTCAATGGGAATGAAGAGACCAACACACTTGCCAGGAAAAGAGCATTTGTTCATTGGCCCAGAACCTTCCTGTTGTACTGGTAAATGTACCTAAGAAGTATCTGTCGCCTCAGGAAGCACCTAACCAGAATGGGTCTAGCAGAGAACGACGAGTGCAGATTCTGTGGGAAGGAGTAGAAAACTCCGGATCAACTGGTGACAGAATGCCTCGCCATTGCTAGCCAACGCAAAAAATGCTCAAGAAAAGAACAAGAAATATGCGAAAATAAAGATGTAACCTCATTGAAGCCATCCCAGATTCTGGATTTCATTAGAACTCTGGAACTGGAGGACGAGCTGTAGATTACGTAATGGCGAGAACAGCTCTGATGGGGGGCACAATAGACCCCAAAGCCGCAGTGCAGTGAAAACTCCTTAAATCTACAATCTACGATGATCTACTGTCTATAGATTAGTACAATTCAAATAAAGGTAAAAGAATAGGGAATAGGAGAGAGAAACCACACGCTGCCAAAAAGGCTCAATACATACCAATTAATAGAGTGATGGCAAGGGTAAATTAAGCAAGTTGGAGTTCGGCGTTTCGATGTTTATGGAATATACTCAGGTATGGATTCAGGCTTTAGAAAGACTGAATAATTTCGCAGAATAATCAGTATATCTGACTTTCTTCCTGTTTCTTAGGTTTTATTCGGTTGCGGTGTATTGAGATTTTTAATAATATCCAACAGTTTATAAATATGAAGGTACCTTCCGAACAAGCAATAATTGACATAAATAGTACTAACATAGCAAATACAAAATCATTTTTATATTGCGGAGAATTTCAAGCAGATATTTGAATATTTCTTTAGCCAAGAAAGTTCTGATGACATGGAGTTTGTCTACTTTTATGAACATCCGAAAGACACAAATTCTAACATAACTTTGACATAGTTCTCCAGACGAAATCCGAAGGTGAGTTAATAGTAGTTGCTGGAGAAGCCGAATTTTCGAAAGTTATTACCTTTACCAAAGAAAGGTCAGCGCCACGCGTGCGTCTTGGTGGCGACGCAGCATCCCCGAGGAGGCGTTCCTGGTCTGCGAAATTTCAGTAGCGGGAACGACTCCGGCGCCTGAAAACGCTTTAGAGGGCTCCGCACGGACTGCATTTCCGCCGCGCTCGTGACGTCCTCGTAACGGAAGAATTTTCCAAGTTATTTCCTCTTTGGCATACTGCTCGTTCCATGTTGTGTGGTAAAGTGAGATTGTGCTGGATTAATATGCAGTCTAGATGCTAGAAATGTATGAGGTATTTATTCTATCTTGTTCAAATAATTTTATTTAGTAGTACTCTCAATTGCACGGTTGATCTCGAAGGACCTTTCCTATCTCTGTTTTATTTAGAAATTATTATAACTCCGAATCGTTGATAATGCTTCTAATTATCTTACAGTTTACTATCAATCTACTTTGTCAAGAACTAATTAAGTAATCATTTCTCAACCATTATAAAAATCAGAATAATAAAATGTAAAAATGTGACGATTTTCAACAAGTTGTTATTTTTTCGATCAAATGAAAACACCAACGAACATTCAACTTGTTTATGTTAGGTTAACGCTTTGGTGATGAAAATGAATGGTGTAATTTGAACTGTTTAATTTATTATTACATAGTTGCTGATACGAATTAATATTTTAAAGACAAACGAACAAACTTAAAGAGACTAGGAAATTATTTTCCTCAACAATACAAAATTAAACATAAGTCATTCTACGAAGTGATCAAAAAACACATCAATGTATGTTTTTGCAATAATGGGGAATATTTAAAAGTTTTCCTATCTCTTTCTGAACCATCGTGATCTAATCAAAGATGTAGACAGCAAAACTCTGAAATCCGTTTCGTTCAAATCAACGCAAAAAAGTTTCTAAGTGAACTCCGGAACTATCGATGAAAGCTTCAGGATTTAGTAAATAATGTACGATGCCTGCTGACAAAACAGATTCTAGAATTATTAACGAGATTCCCTAGAGCTTGGAGGTTTACAAAAGTTGACGAACAATTCGTGTACTCTCATATTTTTCGTTACTGGAATATAATAGTTGAGAAACAACTTCTCATTTTCCACACATAGATATATACGGTCGACGCTTTTAGTGTCTAACAAAATGTTTAATACCTAATAGTTTATTTTGGAACGGATTCTTTATAGCGGCAAATTTTAATATTCACCAGATTTCAGTATGAAATTGTATGTTGGAATTCGAAATATTTGAAATGTTACAGTAGAAAATATCAAAGCAGTTTATATTGTTATATTCTTTCTTCAGAAAACCATATTTAACGAGGGTGGTTCTCGACAAACATTTATAAGCTACCTGTAACCAAATTTGAATGCTTTGAAGATTTTTAAATATTCAATATCAGCGTATTTATATTGGTAAGAGAATCATCTGAAATTTTCTCATTTTAAAATATTCTGGTACTACTTTCGCAGGGATATTGTTAGTTGAGTATCTACAATGTGTCTTGAGGTCATATTTTGGACATGGCACCAAGGAAAATGGCGACGTCCAGTTTTCATAGTTCATTTCAGTTAAACACAAGGTACAGTTCTAAGTATTTGGTCCAGATCATCTGCATCACATATCTGGCGAATTATTGATTTGCAATCTATCTATTTACAAGTGTTTCATCTGAATATTCAGATCAAAGAAAGAATACCCAAAAAACCTACAGTGTTTCAACAGTTTTTTTTATTTGAATAGGATTCTGATGTTGTAACATTAGACATCCATTGTTTACAATTTAGTGACTGAAATAACTACCTTTGTCTTTAAGAGATCTCGAGGCAGGCATAAAATTTTATCCCAGCTTGATGAAAGATTCATCCAATAACTAAAGACAGTAGTAACAAAACCAATAGTCCTAATACTTGTTTATCTGGATCACTGGAACCTCCTTGTTCCTCGCCATAAAGTTCTTTATATCTTCTTCTAACAAGCTGATTCTAATTTCTTGGTTCAACTGGTATGGTCATTAAAGACACCAAAAGTCATGCTAATATTGCGTGTTGAATGTTAGCCGAACGCTCCCAGGAACCTAATTAGACTGGAATATTTATGGAAACTTAGATTAGAAAACTTCAGAGTAATTACCATTTAACGAAGTTTTGGACATTTAACAAGTTTTCTGAAAAAGTCATTAGGGATGTTATGAATAGGCAGCTACCTGTAGAACATTCAAGGAAACATGAAGATATTTTTAAACATCAGGAGTCAGATTATCCACACCAATAACAAATGTACATTTCAGAATTAATTGGATTCAAGATTTCCTCGTTATTAGATGAATATTTTAACGATACAAGTTGAGAAGTGTCAGACTCCATCTGGAGACGTTAACTTTGTTGATGAAGAACATATCTGATTCTAAAACAAAAGTTTTTTCTTTCTTCTTAATAGTTTCAGCTTCCAAATACACTCCTGGACAAAAAACCGAACAGAAAATTTTCTAAAAATTCAGTATTAGAAAAAGTTTTCCATTTTGTAAGATTTTTGTTCATTTTTGTTAAAAATTTAGGTGATATCATCTTAAATTTTATCTAATACTGAGTTTTAAAATATCGAATGAAACAGGTGGCGTATAGGGTGGAACTAAAAGTTGCATTTAGCCCTAGATTTTCAAACACTCTGTGGAAAGATTTGGTAGGATAATGATGTTCTTGAGAAATCTTAAGCCTTATATTTTCGTAACATTTTCATCTCTGATTGATATCCATATCTTAATTTTTAATGAAAATATATAGTTTTTAAGAAAAATATGCAAAACCTTTTTGTCAAAAATAGTAGATACATTAACTGCTGACCGTTAAATCGAAGAATGAAATAGACAATCAACGGTTAGATTGGCCTCCACGAAGCCCTGATCTGAAATGGATAGAGAATGTATGGGACATGTTAAAGAGACTTGTTCGTAATTACCAAGTAGAAGGTATCAAATATATTCGAATGGCTCTTTTTAAAGGGTGGGAAAGCATTTAGCAACAGGCAATTGTACCTATTTAAAGCTTACCTCATCGCATGACAGCAGTCAGGAGAATAAACAAGGAGAGAACACACAATATTAATGTTTGATTATTTGTTCAGATTCAGTTACGTTTATATTTTTTGTAACTGTTGGAAATTGTTAAAACTTTTAGTCTGGGGTAAAGATGGATATTTTTCACAAAAAATGTATTTTCTTTAAGAATTAACCTATGGATATGAATAGAAAAATGGCAAGAAAAAACAAGACAATCGTTCAAAGAACATGAGGTTTGTTCTCCAGTATAACAGGAGGTTTATTCTTTATAGAAAACATCAAAACCCATGCAAAATTAAGAAAGTTATTCAAGTTTGAGTTTGAACCAAATTTTCCTAGTCCGATTTTTATCCAGGAGTATAGTGTTTATATAGAAGATTTAGAAATATCTGAATTAAATAATAATTTAGTCAAGCAACAAACAAATCTTTGTTGGTAATGGTTGTCAGAATTTTCCCATTAGATGAATGTGCCATCGCCATATCAATATTTGTCAGGAAATGTTTTTGCATTATTGTGAGAGGACAATTTTTGTTACGGTCCGGCTGTAAATCTAAGATTTCTTGTTATTGACGGAAATCAAGACGTGGAAAGGATTTCTTGTAAAATTTAGAGCTTTTGAATGTGGCATGCAAATAATGTAATGGTTCATTCCATAGATTTTTATGAAATGCCCGATGAAAACTTTTGGAAGTGATGTATCCATTGTATCCATTTTTGCAAATTTTGTCTGTCTGTTATAGACTTAGAAGAAATATTTTAAAAATACCTTAAACACTTAGTTACAGCTCCGAGTATTTTTATCCGGACATCAGAAGTAGTTCTCGAGGAAATTATTTGTAAAATTTTGTTTCTTAGAAGTAATAACAGAACAAATTACTGGCAGATGTGATATGTTGTTACATAGTTCTGTTCCTATGGTTTGTTGCTAGAGGGGTATGCGCATCTACTTTTTCATGAAACTAATCATTTAATCTCTAATTTCTAATTGCACCAATATTTATTCTGCCTAAAATATTCAATACCAAGATTATCCTAAGGATGCAATTTATACTGAAAATTCTCATAAATTTAGTTGCGATGGTAGAACCATTTAATAATTCAAGAAGTCTCATAGTTAAAAACTTTTAATAGTTATTTATTATACAAGGGAAAAAGTATATTATTAGGTATATGTGGAGGTTGTATCCGAGTGCTAAAATATAATATTTTTTCTATGTATAATACACATTTTTTTTATGTGAAGGGAAAAACGATGAATTAATATGGATAAAAATATTACAATATATTAAAGTTAGAAAATTATCGAAGTGAAATTTGAAGTTTTAAAGTGGTAGGCGACATGCGTTGCTAAGGAAACCTTTAAAGTAATCAAATATCTGTCAATGTAATTCCGTGATTTGATTTATATTTATGAGTATATATATCTACCCGGGAAAAAAGATACTTTGTCACCTGTCAACAGAGATAAAATGTCAAACTTTTTTCCCGTCACAGAAAAAAAAATATTTTTTTCTCAATTATTGTTGTATACATATAGTGACTTCAAAATATTTAGTCAATATTTTTAAACATTCCAAGAAAATGATCAATTATTGCAATGCATTGCCAACTAGCTTGCTAGTAAAAATCGTATTAGTAGAAGGCAGAAGCTATAGCTTGCTAACCAGTCGCTGGTTGTTAGTTAATTAGTTGAAAATTTGACGATGTACTAGCTCCACTTGTTAAGATTTGCAAACAGTAGAACTAATTAACTGAATGTAATTATTTAAAGCTGTTCATTCTCAAAAACAAGAAACCATTTGGCGGGAGTAGGAACATAAATGATTCCCAGAAAAATAGCAAATACACAATAGAATAGTATTTCTTTTCTTATAAAGTTGGTCAAAGATATTACTAAAAGAGAGGATAACGACGTGTCTGAATCTAGAGTATTGTACCAATGTCTTTCTGGGCGAGATAATAATGATAATGATGCATATTTGCGCGGAGTGGAAAAGTTGATAAGATGGAGGTATACTATGCTCACTACCTATTTGGAATAACCCCATTCTTATTGATCTATCCTGAATCACCTCAAAAACTAGCAAAAACATAAAGTTGATTACTAATCCCAGAGTTGATACAGTAGAGTAGGACTGCCATGAGGAAAATTGAAGTATTTCCGGAGAGAAATAGATCATATTTATCGTCGTATTTATCTATTAGGACGTAAGTAGAGTACATTTCCTCTCTATTGTATTATTATCTCTATGTTACTAATTAGATGTTATTTCAAAATTTTGATGGTTAATGTCATTAGAATAGATAAAAGTCTAGTTTAGCGACTTTTGTTATGAAAGCCCTAAAAAATCAAATGTTTACAAAAATATGTGTATTTTAACATAGTTTTATAAAATTGGGAATTAAGAAAATGGACCTTAGCATCAAAAAGTTTCACAGGAGAAACCAATTATTGAAAGCGCCAAAAATGAGTTGAAAATAATTGTATCTTTCAGAAAGTATCATATTTCTAAAAAGGAAGTCATTTATAAGCCGGTTTCTCTGAATGAGACATAGGTTTAGCAAAAGCGGGGATAGAATAATGTGGCAAGATTGCAGTAAATTTAAGAACTCAAATAAACTTGGAAAGGGTATAATTACCGTATAGTTGAATATTCAATATAAATATACTATAGTACTATAATTTATTGGTTTTATATTCTATTTTATTACAACAAAACAACAAAAATAAATTATTATATTCCATATCGTAAATTAATTAGTATTCGTGATCATATCCATATCCATAAATGCCCTAAGAATAATGGGTTAATGGGTTATATGAAAAGAATAAAAAAAATCAGGAAGGAGCATCGCTATCTACACACTCAATAATAACTTGCGACGGAACTCGCCATCTTGGAACACTACTTGAACACCATGCATGACTCGTTCATCTTGCTCTCATATTGTTAACAAATAACATATAATATATAGGCGTAGCATTGAAATTATTTTGTAAAATAAATTAGAATCGTGATGTGAGAATTAGCATCACCTGCTAAGGATAATAATATTAGGAATATGTATTTCAAATTAACTGTTTCTAGAGGCCAGTAAAATATTATAAATAATTTAATAATAAATACATAAAAAAATTTAGAAAATCTAGCGGCCCTTAGCCATTGGGCAGATACATTTCATACATATATATTGTTATTTTCTTAAGATTTGTATAAAAGTTATACTAGTCATAACCGATGATTCAAAATATTTTATAATCAAAGTAAATTTATTCAATTAAATAATTTGCAGTACTTCTATTTATATATACCGAAATTAACAAATTATACATAAATATTCTGTGATATATGAAAAGTTTAAGCGATCAGAAGAAAATTAGCTACATATATTATTCTCATCATAATTTTTCATTATTTGGAATGTTACGCAATTGGAAAAGGAAATAGCCGGCGGACATAAACTTACGTTCACCATTCGGTTGGTGTTGCTTGTCTCTAAAATAATAGCGATGCTCCATCCTGAAGTTTTTTTGTTTTTTGGTTAGCTGTTAGTCATTTGACAAAACCATTGACATAGGGATATGGAATGAGCATTGTCATCACAAAATTGACTGTTCTATGAAAGACTCAAGGCGAGTTCGCGGCCAATCCCGAAATACAACTACTGACCTTAAAACTAGTCTTATCTCTCTCATACTCAGTTGGTAATTTGTCACTTATTAGCGAGATAGGTAATGAAAAGTCCATATCTGGACTGGACGAGGAAAGCTTTTGTAGGTTTTCCAAAAATAAAAGGATATATATATTTTGTGAGTGTGAATGTTGGTAGGGGGTGAAGTTCCAATTATTTGGGAGAAGAAAAACCGCAAACCAAGAGTTACGTGAAAGGCTCTATCTATACTGATATAAACCTAGATTCTGAGCTCTAATTCAATGTAGAATCACAATACATCTAAACTGGTCGCAGTTTGTTGTCCATGGCAACTCATTTCTAATAATGCGAGAAGAAGCTATTCCTCCCTCCTCCTCCTTTTGGATATAATTAGTTGCTACTAAATAATTTATATACATTGGTAACTAGCAGATCTATTGGATATTAGTAATTTGAATCTTTGTTTAAGATAATCTTGAAATACAAAGTATTTTTTTAAATAAATCGGTATACTTAATTGAAAAGAAAGCTCTATCTAAGCCAAAAAATGAAAATGACTATTTTAAGAATATAAAGTGGACAGTTTTTGTTCTCAAATATAGTTTCAAACATTCCATATACCTCTTGAGCCTCCATATGACCATTGTATCAATAATACAATCTGATGAAATTCTAAAGTTCATAGTAGCTGATTAAATTCTGATGGTATATATGCTATATATATACTTACGTCTTACGAAATGATTAGAGGACAAATTTCCTCAGAAAATCATTCACGCGACTATTAAAATCTCGTCCAAGGATTCCTGCAGGCCGTATATTTCAAATATAATCATCTTAATAACTTGGTCGAAACTTTGCACGATGCTTCCATCAAGGGCAGAGAAGTGTCAAAGCTCTCAAATATTTTGAAAGTGACTCTGAGTTTGAGATTGCGGCAATACAGCTAATGGAGTATAATATAATTGACCTTAGAATAGGAGCAAGATAGAATAAGGAAAAAAACAAAATTCAAGCACTTCAAACGTATAAATTTGATGCCATTGCTTTAATTGAGGTAGTTTTCTCTAAAATCATAAGTGGATAATCGACATATCTCCTGTCTATCCATGCTGCCTAAAAATATCAACATTTTCAAAATTGAACATGCCCTTTATACAAAAGCAGCACTAACTCTGAGCGGAACCTGATCAATTATCTTAATTTCCAAATGAATATTAGAAAAATAAATAATAATAAGTAGCAGCCCATATTTTCATAAACACATAATAATATAGGGGTGAGGGGGGAATGCCGCCACCTTTAGCGAATGTTGTTGTTACTGGGAAGTACATGGGACTTCTTGAGGAATCAATTTTTTCCGGATACTTGAAACCTTTATTAACACGTATCCGTACATGATGGAGCGCTTCTCTAACATATATTCCAGTTATTCGTCAATAAACAAATGTCTGCTATGGCGGAATAACCCCGTCCTGTACGGATAATTCCAATCATTTTGGGGTAATACCGCCATTACCTTGAATGCCCATTTTTGTCAGTAATTTGAATAAAAGTAAATTTGTTTACAATACACATTATTTGTTAATTCAAAATAAAATATTTTTCCTCAAAAATAAAATATATCATAAAATAAACATTAAAAAAATGATTTTCAGTTAGTGCATCTCACAATAATCACATCTGTAATTTCTGGCAGTGTCAGCTCCACTATATTCCTTATGGGCCCATTTTTCGCAAATGACACATCTCTACCACACTTCATCCTTGCCTTTCTCCTTATAAATAATACAAATGTCTCCTGAAGTCGTTGTGGTTTGAGGCTCATAATAAACATTCAGTGGGTCTACATCGTCCAACTCATCATCTTCTACCAAACTGCGTTCGTCAATTGAATCGGAATCACCATCGCTGCTTGCAAAAGTTATATTTTTCTTTCCCTCTCTTATCTTACTTGGTAGACATTTAGAAGATAGACACAATTGTCTTTTCGCGTTTTTCTGTGCAGTGTTTCTTTCCTCTGTTTTTCTTTGTTTTTTCAAACTTGTTGCTTTTTAATCTCCTTCGCATGTTTTTTCACTTCGGTTTCTTCAAAGATAGTCTTCATCGGTGTGCTGGTAACAACTTCTGAATGTTGTTTCTTTCTATTTGTTGTTGTGATTGAAGCTATAAAATCATCATCTGTAAATTTATTCGGGTCTGAGGGATAAATTCCGGTCACGGAAAAGCCAGAAACTGCCTTCTCTATAGTCACTGTTCTCATAAAAGTCTTGTTAAATAAGGCGGCGAGATCGCACGGCGTTATTTTGGTACTCGGCTTTTGTTTCATGAAGAGGTCACAGCTTTTAACGAATCATAAAATGTCACATCCAATGGCTGCAATCGGTGTGAAGCATGAGGCGGTATTGTGACAAACGAAATAAAGTTCTCTCTACAGAAATTATATATTCTTAGAGACTTGTGACTGCTATGGTTATCGGCTACCAAAAGAACAGGTTCTTCAGCAAATGGTTTGCTGTATTTGCAGAAATGCTCTAGCCAAGAGAAGAAAATCACTTCATTTATCCAACCATTCTTTGAGCACATATAGACAGCACCTGCTGGACCACCGTTGCTCAACTGGGCATTCATTCTCTGTCGAGGATGGCCGTATGTAATTCCCTGTAGCACTAAACGCACACACAACAGTGACATTTTTGCCCCTCTCCCAGCTCACTGTAGAACCCAGTTGTTTTTGACCTTTAGGAGCTAATATCTTTCCCAGTTTTTGGACAGTTGTAATGCCAGTTTCATCTACATTATAAATTTTGTCAGGTGTGAACTGGATCTTCTCAAAAATGGTTTCCAATTTTGTAAAAAACAGATCAACTTCCTGCCGATTAAATCCCTGAATGCAATTTAGGCTGGTGGCTTCTGGACTTCGAAGAGAAATTGTAGGAAAACGTCTCAAGAAACCCTCATACCAGTCTCTTCCAGCAAGTCTTAGGTCAGTGTTGAATGGGTGTTTTATATTGTTGATTTCAGCAAATTCGTATGCTATTCGCCGGAGTTCGGTTGGAGTAACCCCATAAAACAATTTGGCCATTAATAACACGTGGTTGGCGATTGACTGTACCTGTTCGTCAGAAAAAATAGTTTTCCTTCCCATCTGACTTCGCGCCCTCTTTCCCGTCTTTAGCCGGTCTCTCAGTGTTGATCTTGGAATTTTGAATTGTTTAGATGCGTAATTCACGGGTTTCCCCTTCTTAATTACGGCTGACACGGCAGCGTCTAGTGCTTTTACATCCCATGTCGCTTTGTCGGTGCAACGCGTATAACGTCGAGGCATGTTCTGAAAAAGTTATCTACTTGAAATACCTAATTTGACTGGGGCAATACCGCCAATGGCGGGATTTCCCCAATAGCCCCTGGCAGCATTCCCCCGCGTAGTGTTTCTTCAGCAAGTTCACAGAATGTGTGTTTTGCAGAAAAATTCATAGCACCCCGCAAACACTGAAGCCAGCTGAAGCTGCACATGCAAAAATGAAGGCAATATCTCTTTTTTTAAATCTACTCACCGCTATTTCACAGAGCGCCAAACTTATAACCTATGACGATGCTTTTGTTTTTCGAACGAATGATTGACTTGTCGATATTGCAGATTCCTTAAACTTCAATCAAGCACATACGATCTATTCTGCAAGAGGGCAATATACTTTTCAGATTGCTATAAGTTACGTTTATCGTATGTAGGAAGGTGGCGGTATTCCCTTCTACGAAGGTATTACCCCCTTGCCTCTATACCTAAATAAAAGTTGTTTCCAAAAGTATTCAATCTACCTGTAATTTGATTATAGTGCATCTCTTGACATTACTATACTTTTTTATGATTCTTGCAATAACGCGTTCTCAGTAAATACATTTTTTTTGTTTACGCTATATTTTTTTTCAGTGCACAGTCCTATTTTGTATGTTATTTATCTTAATCCGTGAATTTTCTCATATTTGCTAATGCGGCCAGGAACGGATATTACGGTGCACAAGCTACAACGACCAGCTTAAACGCAGCAACCTATTGGCCATAGTGAACCTGCCTTCATACACACCAATAAATCTATTATCGATAATATTTTATTAGTGCAAATTTAGCAAGAAATTGTTTTTCTCTTCAAAAGCATGTAAATGAAAATCCAAATAGGTTAGCATTTGTTAGTGATGGATACTCATTTACTGCTTGATTATTGCTGTCTGAGTATGCAAAAATTGTGAGAAAAAAAAAATTAATACTCACAAATACCAAACACTGTTAGTATGACATCCATAGCAGATTGAAATGTGAAAAACACACATCGAAATTAGTAAAAACTCATAACTAATTATAATAACCTCAATGAAAGGAGGGTCATTTCAAATTAGCGCAAAAAGCCCGCCATTTATACTACTAGCGATTGTTCTCCTCTTCCTATAACACCTAACGTCTCGCAACTTCCATTAAAGATAACCAAGACGACTATTGATGATTTCAAGATACAGATAACAACAATTATTATGTTTAATGAATCCAATCGAAAGTATCCGAACTTACAGACGCACCACGCATGTATCAGCAATTTGACATTTTGTCAACAAAATGATTATTGTGTTTATAATTTTGAGTTTATTTTGGAAATAATCAAATTTGCCGTTTCGGCACTCAATTAGCACAAAATTATCAAATCCTAACTTTAGCGCCGAAGTCAATTGATAGCATTCCTAATGAGACAGTGCCATGCTTACTTAATTAAAGCCTAAGAGTTTTATAATATTTATTTTTGGAAGCATAAAATTTGCCGTTTTGGTAGACAATCAGCACTAAATTATTAGGTGTTAACTTTAGCGCTAAATTCAGTTGATAGCATTTCTGAGATTCAAGTACACTGCTAACTTAAAGCTAACAGTTTTCTAGTTTTAAGTTTATTTTTGGAAGCGGGGTTGATATTAGGCATTAAAATAGCAATAAATTGTTATCAAAACCCGTTACTGTAACACGTTTACCCCTAAAGATGTCAACTTTGTTGGCGAAACAATTGTCTGGTGACAATAATAAATTTATTGTTGTGTTGTGGTATTTTTCTGTTTTTATAGTGTAATATAATATAATGTTCAAATTAAACGTTCCCTAATATTGTCCCTTCTTTAATGTTACAGTCTTAAATTTTCGTATCTTGAAAAACGATTCCTTCTCCACTCCCTTCGTTCGGTGGTGGTTTCTGATCGATATATATGACTATGGGTATGTGATGCACGGTTTCGAACTTATTAGCAATCATCATCTTTAGAATTCAGGGCATGTTTCAACCATTATTGTTGGGTTACTCATAAACTTTTTAATCACTTATCCACGTATTATTTTTAAGAAAATAATGCTTTTCTTCAGGCAATGATCAAATTCGAAATATTTTCTTAAAATACGTGTTGTTGCCACTATTCACAAAATGATCCTTTTCCTAATTTTCTCAAATGAGACACCCTGTATATTATTGGATTTTCGAATAGCCACTTTAATGGCAATTTCAAAAATATATAACATAGTATGGGTCTCTAACTTACCGTTTTGGCTTAATTGGCGTTGTTAAGTCATATCATAAACAGAATATCGATCTTTGCACAATTTTATTTCTACGTCTAAATGTCTATGCGAAATGACAACAAAAAATTATCACTTTCTAACACTAACTTTTTTTTTCGGGAAGGTGGAAAAGCCTTCAAAACGCACCCAGCGCATGTGGAAGCGCATTGGTAGTGTGGGATTGTCTGCTGTTATTAAGCAGGCGACCGCACTAAAAAACCACCTACAACCTAACCACCTAGCACTCACTACTAATGCATATTACTTAAGTAAAATTAATTAAATTAGATTTTCAATATGTCCGCCATTTTGAAGAATACAAGTATATGATATTTCTAAATGGTGTATGGCATTTGAGGCGTAATTCGTTTCATTCAGATAGTTTACTGCCGTGCGAAATCGTTGCTGCACTTCCAAAACAGTTGACGGTTTATCTTTGTAAGCCATATCTTTCAATGTGCCCCACAAAAGCCCACCGGAGTCAAATCTAGACTCCTCGCTGGTCAGGAGATGGTTCCGTTTTGTCCAATCAAATCTCTGAAATTTTGCAGCCAGAATAATTTTGGATGCTCTCATTGGGGAATATTATTATGTAAAAGTGGCCAAATTTCGTTCCTTAATAAGCTGAAATATCGTACTGATGTTAAATTTTCTTGGTGGAATATGGATCCTAAAATTCCAGATCCAGACTCGAATAATGCTTATTTTTTCTAATAAATAATAACAATAACAATGATATTTGGAAATATGTTATCAGTAGATATACAAAGCCGTTTCTGGGGCGGAAGTGGCTACGGAACCATCTCCTGTCTAGCAGGGAGTCCAGATTTGACCCCAGTGGACAGTTTTTGTGGGGCACATTGAAATTTATGGTCTACAAAGATAAATCGTCAACAGTTTTGGAAGCGCAGCAACGAGTTCGAGCGTCACGTAGACATTTAGACGTATAATAGAACTTCTTAACAATGCCCTAAAACGATTGTGAACAAGTTGATAACGACCTAATTCCCATTTTCATATCTGAATAATTTAAATCTTAGGTATCCTCAATTTTTAAATTTATTTTGCCAATCAAGCCAAAACGATTAGTCAGACACCGGTACTATGTTATATATTTGAAATTGCCAAACAAGTGGCTATTCGAAAATCCAATTATATACAGGGTGTCCTATTTAAGAAAATTGAGAAAAGTGTCATTTTGCGAATCGTGGCAACACCGCGTATTTAAAAAAAATATTTCTAATTTGATCATTGACTGAGAAAAAGCATTATTTTCTTAAAAATAATACGGGGATAAAAATTTAAAATGTTCCGTTTAAAAAAAATGTAACTTTGTTTCCCCACACGTTATATAACAAAGTGAAGATTAGAAAAATTAGAAAGAATAAAGATCATTTAAGTGGAAACAACTTTTGTATTTAGATTTTCTATAGGCCTCTCTTAAACGGACCACCCTGTACATAATATGAAGTAGTTGGTTCTTCTCTGTTAAAGTTAAGATACGAATACTTATTTAAGGTAAGAATTGTAGACAATTCTTTACTCAGATCAAATTTACTGCGCATTCCTGATGATATAAGAGAATGGGAATAATTTTGTGTGGATTGTTTGTCAACGAAAAATAATATTATATAGAAGAAAAATTGCAAATTAAAAAACTTCTTGATAATCCTGAAATTCTATTACTACTCTCTGGAACAATCCGAACTTTTTATGGATATAAATGTGTTGCGTCTTTGAGAGTTTTCCTGCACAAACGAATGAGAAGGCGAGAAACGTACAAAATTTTCGAGAAAAACTTCATTAAAACGATACACCGTTAGAAAGTTACAGGGTATTTGCAAATTTGCTTGCCGTTGATTATAATTTCGTTGTCGTCGTTTGTTGATTGCTTCTAGTTGGTTTATTTTGAAAGAATTCAATGTAGGTATGTAGACTGAAACTTGTGAGATTATAAAATAAAAACAATCTGAATGAATGAATCTCAATGATAAGTTTTGACTGAATTCTATATCTATTATTGTTCTTTAATTGATGGCAAATAATGTCAACAGAGCATATAATAATAATTACTGACGAATATAAAGGGCAAACCAAAGAAAATCCATATGGTCGTGTACATTTTTAAAATGGAATGCCCTATATATAATCCCATTTTTTAAGCAGTTTAGTGGCCCCAATTCATTCCGCCAATATTAGCAACTAAATTTTTGTGTAAATAATGTCATCTTCAGATGCATAATGATGCATCATCACCATCGGCACGGATATGAGATCTAAGCGAAAATAATAATATAACGTCATTTAATAGACATACGTGTGATATTCATGACACATTTCTAAGCTAAAAATAATTCGAAGCTCTTTGAGCTGAATTTTCTCGTGTTCTTTTAAATCAACTTATAGATGCGTCCAGACAAAATAATGATAAATGCGTGCTCACCGCGTGCTCGAAACCGGTGGATGCCATTCTTGGTGCCCACTGGGTAAATTGTAGACGGGCAGTTCATATGCGGTGGCGGCGAATCGTCAAATAGGAATAGGTGCGGACTTATTATAATAGAGTGCAGTTCATAGAGTTGGTCTTGGATTTATAATTGTTATTGTTTTGTTTGCACTGCAAAACAAGATTTTGTTTTTCACCTTTGTTATTCAAGCTTTTTTGAGTAATAATAAAACCTAAGTAAACAATACCAGAAAACAGACACTACATATCTTTCTAAATTATTTCAAAGTTTACGTTAAGTGACCCTGAATGCGGCCCTTCCTAGAGTGATTTCAGGTTGTTTGACACGTCATTGCGTGATCATAGAATGCATTTGTTTACATGAGTCGACTTTGTAAGTTGGTTTTAGTATAGATTATTTCTGCTGTTTCGGATCTATTGAATTTTGTATCTAAATATTCTGTTGTCTTCTAATATTGGAATATCTCAAATATTTTTCTCCATTTGAAGTAGGTACGACCAGGTCAAATATGTATTGTTTATACATCTCCAGGCTATTTTTTAGACGTTTCTGATATATTGAATTTTAGGTTAGGTTAGGTTAGGTTTTTTAAGTTTTTAGATTTCCGAATGAGTGTATTTCATATTACTTATGGCTTTAGTGTGTGCTATTAACTATTAATTGAACGAACATTTATCACAAAAGCAGTGATCATTTTTTAGTTAGAATTTCTGTCAATTTTTAAGTTTTCAAAGTTAGCTGCAATGAATTTGAATAAAAAAAAAACTTGGATATGATTTTTGTTTTGGGATTGTGTGAAAGAAATTATTTTCCAGTCACTAAAATTTATCGTCAGCGGTATCCTGAGAGCAAAGATGGTGTTTCTAATCTTTGCTGAGAGGATACGCCCGGATATTTCGAAACTTGCTAGAAATATTTATGGAAACAGGCATTGTTCAATATTATAAACGGAACGGAGGAAAAATTATTCTTAAGCAGATAATGCTCTGATGTGCTGGCAACTGTTGAGAATCTCCATGTCAGTCAACGAGTTCATCAGTGGTCAAGTAGACGTTCCGCTGAAAAATAAGTTCGATGCATTTCATAATCAAAGGCATCAGGCATTCAAGAGGGTTCTTTTTTAATAATGTTTTTTAATAATGTTTGTTCCCTGATGAGACAAAAATTCATAAAAACGCATGTATTATTGGGCATAATTTTCATTACTTTGCTACAGAAAATCCACATATCTGCAGGCAAATTTATAATCAGCACAGACAATCAATAAAGGTTTGTGGTGGAATTATTAGGAAGCATATAAAAGGGCCGCATTTCTTCGATGATACTTTGAAAGAAATAAAAGGTGGTTTTAACAAGATGGTGCTCCACTTTTTTTTTAATCTAGTAAAGGATAAACGACACCCGTTTCCTGGAAGCTTTGATGATAAAAGAATTTTATCATTTTTATTTACATAATTTTGTTTTTGCTGAGTAGCCATATATATTTAAATACGTATATAGTTTAATATTATATTAAAATTGTAATCTCCATTTAGTGAAGGCCAACCAATATTTTCCTGTACCTACTTTAGATAGTTATATTTGTGGAAGGAAAGCATTGATACTTGAAACCATAAAAATTCCAATATCGATTAATTATGCCGTGAAGTTTATTGAGTAATAACTACCACCTGAACCTATCCTAGCTGAACTACTCTCATAACTCGGTTAATTGTGTTATATAAACATTTTGACTAATGGCTTACGACCATAAATTGTGGTTGCCTTCAAATTCCATTAGCTAATTTATTTTACAATATGCAATTTAGGAAACCACGTAGGAAACTTAGTTTAGCAGATGTTACTTACCATCGAATTCTCTTTGACCCTCTAGACAATAAACAGTTGACATTCTGAAACAAGCCATTTGGGAAGCATTTTTACTCATTTGCGATTCATTTGTTTTGTATTGATTGGTTAGTAGTAACTTTTCGTTCAAAAGTTGATGTGTAATGTTCTACATTCCTGAATCAGTGTTCACAATCATTCTTTACCACATAAATTTTGAATTCAAATTATATAATCACATTATACTCAGGGTATACAAAGTCACTAACTGAAAGACAAATTTAGAGTTGATGAGAAAACTACATAGTGTACGAAAATTACATAGTGTACCTACGTGAGATGAAAGTGTCCTGCACTGTTGATTATTCTATTGAGATATATACGCCCAGTAATTTCATATTCCAAGGGCTATAATAAAATTGGATAAGAAATTTGAGAGTGCTCATTAATTTGATAATGTGTTGACACCATGGTCGAGCCTTGATTCGAAATGACTTTTTCCTCTTGATTAGTTGTTTGAAGTCAAGATCAATAAGAAAAAGCAAAAACACCATCAGTAAATATTTGTTGGAGTGACATAAATAAGATCCATTAGAGCTGCTTTTAACAAGTCATTAAAAGCTTCGCAAGATTAATGTACAGAAAGTTTCTTATAGTCGGGGATGTTCTAGTTTCAAAGCTTGTTGAATTCCTTCACTAATTAATTTCAGGTTATGACCATATATGATTTAGATTTACCAATGTATGTATAAATGAAATAAATTGTGAATATTTTTTCTTATACAGGGTGTTCTGTAGATAATGGTCTAAGGTTATGTTGATGTTGAAAATTTCACACTATGATCACAAAACTTGAGGGCGTGATACTTTGTTTAAAATAAAAGGCAGTTTGTTATACAAACGTTGGGTCAAACCTACTCAAAGTCAACCATTAGGGTAATATTGCGCAACAAATATGGCGGAAAATATTTTTTTTATTTTTACCTTAAAACGAAAAGATATAGAACAATAAAATGTTAAGGTTTTTTTAAGTATAAGTAAGTATTACTATTATAGAAACACACTTTCGGCATATTTTTTCACTTTTTTCTAATAAGTAGAGAGAATTGAATTAGACTGTCTCGTATCATTGTTCTTAACTAAATTTAAAGAAAAAGTTACGCAACTAAATAAAAAAAATGATAGCCAGGTTTATTTAAAAAAAATTGAGTCGTGTTATTTTTGCATAAAACTTACCGTTTCAAAATAAAAAAATCCCGACGGCCTGTAGCCAACGAAAAAGTTAAATTTCTCAAAATTCATTGAATATAAATTTTGAATAAAAATTAATTTTTTCTTCATTATATTTTTTTCTTTATCTTTTTTCTGTGAATTTTAGGAAAAATTGCTTCGAACAAAAGCTTTAGGCCGTGATTATATATATAACCCAAAATTATTTTTGATGATATTGTACTGAAAATTAAGGGTTCTATGCAATACCATTAAATGGTTAATTAGGAAAAACGAAAATTCCTCTATTTACAACAAACAACAAAAAGCAAGAGAAGGAATTTCACTTGCAATGAGCTTGGAATGCCAAGGATATGTCCAGATGAAACCCATGTGTTACGGAGCGTAAGGAATAGTTGGAAGTGGAAAAAGGATGGTCTTTAATAACTGTAATGGTTGGTGAGACAATAAATAAAGATATAATAATAATATAATTCCCTATATAAACTGCAAATCTCATACAGATTATATTTAAAAATAATAATACCGAAAGTTTCATCATAAAAATCCTTGCTAATGTTCATCTGAAAAGACACTTGCAGTTCTAAATGTGAGGAAGTATGCACATAGGGGAGTTGCGTATTTTTATATTGAATCAATTCGCTCAGTGATGTTATCAGCCAGGCGGCGACAATCGTCGCTAGTCGGAGTTGGCTGCCAGACTGGTTTACAAAGCTACGATAGTTCCGCCAAAGTACAATATATTCAAAACAAATCGATAGACATTATACACATAAACAAATAGACTCAATTGCGACGAGCTTGCATATTGTTAGTTGACAATAACATTTGCAGAATTGAGTTGCAAGAAAATTAGGTAGGTATCCCCTTCAACGATATCATCCGGCTCCCTCTGGACCAGCAAAATATTTGGAAGGGAAAACATGTTGTGATAATATATGAGCACAAACAAATACAATCGACTAATTATGATGAGATGAAAATTTTAAAATATTATTCATTCGATTGGTACTAGAATGAAATAGTCACTTGATATGAACTTGTTATAATATTTTAAATTTTTAACCGACGCACCCCGAACGGAAGAGGTATACAATTATTATTATTACTGACCTAATTTTCAAAAGTTTGATTTTAATACACGAGCTTTGTTTAAATAATAAAACGACATATAAGAAGTGGACAACAACATTGGTGAAGGTAAATTTATCAAGGATAAGAAAAATAGGAAGGTACATTTGAAGTGACATAAATGGTTGTCAAAATAAACCAAATAGAAGGTCAGTACAATTTAATTTGAAATATGGGCAAAAAAACTATAGAAGATACCGAAAAAAGTAATAACGAGCAAATTAAACATTTGAAGGAAATATTAAAGCAAAAAGATTTATTGATCACAGAAAAAGATAATACAATAAACGAAAAAAATAAATTACTGGCTGAAAAAGATACAGTTATTGAACTATTAAAAAAACAAAATATCTTTCTCGAAGAGAACTATGAATTAATAACATCAAATATAGTTGAAAAAGATACTGTTATGGATTCACTAACCAAAATTAATGAATCTATAAAAGAACGAAATCTATCAAAATCAAATTATGCTAATATTTTGAAACACCTGTACTCTAAATTTTGTACATTTTATTTCTTTAAGGTTAACAAACTCGTATTTGTTTTCGTGAATATATTGGTGTTAGTTAATATGTTTGTAAGTTCAGGAGTCGAAAACTCAAGAAGTGAAGCAACAAAAAGGAGGAATGTTTTCATGATTTACTATCATTTAGTACTTTCATTGACAATTACCAGCTCCCTAATAATTATGTTTTAGAAAGTTTTGTTGATAAACCTTCTTCTACCAGTGATTATTAATAGTTTGAGAAAATATTGCTACACCAATTGTAGACGGCTCTTGAGGCTGTAACTGAGAAAATGGCGCTCTTCTAGGAGATTTTAATGCTAATGTAGGAAAAGAGGTAGTTTTTAGACTTGAGTTAGGTATACATAGCCCACACGAACACAGCAATGAGAACAGTCTTCCAGAACATCAAAAACCTCCACATTAAATCAATGATTTTTGATCATAATGGATAATATCCATATACATATCCAAATCGGTATATACGACATCTACCTGTACATGATTATCCATTGAGCTTCATATGTACTTGATGAAACAAATAAGGTATATGATTGATGAGGTATTATGATAACTGAATATTATTGTTATTTGCATTTACTTTGTGGATGGGGGGTTTGATTTGAATGTACAAATACGCTAAGAAAATATGAGGAAAAAAGATATTTCAGAAAAGATTGAGTTACTCCTACCTAGTGAAATAAATTGCTAGAACTTTTTTGCATTTCTTGGCAACTCGCACTCAATGTGATCAGGTGATCAGTATAGTTTTTGAAACCATTTTGAGGCGGTATAATCCCTGAGATTACCATAATTTTTCACTATTTCTGGAAATTATTTTTTACGCTGACAACTTTTATAATAGATCGAGAATAGTAAACAGAATATTTAGTGTTCGTTTTTCTCAATGGAATGTACTCAATAAAAAATATTTATTATTATATAAAATGTCCACAGTAGTATCCAATGATTCTTCATGAAATAATTTGAATAAGTTTGTAGATCTAACTTCTATAATACTTTGGTCATAGTTTGCCCAATGAAAGTTTAAATATGTTTATTGTTAGGCATTATCAGATAAAAGGTGATAAAAATTCTACCTAATTATGGGATGACAACAGCATTTGAGATCGAAAACGCACATGGTATCTCTTAAAATTAGATCCAAAATATTGTTAATGTAATTGAGAACTGTAATAAGTTGGCTAAAGTTACCAAGGGAAAAACAGTCTGATGAACCAGATGATTTGTTAACTATTAGTGGCTAAATAAATAACAATAAAATTAATTAATTAAAATTAATAATAAAAAACTAAAGTAATAATCTGCTGAATATTGCACCAAAACACATAAAATGGTAAGCTAACAAAAACAAAACCAATTTCTACTTCTAAATAATAATTAATAGTATGTATAGTTATAGTATAATTGTTTATATTATTCTATATGTTTTCTTTTTAAATGATTGATCATAGATGTTGTGGAGGCATTTTTACCAAGACTATCTCGAGAAATCTCACATTTACATGTATTACACTTTGCATATTTATTATCTTAACATAATAAATAATACTTCCAAATATCACTTGACTTTTTATGCATTTTCACGTCGAAACAGCTTAACATGCTACGCGATCGCGTTTAAAACTTAAAATAAAAATAATAATATGCCCGCAAAAACACTTACTTATTTAATAAGTTTTGACAAGAAAATTTTATCGCTTCGCTTCGGCCGAATCAAACTACTGCTTCGGCCAAAACCGAATAGTAAAAAAAATGGCCGTAGCGGTTAAATACCGAGGCCGAAGCAATGCTTCGGCGCATCCCTAGTCTATAGTATTTCCAATGTGGTACATTTCCTACAACAATAAACAGTTCGTATGCTGGAAGATTATCCGCCTTCGTCGCTACATAAATTTAATGTTTGTCAAACAATGTGCCGAAACTAAATATATATATGTTACATTTGACCAAGCCAGTGGATGCGCTTTGCTGCAGGTCCAGTGTCACCTTTAATAAAACAAATATGGATGATGTCCCATTCACGTCGTAATGTTGGTCAACTATAATAATCACAGCCCCCATAGTTGTAGTATACTTTTGTCTACATCAAATATGCACACATGTTTTGTTTTTGTCCACCGAATCCGGCCGTAATTTCAAAGCTGAGTTTTAATGGCTGTACTGCCTCCTGAGGACACTTTTATTTGCATATCATTTATACGGTCGAATATCCTGCGAGTCTGTGTCGATTGAATATATTTACCGACTTGGGAGTTTAAAGTGGTAACGAATGATTGCTACTCAATGTTGAGATCATTTAAGTCCTAAGTGATATAGTTGTGATGATCTTAGATTTGTAATTTTCATTACTCTTTATCGCATTATCAAAAATAATGAAAAAGATGATCAAAACTATTTAATTAAATCAAACACTATATTCCGAAATTAATTGATTGATACAAGACATGTGTTATCTCATAGTGTTATTCACCGTTTCCTTCTGATTCCGCTGACGCAGAAGTCAATCCTCTCATAGTATCCATTCATCGTTCCTCTATGGACTGTATCTAGTCTCCTCAGAGTAATGCTGAATCCGCTGATGCAAATATCCGGTTCAGGTTCAGATGTTTTGAGAAAGCGTGCCAGTAATACGGATGGAGATTCATTCATACACCATATAAAAAGGTATATTGTATTTCTTAATTTTTTTAGTAATAAAGATCTTAAAAAGTGATTTTTGAGCATCGAAAATTTATTTCATGTGATGATTTTGCCGCAGTCTACGTAACGAACCAATACTTGGAGATGTTTTTATAAATATTCTTGAAAAGAATAACATTTTCATAAATAATAATCTATAGCTAACACGCATCATCAGAAATCCTGAATTCGCTCCAATTATTTTATCTGGGGCTTGAGTAAAAAAATAGGTCATATTCCGGAAAATTTTCGCTCCTGCAATTATTTTTAAATTTGTGATTATTTCAAATAAACAAAAAGCTAGCTGGACGCTGGACCCTTCCAGTCCCCACCCCTGTAGACTACTACTGTATATTTCGCAAAGTAACCGAACCGTTCATAAGCCAATAGATTTTTTTTCCAATTTCTGAGACCATAAACAAAAGATTATCAGAAACTTTCACACAAATAATAATTCATTTAATGTTGGAGAAGTTATGAGAAAACAACTAGTAGCAAATAATGAGTATCTGAAGTTATTGATCAATAATTGAGCTTAGACATTAAAAAAGCACTCTGTCCATAATACCATAATGTAAAATTCAAAGAAATCGTAATTGAAAGGCTAGTTACTTTTAATTATTGACGTATAATTTATTATACTGAGCGATTCGGTTTGGTTATCGCACTCTCGTTTTTTTGACTGACTTCCCAAAGGAAGAGGGTAAACAATTCGACTGTATGTTTGTTATTTTTATGTATGTCTTATCCGTTCGCATAGTAGCGTGCATCGATTTCGATGATTCTTTTATTATTTGAAAGAGGATAATTGAGAGATAGTCCTCCGACATTTAATTTTTCAGGGTTTCATTAAGCTAATTCATTCGAAAAATCCATTCGAAAGCAAGAGCGTTTTATCGAAAATTGTAACGTTAGACCTCGTAGAATGAATGATTTCTTAAAATATTTGTACCTGCCAATTTCTCGATTACTGTGACAGTTTTGTAGTTGGGGCTTGGACAATGTCAAAACTTCAGAAAATATGAAACCTATAAATTTGAAGTATTTGCCATTCCATTAATAATGGCTGTTGAGAGATAAAAGCCATTTTACACGACAGCTATACTCTAATATTATTATATTCAAGTTCACAATGCATTCTTTTAAAAAGTGTAATAATAATAATAATAATAATAATAATAATAAATCGGCTTTTATTTGAATGATGTTTCACAAGAGATACAATACAAAAAATCAGCCTATTCAGTACGAGATTTAGCTTATAAAGCTACTCTTACATCTAACACTGAACCGCTGCTAGCTTCATCCTCTATGTACATAGGGCATGGAAGATTATATAAAATTATAAAATCAATAATATAGTGATTGATACAATAGAAACAACGCAATTAAAATCAATATAGATTATATAAAATGGTAATATAAATAAAATAAATTTTAAATTGACATATGTAGGGTAAGATAATCTCTTGGTGGAGTGGTAAAGTTTTTGAATTATACACCGAGAGGGCGTAGGTTAGATGCCCTATGCCCTCTTTTATTTTTGTTCCGTTTTCTTGAATAAATAATAACAAAATTCCATAAGTTACTAATATTATATCTTGATAAAAAAGAGTATTAAACCTTATTCATTATTTAATGGTAAGCCAAATTCTCTTGAATGCAATCATTCAACTATCTCACCGATGTCAAAACTGCGATAGACAACTTTCTTTTTCAAATGACAGACTACATATTATATTCCTAATTCTTGTCTATAATTTCTAGCTATGGAAAAATAGTATCCAATTCATCGGTAAGAATATCTGAAAATTAATTAAATATGATATGAACATTTAGGTTCCATCTTTAATTGTTGCATGTATGTAGGTTTACATAATTCTATAATTATCAGTATTATATTTTAAACTAGTTAAAGAGATTTGCTGATTTTATTTAATTTGTATAAAAATGTAGCAACAAAATATGGTACTTAATTTTTTTTTAATTTTCCAATAAAGTATTTTTGCATAAATTAATCTAGAATAGAGAAGGATTCCTGCAAGAATCTAGAACAAAATATGCTGCATTTCATTTAAAAAAAGTCGACTATCGCAGTTTTGACATAAATGTCAACGTACAGATAATTTTCTAACTGAATTAATAGAATTTGATGAATTTAAATATGTATAATTTACAGCTTATTAGGTACCCTTTTTTATTTTTCCAATTCATTATTCAACAGTTGACAAAATCGGTACTCCAGAAAATTATATGCTGACTAAAATGAAAACATTCACAGTATTCCCAGTAATTCAAATTTTCATAATTCTGGCCTCAGTTTTTATTGAGTAAATTTTAACCGGTAACACAGAAGTGAGATTTCATGCTGTCTAAAACAAAAAATCATGTGAAGAGAATGTCGCAGCTATGTATATCTGAGGAATTTTTCAATTTGGTTATTACTGAATATCGCGACAATGCTTTATATGGAACAATAAGCCTTCTCCAAGTTCCATCCACTTGCACTACTTATCTCAATTCCTTTGTTTCCTTCATCCCAAAATTCAAACCTAGTGAAAATGGAGAGGGCTTGAAATGTTGTCTTGTGTATCGTATGTCAAAGTACCAACCTACTAGAATAGGTATACGATGAATTTAATTTCTCATATACCAAAGAATTGCTGATAGATTCTTGAACATAATATGAGAACCTCACTCGTATGTTGTTCGGCTTGTACATAAATCGAAATTTAATGCTTTCGCGAAAAGTTGCCGATATTGGTGTGTTTTATTCAGTGAGTTAGTTAATAACTCTAGAAATAACTTTAGCTACTGACATGTCTTCTTTGGACCATTTCACACGATTTGTTTTTTCTTTTATAATACCCAATAGGCATCTGCAATTCGGAGATTCAGAAGATTATAGGCTCCTCTAATAAATATTCTCAAGACGGGACATTCCACCTTGAGAGTGCATGTTATGTCCCATCTTGAGAAAAAGCGCAAACTGACAATTTCAATTAACCTAATAATTTGGACACTTCAATCTTTTAACAAAATTGTGGAAAATTACACTTCAGTTTATGGTTTATTATGGATAAACAAGAAATTAGTGTTTACTTACGTTGTCTCCCTTAGTTCACGGTTTCTAACAATACAAATATTTTAATAAATTTCTTAGAATCCCACATGGCGCTTGTTCTATATGTAACCATCAAGATAATGACTGCAGCTTTGTAGATTGGTTAGTTTGCATTACGAAATTTGCCTAGACATGTGTAGATGTCGCTTGGCGCGTAAATTGGTGGTCTTATGTAGATATCCCGTCTTAGAATACTGTCCCGTTTTGGGTAACTCTCCCCTACCAAAGAAGATAGTATTTATCCTATTACTCATCTATATATATTCTTTGCTTGTACTTGTTATTATTCAGAAATGTCAAAACATCGCAACGGAAATACACACATTTCAGACTTAACCATTGTTTGTAACTCCAAAACCATGAGTTTTTTCGAAAAATGTCTAATTTAAATTCTACTATATATAATCTATTCTCTAATTTGGCCATCTCATATTTTCAATTTTCTAAAAAATTGCCCCCTCTACAAGGCGGAGATTCATATACTTCAATCTATACCATTGCTGTAACTTGAAAACCGTAACTCTTTCTAAAAATGTACAATTTAAAATTAAACTTTTCCGGATATGGCCTCAGAGAACATTGACTATGCACAGCGGGCGAACACGAACAGCCATACATAGAAATAATTAAACATAACACACCTCTTTTTCTTGAATTTGTTCAAAATAGAGATATCTGGATATCTCAAACAGTGATAGAATCACGAGAATTAGAAAAAAAAACTGGATAAGAACTTATATTTTCTGATATAAAATTTGAGCAATTCAGAACAAAATTGTTGAATTTACAGAAATGTTAAAAATTATGAAAAATATGGAAAATATATTTAGTAAGTAGAGACCAATAATAATAATTATAACAAATCAAATATTTTAATTATGATTTAAGCTCCTCAAGTTTCATTTCGAAAATGTATCTCAAATGCTATCCTACTTTTCGAAGTATCTCGTATAGGTAGGTATAGGTCAATATCAATTCTATATGGAGTAAGAGGGATTTCCTCAGCCGCAGATTTTTCGCACTCCTTTGAGTCCCATCGGACTTTATATATGTAAATCCCCTCATAGGCAGCAAGCACCCCTCAAAAAAATGTATAGAAATTCTATCATCTTATTTATGTTTTTAGTCGAATCGATCATGATTTAGAACGATCGAAGAACTGACTGATTGGACGGTGATAGAAAGAAGAGATAACCCTGGATGGTATAAGCCGAATTTATTAGATGCTGAAGTAGGTATATCTTGATCCGGATATGGCGTATGCGTCTATAGAGATAGGTTGCTGTGTAAGTTCACAATACTATCTCGAAACTCAAACTTTTAAACAAGTCGACTGATTGTCTTGAGAAAGTTCAATTCGTTTTATTTGTTTCAGTATAACTGGTGAAAGATGTCGCCAGCTGGAAAGGTGGCTAATGCCATGTTGGTTATCAAGTTTCTGTGTAAGAAGCATATGCATTCAACAATAATACATACAGTCTACTATTTTTAAGTTTTGATTTATGGAAAGTTCTTGTTTTTGTTGAAATGACTTAGAAAATAGAAATCATCAATTATCAATCCAAGTAGTACTTCAAAACATTATTAGATTTTTTTAATAGCCAACAAAATACTCTATCTTGAATAAAAAATATTACATAATAAAACAAAACCGAAAACAACAAATAATTGGGACAGAAATAACTAATTTGTTTAAATTTACTTGCTTTTACTTTTTTAAACTATTTAACAAATTTACAATCAAGGTGTGGATAATCCAGGATTTTATATAGAAAATAAACTGTAACTGTATGAACATAAGAAAATACGGTTAAATTCAAATTTGTCTTTTTTAGAGGTGTGATTATTGAACAAAAAAGCAAGCAAAACATTTTTGCTTGGATTACTGATAGCTGAACTAGTGCCACAGAATAAATATCTGTGCTAGTGACTTAGCAACTCCAGAAAATTCTCAAAATGTTTTTTGAAAATCATGAGTAATTTGGAGAATTCCATCAACCTCTTTTTTATGGTCAATACAATTATCCAACTGAATAACTAACTTGATCCATAACAATTCATTTACTATTGTGAAAAATATATTTTATTCATCACTGCTGATTCTCTTCTTAAACACTGTGTTTAAAACTCGATGATAATATTCATATTTAGTATAATATTCAAGAACTTATGCCATATATTCTTCAATTTTAATGTTTTAAAGAACTACCTAATATCTGCTGTTTCCACTCACTGACTGCTTCCAAAAAAATCCAATGACTATTAATGAAAGTAGTTCGAACAAGTCGCTCAGTAATTCATTTTCTATCAGCGTGCCAAGACAAACAACAATGGCCTTATTCAAGTTTGCATTTTTTGACCGTTTAGCCAGAATATGAATAAACAGGTTATACATTTGTTATTTCATTTGAGCATAATTTCGTTTTCTGTGGAAGATTGTTTCAGACAAGTTGTATTTATATTTTTTAGAAAAAATAGAACCGACTTTATTAGTCCGTGCACAGAAAAATACAAAATAATAGTTATTCCACTGGTGCTGGTAATTTTGATGTTGATGTTTGTTAGGAGAGTTTTGGCGACCCCTTTGGGAAATATTTCTGGGGGGAAGGGTATTCTGAATGTCGATTTTTTGTAATGGCGCCAACTCTCAATAGTCCTATATCAAATTCAAAAAAGAATCATGAAAATTGGAGCACGTTCTGGTACTATTAAAAAGACGCGAACAAATTAAAAAAAAATCGCATAGAAACAGTCGAATTGAATATTTCCTACGTTTGGGAAGTCGGTCAAAAACGTTGGTGCACCAGTCCTGAGCATAACAAGTTTATCGGGTTTTGCCTAGCAACTAGCATGAGCTGGATTCTTTTTCTGTGTCACAGGTGAGCGGTGTCGATAACCTGCAAATCCAACAAGAAAGCAACAAAATCACTTTTCATTAGCACAGAACGACAGAAAGGCATTTGATAGACTGGATATATATTTCATTATCCAAAAACATCTGTTGAAAATCGAACATAGGAAAGAAGAAACAGACTAAAATATCCCTACACAACAACGACAATCTGAAATATCCGTTACTCCTAATTTTTTAGCAATACAGTGAATGAATATTGTTCTTCAACTATTTTTTAGTTTGGTTTTTAATATTGAGGCCTCTTCTGTTCTTCTTCAGAAAGACCCTCTTCTTATCTCTACTAAATACCAAGGATTACTTTTAAGATTATCTTTATTTTATTCAAATCTAGAGCAGATCTCGTTTCCAAATATTATGGAAACGAATGTGGTTATTTAGAAAGCTCGGCGAATCATCGACTCGCCTAGAATCACTAACCAAGTTATTCTAGATAGAAAAACTAAAAACCCAACTTGGAAGTGCACTGCGCAACATCCATAATTGAGATGAGAGAGGCCAGGAAATTAAGACGGAAACAGTTAATCAGTTTTCAACCGTCAAGTTAAATTTCTTATCTAACCTATGTTCGATTTGTTGAATTATCTTTAACGTATTTTGCCAATTATTATTTGCTGCACTGTTTTGAATTTAGGTCTAAAAGCTGACTGGCAGAGGTAATCTTATTAACGGCCACTGGCAGGATGGAGAAGGTTTTATCGAAAATAATTTTTAGACAGTCAATCGAACCAGTTACTAGAGAAAGAAGATTTCATTAATGTCTAAGATTTTGTCAGTTCCATTGCCAGTTTGAAAGCCCTTTTGAATTTGGTATTAATGAGAATTGAATTTCAATGAAATATAATTGGAAGAACTAATGATTCGCCTGGCCCATGATTTATTATGAAATATTGAGGTTACAATACTTGAGAAAGAAGAAATAGATGGTAGGAGGAATCAGCATTTGCTTATAGCAATCGGTGTATGTCACAAGTATATGAAATGTTCTTATAATATTGCAAATTCACTTAAGAAGAGTGCGTAATATGCTACGAGCAATTTGAGGGTCATGACTACCAAAAAAGCCCCAATGTATCCCTGACGTGGAGGATACATTCAATTGCAAATCATCAATATGATATCATTATGTTATCAGTCAAACAATTATTAGATTCTGTGAGTCGTTGTTATAACAATTCTATAGATAGTCTGATCTAAGCTCAATACTCAATTATAATGAGGTAGCAATAACGTAAAAAGGCATAGCAGATGACACGTTATAACTATAGGGTGACGCATAAGTCCCGTTATGATTTTATTTGTATTTAAAAAGATTTTCTTTAGGAATTTCACTTCATTTTATTTGTTCATATATTACAATATACAATACAATATACAATATAATACAATACATGGAGATTCTTTCTTGAAGGTAATATCCTTCAAATGACGACATTGACGTGCCCTTTCTAACGCATTTTCCATGACTATGGTCAGGTCCCAACTGCTGAATTTCATCCAGAGTATTGACCTTAAGTTACTGCAAAGTGGTTGATTTGTTTGTTTAAACTCTACCCTTAAAATAACCCCACAAAAAAAATTGGGGGCCGTCAAATAAGGCGAGCGAGCGGGTTGTAATTCGAAAATCGCGAAATTATTCGCTCACCAAAAAATCTCTCTTAAAAGATCCATAGTAGTTCGAGCACTGTGAACCCTGGCTCCATCTGGTTGAAATCATATTCCAGGAAGATTTTCCACTTCATCCTCTAAGCAGTTCTTAATCACGTCTTGGTAACGCCATTCATGGTTGTTGCATCGCCTCCCTCGTTTTCAAAAAAAATATTGCCGTATTATTATTTCTGAAGTTACTCCACACCAAACAGTACCTACACCTATTGGAGGAGTTTGAACCTTCATTATAGCTCTTAGTTTTTCTGTAGTCCAAATACTGCAGTTTAGTTTATTTACATGATCATTCAAATGGATATGAGCTTCGCCACTCATAATGAGATTGTTAATGAAGTCATTCTGCTGTCTGGTCAATTCTTGGATACGACGTTCTTATGCAACACTATCTTCAGGATCACTTAGTTTCAGCTGATGAAGTAATTGAACCTTATACGAAACAAATGTAACTGCCGTGAAATTCGTTGCAAGGACCGCCTAGACATCATCAATTGTTAACAACGTCTTCTCGTCGAGGTTTCAGGATCTCCTCGATAACTGTCTTTACCACGGGCAATGTTTTGTACAGTTCGAACTGAACGAAGTCTTCCTGAATGAAGAAGATTTTGTATACTTCCCTGATGATGAAATAGTTGCAATAATCGATAAATTGTGGGAGCCGTAGGCACAATTCGGGCACCAAAAAATTATGGTAAATCAAAATTTTAGTAAAATTGCACAATTTCGCTTCTTTGTTTCGAACTGAATTTCCCACTTTTAAGCTATAGGATGAAGAAATAAAAATTCAAATTTAATATAAGATTTAGAGGTTATAAAATTCGTAAACAATATCGGATCTTATATGCCACCCGATATATAATTCAATAAGTAATAAAATAATTTATATGTATTGTATCAGATTGGTCGAAAGAAGTTATTGATTACCAATCAATTATTAGTAATCAGGAAATCGACAGTTAATCAGTAAACAATAGTGTCGGATAATCTATCTTTTGTTTTCACTATTACACGATTCTGTTATTATGGACATCTATCGTTTCGTTTACTACATAATCTTTATTCACTATAAATAATTGAACAGAAATTAATGTTTCTTCTTCCATTTAAATTTTTTGGAATAATATGTGTACCTAATTTGTGAATTAATTTATTTCAATTATTCTGTCAAAAGTCAGTTTGACAAATGAGCTAGGTAATGCATCAGTTGTGTCCACAAGAATACGATTGCCTAGTGATTTCTAATTACTAAGTGACTGGTAATCATTATTACTTCTATGGACATGACCAGTATGTTATCCATATGACTATGCAGGTTTTTAAACAATTAGTTACTTAACGCACTTAAGTGAAATATTATCATGTTTCGTGAGGGCTGTGGATTTTTCGTACTTTTGTCAAGACCAGTCAAGACAATCAATGCTTCAAAATTGAAATTTTAAGTTAGATGATGACAAAATATAGCTACTTTGTTGTTAGTCCACTTCTGCACCTAGAAACACTCCAAAGAATATCATGTGATGATTGTAAAATATTCTATTATGATTTACACTCTCGTGAATCTTCAGGAAGGAGAACATTTTTTAAATTTTTATATCTATCAGTATTATAAAATAAATTGATTTAAACAAGCTAATACTCCCAGATAAAGTTTAATGAAAATTTCCGTACTTGAATTAAAGAGTATTTTCGAAGTTTATTTGTAATAGGTACGTACCCGATGACTAATTATAAATGCGAAATAACGAAAAGTTTTCAAAATTCCATAGGACTGTAACAGTTTCTTAGTGAAACTCCATCAAAGAGACGAGCTGATCGAATCTCAAAAGAAGTTGTTATAAGTCCGCTGAAAAGTTACAAAGTACCGATCCCTGAATGAAATTCAATAAACTTAATAATGTATTAATACAAACTTTACTTTGAACATACTTAGTTTTCGATTTTAGTCTCTGCAAACTTCACAAGCTCATACATTAAATATATGGTACGAATTTCATGGATCTTTTTCCAGAGCAAACATACGCTTGGTTTGAAATATACGTTTTTTATGTCGGAGTTCCTTTGATAAATTTTCTGGAATCAGATTCTACCTAAGAAGAATTGGCAATGATCAAGTCTGACGTCTGCTGAATGCAAACAAATTCTCCCTGCATAAGAGTGCTCCTAGGGATTGATGAACATGAAAATGGGATTCTCTATCAAATATTTAACAAGCCATCTCTTCAGCGTGTTATCATTATTCAATGATCTGGTCAATATGGCTTATCTTTTATCTCTACTACGTCGTATTTATAACGATAAACATCATTTGATCTTGACGTACTTTAAATGCCTATCATGCGTTATATTTGTTCCTGCTCAGGCTTCATATAATCAGTAATTTTACGAACCTTACAACATGTCCGCAACAACGGATATTTTGCATAGCATAGAATTTCCGAATGGATATCGGAAAGCAAGAGGTGATGGCCGCACTGTTCTAAATTGCGGTTGAGTGAGAAGAAATATTAGTTTTCAAACTTCGTCAGCTTCAAATTGTGTTAAGAAATTGAACTGAAAATTAATAATTCGGTAGCGAATATAAAGTATGTTATGTACAAGGAGCTCCTGATTTGTTCATTGCAGTTTGTCAAAGTAGACTTACTTCATAAGTAAAATGAGAATGCAATTTTTATTTTTAACATACCCAAATATCAAAAAAGAGAGGGTGCTTGTGAACCACACACTTGAAGTAAAACTTTCGCTAGATACGTATATTATATATGAGTATAATATGTATGTTTTAAATATCGCATGGGTTTTTTAAATTAATTTTATAAATCAATATCGAAGATTTGTTTTTTTAATTTTCGTTCATTGTTTTCATTATTTGATATATAGGTAATCATAGTAGTGGATTGTAAGACTGAGACAATAGGCCTATGATAAGAGAAATAAGATATGTATGTTTTTGAATGCATATTTGAAAGATATCGAGAAAACTACGTCGATAGTTGTTCTATTTCTTGTAGGTTCGTGATACAGCAACATAAAATGTTAATAGAGAATGAGTCCTTTGGTATTCATAAACTATTTCATTGAATGTTCCGCCTTGAGATTTATGGATTGTCATAGCACATCCTGCTATTAAATAGAAATGAATTCGTTTAACGTTTATTGTTTTGTTATTATTAATGGAAATGGTAGATTTTCTGCGTTCTATTGGGACGGCATGTTTATCAATAACGTGACCGGAAGTTTTTGGTTGGATTTTTTCAACAACTTTTGACGAATTGCCAAAAGTTAACCATACTCGTCTAACTTTATTTTGCTCGTTGTGCTCAATATGCACTAATTTACCGACAGCACCGTTTGCCAATCCATCTGACACGTCGATGTTGGTGGTATCAATGTAAGATTTGTACTAAACGAAAAAAAAAATCGTATTTCGATTTACCGCCGGTATTGATCACTTACATTTTATGTAAGTTATGAACCCATCACTAATGAATCCCATTCGCACTGGAACATCTCAAAAATATGCAGCCGTTCTCGAACTATAGTGAGAAAATCGCAAGATCCAAGATGGCGGCCCGATCCAAAAATGCTGTAACCCACTATGAAGGGGTCACAAGTGCACTAAGACACATAATAAAATCGACTCTACCCATAACAAAAGTTGCCATATTAGACGGGTATGGCTGTGGAACTCAACATTAGTGAGTTCTTAGTGCACTTACATACCATCATAACATCGACCCCACCCACAACCATAACGAAGTTCCCAGTACATAACCGTTAGAGGAACTTGTAGGGGTATGAGTATGAAACCCAAAATTAGTGAGTCCAAGTTCACTTACATACCATCATAACATCGACCCCACCCTCACCCATAACGAAAGTCCCAATATCAGGCCTCCCCAAGGAAGTACATTACTGCTACATCACCCGAGCGTTTATAGTTAGATCCAAGATGGTGGAAAGTGAGGACGTACTTTCGGGTCAGAGTAATAAATTTGAAAATCCTACGTGCAAGCATTGTAAAAAGAGTGTAACAAGCAAAGTAGTGTGTGCAAAATGTGGTGAAGTATTCCACAGCAGCTGCATGCGGCAAGCCGCCCAATTGAGAAGTGCCTCCTGTATCCCTGAGAATGCAGCAATCTTTCACCAGAACTACAGACAGATACAGAGGTAGCATTATTGAAACGAATAATTCAAGAATTAGAGGGAAAGTATATCCTGCTTCAGGGAAATTGCAATTTGCTTCGAGAAAAAGTTGCATATTTAGAATCAAACGGACCATTTACACATCATCATAATGGCGAAAATATAATTCAACAAATGAGTGTTGTAAAGAAAATATCCAAAGAAACCAATGTTCCTAACATTCCTAACCCTACAAGCCATGAAACGCAAAGAGACATAGACACTAAAGAAAGTTCATCTTCTTCTTCCCATTTGTCAGCTGTGCCTTCTTCTTCTCAGTCAGGCGCAGATAGGAAACCAACAAATGACAGCATAACACCAACGCATCCGTCAGCAGCCCTAAAAATAACCAAAAAACAAGTATCAAGTAATATTCTTCAAGCACTGCAAGAAGCAAAATTCAATGAAATAATAAACTTAAATGAAGATCCCAATGGCAGCACAAATTACAAAAACATGATAATCGCATCCAAACTGATAAAAATAGACGTTATACAAGGAAATCGCAAAAGTTTCGAATTGGAAATGCCGAAATTACTAAAGAAGATGAATACAAAGGTTTTGTAGGGAGGGAACCTGAAGACAAGAAAATATGGTTATTTATTTCCCGGGTAAAAGACCATGTGACAGAAAAAATTATAATGGAATATCTAGATGCTGCCACTAATACAAAAAATCGCATCACAGTTAAAGAAATGGACACTTACCGAAAAATCAAAGACAATAAATGTTTCAAAATCAGCATGGACTACCAAATGAAGGAAATGGCCTTACACAAATTGTTTCTGGTCCCGAGGTGTAGCGGTTAAGAGATATGACTTCTATAAAGAGGAGAAAAATTATAATCAGGACTCTACAAATTTTCAGAAAGGACAGTATCTAAGAGCGCAAATATAATATATAATGGAGCTGAGGATTTCAACAGAGAGAGCAGATTTTCTAGCATCAAAACAACCCATAATGCTAGAAAAAAGTCTAGAAGAGATTTCAGTGAATCACCAAGCAGGTCATCAAAAACGAAGGGGAACAAAATATGCATTTTGCATCAAAATGTAAGATTCATAGGAAACAGCCTGGATGTAATGCAAGAAGAAATTCTAAACCATGATGAATGTATTGCAGTATGTATCAGGAAACACTGGCAATCTCAGACTGAACTAGATAACTACAACTTCCTCGATTTCAGTCTGGTCTCGGCCTTCTGTCGAGCGGAAGGTGAACATGGAGGAACAGCCATATACCAAAAAAACAGAACTGAATTGAGAGCACGTAAGGATATTGAGAACATCTTATTTTTCTTGCAGGAGACTTCAACATAGATATAAAACAAGATAGCAGAACTAGAACCGATTTCTTAAATTGCTAAACACTTTTAACATAACCCCATCAATATTAGAATATACACGCATATCTGGAGACTCAAAATCCTGTATAGACAACATATTGACAAATTTTGAGAATTACGAAGCCCTAGTTTTAAGCACTCATATATCAGACCACACGGGTCAAAAACTCTCGCTAGAAATCAACATAAATAAGTCGCTAAAAAGTAAAATAAAACGCAGAATGTTTCAACCACAAAATAAAGAAAATTTAAAAAAATATATTAGCAGACGAGGAATGGGAAAACGTTTTTTTCATACCATAAACCAACAGTGGGAAGCTATTATGAACATACTTATACCGATATTTAACCATTGCTTTGCAGAGAAAAATTTGAACACCAGTAGGAAACACTTAAAATATTATGAAAATGCAGAGGTAAGGGAATGTAAATTCGACTGGATCTCTTATTAGTACTAAGCCGAGCAGATAAACGTTTTAAGCAAAACTACAATCGGACCAAACGCAATTATAATGAAATGTTGTTAGAATCACATAAATCGCAATATGCAAAGCGCATTGATAATAGCAATAATAAATTAAAATGTCTGTGGCAGATTGTGAAAGAAATTAAAGGAACCAACCTAACCACGAATTAATTTAAAATATCAGGTGACCCTTTATCAGTCACTAACAATTTAAGCAATTACTTTCATAGCGCAGCCCCCAAATTATTGAAAGATCTACCAAATATTGAATTCAAAAATAATATACTATTAAGTTTTAACTCATTTTTTAAAACCAGTTACTATTGATGACGTAATAAAATTGTGTTCAAAACTAAACAATAAAAATTTTTGAAAAAAAATTAAAAATAGTTTTTATTGGGCATTTAAGATTTAAACCGTACCGATGGGTACCTACTATTGCTATCCTTTTCTCGATTTTAACTATACTTATATATATATGTGTTTGCCAGCAACAGCAATTCCATAACAAATTACTGTTTATCTACCACAGCAAAAAATTAAACTTCAAATTAACAATAACTTCTGACATCTGACAATTGCGACATAACCATAGACGATCTTCCAGAAAGTACCTATATACCAGAGAACGAGACGTATATATACGCTCCATGCTCGTGCGTAATTCCAGTGACGGATCCCATTGTTGTTCCATGTCGACAAAATAAAAATCTTGGTTGAATGAGATTGAATGATATAATTATAATTACCAATATTGGGTCACACTTGGAGCTTAACAGGCGGCGAGATGTCTGCGATCTAAGTACGAATTCGAAATTTCAAGTCTCTAGACCGCATGGGGCCTGAGAAATCGCTGCGGAGTCCATTGATACAAGAACCGAAAGTAATAAAAACTATTTAAAAACAGTTCTGGATATGATGAAATATCAAATAGTATTATATAACAATGTGCCTGTGAATTAGCAATACCATTATGCCACATAATCAATAACTCTTTTTCAACTGGTTCATTTCCAGACAACTTGAAAATAGCAATAGTCAAGACCCTGTTAAAAAAGGTGACCCAACATGCATGGAAAAAATCATAGACCGGTAAGTCTGCTACCATCTCTCTCCAAGGTTTTTGAACTTGCAAGGTAGACTTCTAAGCTATTTCTATTCCAAAAAGTTGTTTAGTCACTCGCAACATGGCTACTTGAGAGGGAAGTCTATCGAGACCGCCATATATGAATTCATAGAAAAAGTTACTACTACATATGAGAATAAAAGTATATCGATGGGTATCTTTCTAGACCTGTCAAAAGCTTTTGCCAGTCTGGATCATAAAATTTTATTAGACAAGATGGAGAGATATGGTATCAGAGGTCCCGCTAATGACTGGATAAAGTCTTACCTAACACAACGTAAACAAAAAGTAGTTATAAATTACCAGGGAATAAAATATTACTCAGAGGAAATTACGACAGTGGTAGGGGTACCTCAAGGTAGTATCATGGGCCCTTTGTTATTCATATTTTACATAAATGCTTTAGCCATAGATATTATGAATAATGAAAATATTAATCTTGTAAATTTTGCAGACGACATAAACATTCTAACTGTAGGTTGGTCATTGAACAATCTTTTAGACATCTCGAAACGGTGGAAAAGGCACAGGATTGGTTAACCATGAACAAAATCATACTAAACAAAGATAAAACAAATTATATTTGCTTTCGAACGAAAATGAAAAACAAGACTATACCTGAGACCCTTCAAGCACAAACACAAATAATAAAACTAATGGAACACAGTAATTTATCGGCGTTTACATTGACCAGAACTTATATTTTGAAAAACATATTAGGGAAACCAGCACTAAATTGTCCTCTATCTGCTATGCATTTAGGATAACATCGACATATTTGGATGACGGAGCAAAGCGAACAAGTTATTTTGCCAACTTTCACTCAGTGATGCGTTTTGGCATTATCTTCTGGGGAGGAGGTAGCCTGGCAGAAAGTATTTTTAAGCTAAAAAAAAAATCCATCAGGATTTTGCTACGGCTCATCTATAAAGAATCCTGTAGAGGTAAATTCTAAAAACTCAATATAATGACCATGCCATGGACCTATATATATATATATGAGTGCTTAATAGTCTAAACACACGAAACCATAACATAAACTATAACATCCCAACACACAGACTATCATCAACAGAAAGACTCCAGATTAGATTTTTCAATAAACTGCCAATAACAGTGAAAAAAGAAGTTAACGTAAAAGTGTTCAAGAGGCTTATATTCAAAATTATAGTGGATCTGGAACCATACTCCATTAAAGAGTATTTGGGAGAATAAATATTCCTTTGTATTTCTGCAGTGAAAATAAGACAAATATATTTTTTTAATCAAGACAATTGTTTTTTATACATTTTTATACAAATTAATTAATTTTATTATTTTTATTCATGCAAATACTGACACTATTTTCTCTTATAGTTACTGTGACAGTACATGTTTTTTAGATGTAATGTCACTGTGATTTTGTCATTCCTGAAAATACAGCTTTATTCTATTCTATTCTCTCAAGGGGTTTAGGTATGGAACTCAAATCCAATGAGTCCCGATCGCACTTGAACACAACCATAAAATTCACCCATAATCATCACATTTACAAGAACCGCATCTTGTGGAACCATATAGAAGAGTGCCAGGAACGAAAACCACCACCAACGAGTCACACCCTCACTAGCACTCCTTCCCACCAACCCATAACTCCATCCCCATCGAAAAAAACATAAAATTCCATCATCCTAGAGATGTGTCCAGGTATGGAACCCACCACCAGCAAGTCCCACCCACACTAAAAAAAAGAAAATATCGGGCACAACATGCGGATCAGATGAAACATGAAGCATTTAAGTCTAACTTTATAAAAGTTTTTGCCGTTGCGCCTCACATAAATAAGAGTCCAGAATTAATTACTAATGCACTTAGTGCTCTACAGGGTGACTCACGGTGGCAGTCCATTAAAAGTTTATGGACAGCCTATCTTAAATATTTTCAGTCATCTGTCACTTCGTGTTATACAGGAATTTGCTATCTACTTTGTTATTTTCAATGGAACACACTGTATATTTTTGCATTTTGGATTCTCCCAATAAATTTGAATATTTTTTAGCCAGATAGCACAATACTTATCTCTTCTCCTTTTTGAGATAAGAAATTGTTCATTGAAATTTTGACAGCTAAGATGCATTTAGTGAAATGTCTATAAATTATATTTTAAAACAGTACCTAAGATCTATAAATATTGATTCAAATTGTAGCTAAAGATGCCTCTAGCCTCTACCTGCTTACTGAATGGCATGCCAATCAGGAAGTCTTCTACCACAGTTCTCAGGATGTTGAGATACAACTGTCCCATCGAGGTGCCTTCATAAAAGTACGTGAACTGGTTGTTCATGAACAAACCGAAAACGTTGAAGCTTAACCTGTGCTAGAAGTTTCTTCTTCGAGTAACATAGTCCACATGTGGTTATTGTGTCTGTTAAATATGCCCGCTCATGGGAGAACTTCGTTTCGTCAGTCCAGATCATACGTTTCAGAAACTGATCATCTTGAATTCTGAGTAGAATCATCTCACATATGTTGACCTACTCTCTCCAAGTGTGAACTTGAAATCGTGAAAATGATGCGTCTTCAAAACTCTTTGAATTGAGCTGAAATTTATGCCCAAATTTACCACAGCTGCTGTAAGCTAAGATATTCACCCCCATATCTACGTCACTTAATATAGGCTTTGATAGAGTTCTCACAGCTTCGACTTTTCCAAATCGTTGACCATTTTTTGGGAGTCTTCTAAACTTAGGCCTGGTTATCGGTGGTAACTGTGGATTGGTTTCGTTAAACATTATACATGTACTACTGATAATTTTGTCCCATTTTCCATGTATGAGAAATAAATAAAAAATCACATGATTGTTGTACACATTCATTGCATTGTTGTTATTCGTTTTCTGCCTAAGTTATCAGCATCAGATCGAAATTTTTAAATAATTTTTGACACATATCCATGGAACACAGCCACAATACTGTGCATAGTTTGAATCATGGCCGTGACTTCAATAAATTGAATTTCCGGTATTTTTGGATTAACTACAAAAATATTAGATTTAGGTATAGGTTCATGTATGTATGTATCAATTTGTAGGAAATTTTGTTTTCCATAGATGAAACCATTAAAAAAGGGTAGTTCCTTTTAAAATAAAGGTTTTGCACTTTTCAATACCCGCGGATATTTAATAAATTTGGAAGTAATTGCTGAACAAACTTTATAGATTCAGCAGGTAGAGGCATCTCTTAGCTTCAATTTGAATGAAAATTTAAACATCTTACTGTTTTAATAAAGAATCAATAGTTAATTCACTAAATGCGCTAAGTTAAAATTTCAAAAAATATTTTTTTTATCTCAAAAAGTAGAAGAGATAATGATGGTGGTATATTGTTAAAAATAATCAAATTTATTGGGAGAATCCAAAAATGAGAAAAATATACAGGGTGTTCTATTTAACATAACAAAGAAGATACAAACTCCCTGTATAAAACGAAGGGACAGATAACTGAAAATATTTTAGATGGACAGATCCCAACCTGTTATGCCTATGCAAAAAATTTCAGATTTTCATCTTACTCGGTTCTCCATAAACGTCTAATGGACTGTCACCGTAAATCACCTTGTCTATGTATTTGATGGATTTAACCTCCAGTGGGGGTGATCTTGCAGTTTAGACTTCCTTAATATTACGCATGCAAAAAATACCTTTTTTTAAATAAAATTGGATTTGAGGGTAAGGGAGTTTTGGGAAGCATGGTCAAATATCTTTTCCTTAACCTAAAATAGCCAAATCTACTTTCCTTTTTAACAATTTTTTTGCATGCGTAATATTAAGAATGTCTGAATTGCAAAAGAATCTAAAATTCACACTTTATCAAAATTCTGTGAATAGTTTATAAATTAGCCAAAAACATCGGTTATTTTATGTTCCTATTTTGTAGTTTTTACTTTTGCCAAAAATCTTATAGAGTTTGAAAACTAGCTGAATGATATACAAACCAACCAATATTCATAGCAATTAATTTAGTAACAATATGATTTTCGACTAAAATACCCAGACATTCAGGAAGTTTTTATACTATCCAGGTAGTCTTCAAACTAGCCAAGTAAATAGTTTAAATGTAAGATATAAGAACTAGTGATCCGCCCCTGGTTCGCACTGTTAGCTCTCATTCTATCTTACAGCATGGAATTAAATTTAAATAAATTTAATTTTACCAAGGAGACATCACATTCTGATAGCAAGTGAAGCCATGTGAGGACTAAATCAATGACCGCCAATGGACGTAACACCATATTCTCTTTCCGACAGCGACTCGTGTATCCAAGAGCCTCGCATTTCACCATTGTGTTAAGATGAAAAAATCGTCGTTTTCATCAAAAAATAGCACAAAAAATGAAAATCAAAATAAGCTGTAAACACTAGGAACTATACTAAAAATCAAAGTTTACGGAATCTATTTCTGTAAACTATGCTAAAATCAACTTACAAAGTCGGCTCATGTAAACCAATGCATGCGTTGACCACGCAGCAATGGCGTGTTATTGAACTTGAATTCAATCTAGGCAGGGCCGCATTCAGGGTCTCTCGAAATAAACATTGAAATAACTTAGGAAAAAAGGTGGTGTCTCTTTTCTGGGTTTGTTTATTTAGGTTCATTTATTAACGTGCTAAACTCAATGACCTATTAACAGAGATAGGCGGAACTGTAAACAATATATTGTGTTGACATCATCCCTTGTTCGGCCACGCCTCATCGCATATCAGCTTTCCCCCCATTATTTAAATACTTGGTGTTTTGGTTGTTTTTGAATATTCTATTATATTCTTTGGTTTCAAAACTTGAAAAATAGGATCCACGACCCAGAAGTAACTTTTCACCAGTAAGTAGCCCGTCTAAAATATTATATATTTGAAAATTATTGACATAAACGTCGGTCATGGGCGTAGTAAGGAAATTATTACCTAATCATTGTTATTTTATTAAGGAGATTTTTGTATTGTTAGCGCTTTTCAAATCCTAGACTTTAAGAAATAATTATACAAACTTATTTAATAATATGGTTGAAATATGAAACTTTCGGACCAAGCTCCAGATTTATTTTGTGGTATTAATTATTTCGACGTATAGCAAAGGATACCTAAAAGAACGAGACACCACTGGTGTCATATTTTCTATGCGAAAAGACGAGTGCAGTGAGGCGGGGCTTAGTTAAAACCGTTCTATCCCCCCTTCTGACCGCTTCCACAGCTCACCCCCTGGCCCAAAAAGATGTTGTCAACAAACAAAACGTATTTTATCAATGAAGTGTTCTGTCTATCTCCGTTAATAGGTCATTGGCTAAACTATGTGAAGAGAACTTGAACAATTATCTTCTTTGAAGGAAATTATTGTAATGGTTACGAGTTGCCAGTATATTAGTTTCTATATGTATTTCAAGGACCATAATTTTTTCTGTTTAGTTTCTTATCTTGATTAACTCACGATATCATCAGGCTAGTTTTATTCGAAGCATAATTATTTAGAAATGATCTGATTTTTGCAGTGATGCCCGTTCTTAAGATATTCTGTTTCAAGCTCTAATAAGATAAAATACCTATTATATTAATCTCTACGGCTCCAATCAAGTATGTCTTATTTCATTGATTTTTAAGTCAAAATACCAGTAACTATGACAACACTACCAACGACATCGATAAATGAATGAATGAAAATTTTTCTATGTTGTCAATTTAGGATCGCTATGATGGAAACAAATCTCTCTTCTACATAGAATTTGTGAGATTTTGTATTGAATCATTAAAGTATCAGTATCATGGTCGTAGATGCTGTCATTTTGACGTGCATTTAAATATACTCATAAGTATATCACTTGGATGGAAATCATTCACATTCAATCGAGAACCCATCCAATATATATCTGTTATCTTCATAAACTCTATTCTACAAAGATAAAGTCGTCAAATCTCGAAAGCTGCATGTCAAATAGACAACTGAAGTTCTCCTCCATGAAACAAATATTGATATCATTTCATATTTTTCAATGAAAGTATGTACTAAAAAGAGAACAAGTTGGATAAATGGCAAGGGGAATAATGTATATGTGATTTATGTAGATCTCGTTACTATTCAGTATCGGTTTTCAAGCTGATTGCGCCTGAATGCTTCCAGTTTTAAATACATTATCTGTTTTATATGAGCCACATTTGTAACGCATTCAAAACTGCGAAGTCAGTTTTGTTGTTGATCGTTTTTAATACAACTCATATCATACACAGGGTGGATAATGAGTAGACTACCTGAAGCGAAATGTATGTCTTTTACCTATAGCTGGAGACAAATTGAATTATAAAAATTTGCAATGATAAGTTCATTTAATAATAATAATGAATAAGTAAACCCTTCCAGATGATTAATTAACGCGCTAGCTAAGTTACTAGCTGATCTAAGTGACAAACATACTTCTGAAAAAAGCTTAATTTTACAAATTATGCTTATGCCCTCAAGACAGAACTCAAAATATCTATGTATATTTTTTTCTTCTTAAATTTTTTATTTTTATATTTTTCATTTTATTCGTCACATGCTTTTTCTGGGCTACTAGCAACTATGTTTGCTTTTACAATATTTTCACGTGAGGGCTTTGCCAGTTCCATCTGAACACCTAGATCACGCATTGCCTCTTTCAGAGCGATCCAACATCTCAAGACCATTATTCTTCTAGTCCATAATGGTTCGTGTCCGACTGATACGATTAACATATTTGCCAAACTTCTTATGTTTAATTAAAAGGTGGTCGTTGAAAAAGTTATTACTGATTATTCAGAAACACCTGCAGATTAAATTATGTACCAAATTTAAATTGTACAACACAAAATAAAGTTTTTCATTTTTGAAATAAGAGGATCATCAATCGATATCGATCGATTGAGTTAAGTGGGGCAATACTGGAAAATATAATTTAGGCGTCCGTATGAATTCGTCAGCTTTCGTTGCTCGTTGTTGTTCGTTGTTCCATTCATAATTTGAGTGCTGCTACTACGCTTTACGCATTTATACGCTTCTACAGAGGTAGGTACACTGTTGCCAAAATTTCCTATAGGAAAATTTTGTCTCTCTCTTACACATGGAAAATACCAAAACAATTCTCTAACAATAACAGATCGCCTTTGGATACATATTATGAATGAAATGCTTGGTCTAGGTGTTCAGACGTCAATGACCAGTTCCTATTTTCGTGCCCATGCCTCAGGGAACTGCATCGATTTATGTATAAAAAACTTTAAATGAAACAAATTTGAAAATTGAGAGCTATTCTATAGTTAATTGGGGCTAATCAGCTAAAATATTTTCAAGAATGTGGCACTTCCGGTTATAGTCGAACTAGCAGATAGATATCTACCTGTTCAGATAAATAACAAAACTAAGATATATTAGAAGAATTTTTTTTTTGTTTCAAAATAGTTAAAATTTTCTATAGAATTCTGCGCAGTAATTTTCGTATTAGGTTGATAAATAGATGTTTGAAAGACTTAAATCATGTAGTGAAGTAGTAGTATTACCACTCAGAGGGGCTCATTATTTATAAGCTGACAATTCGCCAGTAATCTAGAAAATTACATTGTCTATTACATTGACCATGCCTACATCAAAACCATTTAAGTCGGATGATCAAAGCATTCAGAAAACAAATATATATCATAATTTTATGGTAACTACCCGATTCTCGCACATGTTTGAGGTTGAATATTAGCTGACTGCAGAAATTATTTTCCCTATATTTCCAGATTAGGTATATAACTCGATTTAGAACCAGAGGCTAGCGATAAAATCATTTGAATTCAAATCGATATGATTTATTATAATTGAAATCATTTTATTGTTTTGATAAATCTGTTTTGTATTTGGTACAACGACTACCTACCTATATCCAAATAGAATATTTAATTTCGATCAAATCTGTAAGCAAAGATTACACCCTGTAAGTATGTAAAAAAATTATCTCTGAAACGCGCACTAACTTCTTTCGATCAAAAATGTTGCCACACCTTCTAATCAAATACCTTTCTTTATAACCCTCGACGCAAAAAGAAGGGTGTAATAAGTTTAATTAATATGTGTATATGTCTCGGACATCGTAACTCCCGAACGGATGAACCAGTTTTTGACCAACGAACTCCAAACGGAGGAGGTATACATTTCGACTCATGTTTTTTTTGTTCGTACTTTCGTTTTACATAGTAAACGTAGGTTCTCCGATTTTGATGATTATTGATTCATTTGAAAGAGGAGACTTGAAAAATGGTCCGATATTCATAAAAACGCAGATCCGAAATCTCCTCTCCAAAGACCGCCCCCGAATAGGGTTTAGGGGGCAAATTTTCTCGAAAATTAAAAATTCAAGATGGCAGAAGTAACGATAACAAAATATCTGGAAACTTTTAAATTGAATATCTTTTTAAAAGAGCTACGGTTTTCGAATTTCTGCGATGTTAAAATTTGAAATAATTGTATTCTCGCTATGTGGAAGAGGCAATTTCTTTCGAAAACTAAAAATTAATGACAAGATTATTTGTAGCAACATTCATATTGAACATGTTTCTCATTTAGTTACGGTTTTCGAGTAAAGCTTATAATATGCGTATTTCCGCGAAGATGTTCTTAGATTTCTGAATAATAGCAAATACAAACAAAGCATAAATGGATAATGTTGAACGTTCAACGATTTTCGTGACAAATGTAACACTCAAAATTGTGAAATGAATATTTTTTATAAAAAAATGGATCGACGTTATCAGTTGGTGCACTGAAAGGTACAAAATAATATAAATTCTATTGGTTGTAGTACTTCTTGTGAAATTGGTGCCAAAAGTTTTCAATCTAACTGCAACTGCACATCTTCAAAAGTACCAGCACCAATAGAATTAATATTATTTTGTACTTTTCAAATAATTCAAATATCTACACAACTTTAATGAAAATCCAGAGTTACAGAATATTTAGACATTTTTTTTTTCATATGAAGCAATATGTAGATGAGTTTGAATAAAAAAATGAGTAAATAATGATCCAAACGAACTGAAACTGTTGAACAGTCCTAAACTTATCAATTTACTTCCGTCAAATATTATAGGTTTTGCAAAATAGAGTTTGAAAATATTTTTCATGGACATATAGATTTCAAATATTTGTGAAGATCATTAAACTAGTTCAAGTTTGTGTATTTCTTTCAAATTTAATCTATAAATTATTTCTGCTTCCTGAAGTGACAACTGATGTTTCAAAATTAGGCAATTTCATTGATATAGGTACCTATGTAAGGAAATAAAGATATGCGAAGATATTATAACGAACTTGGCTTCGGTGATCGGTGCCTTAATGGTGGGCGTGTGCGATTCGTCGGAAGGCGGAGCACCTTAGCGAGTGCGGACGTTGCTGGTACCCGGGTGGTGTGTTGCATACCGCTATTGGTATTGGTCAGCCATCCATGCCTGAGTCAAGACATATTCCAGAAGCTTCTAGTAACTTCGCGCAAGTTCGGGAGAGCTCGCTTGGCACCGAAAGATGGGTGTGGGAAATACGACAGCCAATTTGCTTGCCTATATATTGGTGAGTGCTGCGGAGTCAGTGAGTCAGTCAGGGGCAATCGCCTGGTGCAGACGAGTAAGTCTGGGGTCAGTGAATATAAATTGTAAATAGTTGAATATAAATTGTACATAGTTGTAAATAGTGCAATAAATAATTTAAATGCCTCAATTTCTATATATTTTATGTTACTTTCTATTATGATGGTTGCCATTGCCAGAATCTATATGATTTTTGGTAATACAGTAGACACCCAATTATCCGAAACCCGATTATCCGAAACGACACATGAACCCGATAATCAGAAATGATTGTGGCTATGCCTCCGTATTATCCGAAAAAAAACATTTACGGACATTAAGAATTAGGTACATAGGTATCTATATTATAAAATGAAGATTATGTATTATTTTATTATTATGCACATATTTATCAAGTCCATAAGTTTTATGATGTATGTATTATTGGAATTTGTTAATCTAGGTATAAAAGGATAATTACTTTTTGTTTTGTTGTTTAATATTTAAATAAACTTAAATACATCATGTTATTGATTCAGCCTGGTCCACATTATTTCGCATAAAGGATAGTCTACTGTAGTTGGGTTCCGAATAGTGACAGGGGTTAAAAGAACGCTTGTTACTAGATGATTACTTTGAGATTTCCACTACTTTTTACAGCACAAAAATAGTGATAGCAAAGTAAGTAAGATGCCAAGCTATATGTTGTACCTGTAAAAACCACATTAAAATCCCCTCGGTAAGTTCGCATATGTCGGTGAAAGAGCGAATAAACAGGTAGAGGTAAAATTAGAAGATCGTTGTTTTGTATTCTATCAGTTTTCTCTTGCCGTCGCCTCTACATACCTTCATAGAGACACACTGGGTTCTAGTGTTTTATTATACCTATGTATAGGTAATAATCATACTTGATTTTGTAATATCAGGACCGACTTTATTCGAAAGCATAGGTAATGAAAAGTACCAAAGAAAATCAATTCTATTGGCGGTGAACTTTGGTAGTGGTAGTGGTAGAACATTTCTGTCACTAAGTTGAAACCAAAATACAGTACCAAAATACCTATTTGTTAAGATTTTCAATTCAAAAGTTGCCTGAAATGACCTTTTCTTTAATGCCTTTGAAGAATGTTAAAACGAAGAAATACATAGGTATTAGATTTTTAAGGTATAAACCTTAAAAATCTATAATAAGTATAAATGGGACTCAGAACTCGTCTATCCAATGAGATCAATAATCATAAAAATGGATATTAATTTACTATGTGAAATGCACGATATATACGATGTGCAGATTGCAGATAGATTTGATAACTTCGTTAAAATCATTTTCTAGAAAGGAAAAATTCGAAAGTCTATAGCGAATCTATTCGACTGACATACTTCATTTTAATCATGTTTCGTAAATTACTTTAAAAGTAATGACATGAAATATATTTCTTTAAATCTATAATATTTGCTATTGATTTTGCAGAACATTTTATATTCTTTCTATCGGTATGATTTCTTGAATGTGTTAGATTTCAAAAGAATAGGATGGTCTCAAAATTCAAATATATGAAAATATGTCAGTTATATGATCTGCGAGTATGTCATTTCATTTAAGCTAACGAAAATCAAAAAGCTATTGGAAATGTTAGTTTTCACAGTGACTATCAAAAATCATGAGGTGCAACGGTCGAATAAAATAGCAGCCTAAAGTTACTCTGAGAACTAAATATTTACTGAGTAGAAAAGAAATACTTTATTGGATGTTAAATCTTGACCAATAACTAGGAACCCTACTTTTTGTTAGGTTCCCTACTTATCGAGTAATATTATCAAACCATGACTAAATTACAGTTTTTTTATTGAAAAAAACATGGATGCAACTTATCAGCCTCGAAAAAAAATCGTAAACTATTTTACTCGGTGTTCCTCAAGGATCCATTTGGGCTGTATAGTATTTCATTAATCCAACCATCAATAAGGCAGAAGATGAGAAAAGTTTCGTCTTACTAGCCAAACTAGCTACATCTCATAAAACAATACTTTAAGTAAAAGTGAGGTTATATCAATTATCACCATCACGAAAATGGATATTGAGCATTTTCAACATAACAAATATCGCTCCAATATTGAAGCTACCAATCAGATAGGTACTTACTTTGACGTCTGAAATATTAATATGGGAATCTTCATTAAATCTACTCAAGCTATTTCTATTGCCAGTGGCAGGATCAATATTACTATCACGAAATATAGAAGCCGAATCACGCTAAATTTCAAGGATGCGGCGGCACCATACCGCCTCTCTCCATGCCGTGCTACTTATATTTTAGGTCCTGGTATATTCTTGCCGCCAAGATTGTCAACCCACAATGTTATCGCTTTATTTGCGAATTCATCGCGTATATTTACGAGGGTATCGTATCCCTCTGCAAAACAACCTTATTATAAAAGTTTTCCAACGGCAGGATATGTTTCCTGTGATGTATTCTTTGTAAAATATATACATATAACCGATCAGAGACTCAAAATAAGGATTTAAAGGTGAATTTTCCTGACAATCACTATTTAAATTTTTTACAGATGGATCAGTAGGTACATTAGGTATTCAATAAGCACCGGAATATGAGAAAATGTTTTTACTAGAGTCAGATAGTATTTGATTTTCATGTCATAAGCATTGGCTGCATTTGGATGAATGGTTACTCTTGCTTTGTTTTGTGCCAGTTAAATTAAAAAAACAATCATTCTGTAATTTAATCTGGAAAAACGAAAGTTTCAACAGTGTTCGAAATATACTCCCTTCCAAATTTGTAGTGTTATCTACGCAATTTAAATAGAGCATTAATTTCTACAAAATTGTCCGTAGTTGAACAAGTGGAGACAGCTGATACCGGGGGATTTCACAAATATTTAACAGTCAATAAAAGTAATATAATTTTTCCAATATTTACATTTAGACTCACCAATCAATTTTAGATTATGAGCCAAAATGAGAATGTTCGGACAACGAGAGCCATCATCAATATTAGCGAATTATCTCAAACAGGAGTTATAAGATAAAAGATATTGAAAATGCTGCTTAATTGTGTCCTTCTGGAGAAATAAGAGTTATCGCATACCTTATTCATCACGAACCGTATTCTGACATCCCTTATTTTAAAATACATACATTTTGGAAAATATTTTGGTGGTTACCTATTACCTATAATCTTTTAACATTTGAATTCTCAAAGCTAATGTGATACTGAACCTAATGACACCCGACATATAGATTTCTTGGTAATTCGTATAACGAAAATGTCCGAACTGTCAAAATAAGGTAGACGTAGTAAAAATATCGTCGTCTATATTCTGATTAAAATAATATAATAAAATAATCAAGTTACGTCTGCGCATGCGAATATGCCGAAATAAGGGAAATTTATTAATACTTGTCCTTATAACTTTTGCGATAACACTCTAATGACAACTTTTATATTCAAAGTTTGGTAATCAGTTAGAAGGAGATGACTGCATTATTTAAATTTCTTGATTGATGGTAGTAGTAATTTTCTTTGAATCTTAGCGTCAGCTTTCCTATCATGAGCTTGTCATTATCTTGTTTTTGTATACTCTAGGCTATGCCATTATCCTTGTGCGTTTTATTGTTTTATGAAAGCTTTTAATTTTCAAAATAATTCTGTATATTTTTCAAAGCATATTCGTCCGACAGGCCAAATAAGAGATTACCTGCTTCAATAACTGTTAAATAAATAGCTGAAGAGGATTTAAGTAAACCAGTATAGCTAAAATTTAAAAAGTTATTTCATTATGGCTGTCTCTCCTTGTGCTATTGTGCTCACATGTATCAAAATATTGAGACAAGTTTTGATTACACCTACACCAATTCAGGTACTTCTTCAACAATCTCATAATGTTGAACAAAACTATTCCAATAATTACACTAAGTGAAATGGCAAATGTTTTAGACGAATATAAAATGAAGTTGAAAAATATTTGACTAAGAATAAAATTTTATTTTTGGTCTAATAATTTCTCAAAAATTGAAAATGTATTTGGCAGGATTAAAAAAGGTCATTTCCTGCAACATTTAAAACGGTCATTTTACAAAAAGTGTAAGGATTTCCAAGATACAGCTCTGGGAATGTGCATCTTTCAACAATTTTGATGCCTCATAAGACACTTAAAAATGTGAAAAAATATTTTTTTACAAAAATAGGACTATAGAATATAAAATAATAATAATTCTAATGGTGCTGGTATTTTTGTAGGTATCAATAGACTTCGTCTTCAAAATTACCAGTATACCAATGTATTTTTTCAGTGTACCAACCAAAAAAATCAATTCTATTTTTGTATTCTAGTTTATGATTTATTATCATTTTAAAATTTTCGACTCGTATCTTTCGTCAGTTGAACAGCTTCACAGTCAACGAAATATGGGAAACAACAAAAAGGATATGTAGAATAGAGAAATGCAACTATATGCAAGAGATTTGCAAGGAGGCGTAGATACCTACATTCAGATAGTTGCAATACCTACACGACTATACAAATTTTTCCGGAAGATTAACAGTTTCCACCACGCACGTAGGCAGTTCAAAACGAGGCAAGGGAAAAGATCACAGGTATCTATCAGATACTTATTGGTTCGGAAAAACTGCTGCGAGAACTTTCAAAAGGACAACAAAATAGAAACAAAATATGACGAATAAGTAGACCTAGAGCCCGCAATACTAAAAAATGAAGTCATTAACGCTATAAGAGACTGAAATTTGAAATAGCAACTGGAATCGATGGCATATCATTAGAAATAATTATTAATGATATGTGTGAGAGCAATGTTAGTGTTATGCAAACAATTTTTCAAGATATTTGAGGATCTGAGCGTTGACCTTGTGACTGGACTACATCCGCATTAATTCCATTTCATAAGAATGAATATAAAGAAAAATTACTGACAGCCCGGTTCTCATACGTCAGCAACGTAACTCAACGAACGGCTGACCTTTGGTGTACAAAGGCAGAACAAAGAGGGTTTGTAAAAGGTAGATGAACTGGCGAACAAATTCTGAATATTCGTTAAATTATAGAAGAATTCATGAGCTTAACAGATCCTTATACATAAATATATATATAGGAAATAAAACGCAGAGCAGAAATACCATGGAGATCAATGAAAAGTCAAAGAAAAATCAAAAACTCATTCGAGATGTATGCTGGAGTTTATCGAACGAAGTTCCAAGAAGTACGACTCTGTCCTTAGTGAAATCAAAGAACCGTGGTGACTATCTCAAATAGTGAACACCAAAATATTAAAGTACTTTGGACATGTTACAAAGCACAACAGTGATAATCTAAAGCGTTTAATGATCCTTATATGGTAAAGTGGAAGGGACAACATCAATGGGTTTTCTCCTAGAAGACCAAATAAGATAATACACTAAAAAGAAGTTTCAATAGAGCTACCCGCAATACAATAAACAGGGTCAAGGGGAGAGAACTAGTAATAAGTTGCATCGACTATATGGTCACTACCATCTGTCAAGAAGGTAAGTCGAAAAAGAAGATCTCTCTTTAGGCAAAAGCTAGCAAACAACGTCTTTTCCGGATATTTGTAGTTTTTTTATTTCAGTACTAGCTGGGGTACCAGGATTCACTCAATTGATACGAGATTGTTTGGTAGTTGGAATAAAAGGATAACCCTTAAAATATAAGAGGTAAATATTTTTTACTGAGAGCATATTATATTTACAAATCTGGGACACCACCCGTGACGTTTGGGTTACGTATGGGTCACCCTGGGACACATTTGTCTACTATCGGGACCCTCCAAGACTCCTTTGGGTCACCCCAGAGAGATTTTGAGTCTTGTGTGGGGACTTCGGTTTGGAACCCTACTTTGGAGTCCTACTCACAGCTAAAACCCTTCAGCATACCGATCCAGTTTCATCCACATACATTCACCACGAGAAAACAGCATCAGAATATCTCCTATATCTCCCAGTCGTATTGTCAGACCCTCACGAAAGAGTCCAGTGACATAAGCCACACTTATATTGCGAAAAGTCTACGAAAATCCAGCCATAGAACTCAGAGATACTTCTTTGGGTATTACAGAAACCCCCCACCAAGGAATAGTAGGGAACGAGTTGCTTGGCAGTGGTTAAAATAGATAGAAAAATATATATATATTCATCTTCCATCATCGAGGGACCCGATTCTTGATCTTGCACCAATTATGTATGTTAACGTTAACGTTGTGTTAACGAGCAGTAGAAATGGTCTTGCCACATTAGGTTTGGATTCCTTGAACCGTTAAAGATTACACACACAAACAGGCTTTCACTTTTCACTTTTTGACCGACGAACCAAATGTAGGAGGTAGGTATACAATTCGAATGTTTGTCTGATGTTCGCTCCTTAAAAAAATAGTAAACATAGTTTGATTTTCATGCTTATTTTTTCATTTGATAGAGAACTTCTAAGATGTGGTCCCATTAAAACATTCAACATGTCCTTCACCTGAAAAAGAAGGAATAAGTTCTTTGAAAGTTAATTATCTTCATACCGTACTCCTTTGTTGTTTGTGGAAAAGCCCTATTAGGTCATTGCATGTTTATACAAATATATCTCAATTACGAAATATACCGACAAAATATCGATTTTGACTTAGCCTTCTTTTCAATAACGAAGTCAACATTATATCTATCTATCTATATGTTATTTATAAAAAAAAATGTATTCATAAAGTCAAACAGCCTCCTTTAGTAATTACGAAGTATTTTTTTGAATTGGTTGTGAGTTACCTTTATTTTATTGGCGGGAAACAACTATTCGAAATGGTAAGATTACGAAATTCTGTTATATAAAGTGAAATCATTAGATAAACGTTTTTGTTTTTAGAAAATCACCCATTCTTCCCTACTTTTTGAGAAGATAGAGCAAATCTTATCGAAATAAAATAATATAGAATATGATCAAGAATACGATTCCTTTATTTTAATTGGGCCTTAATCAAGCGTATTTTATAAAAAATGCAGCTTTGAATTTTAATATTCAATTTCCTACACCCTTTAGCGATCAACCTATAAATTTCTAAATAATTTCCATGTATTTCTCATGGTTACCTACTTTTCTTTTATAATTTTTTACCTCGAAGAAAGTAATATAAGCCATTCCCGAGATATGGCAAACGAACATACTTATTTGGTCACCTGTACAAATTTATTAGTAATCATTAAACTCAGGAAGTATAGGAACATAATACCTGGTCAAGAGTTATTGCAAAAATTTATATAGATAAAGATACCATACTTATCTGAGTTATCTCCTCAGAAATCCAACATTTTTGTATCTCGTGAATATACAGATTTGCCGATATGACATGCATATCTTTGTTTTGTGGGTATATAGAAGAAGCTGTGTACCTACATAACCTGAGGCCAACCACAGCAGAAGAAGGAATATCTCAGTATAAAAAATAACAGGTGGCTGTTCACTGGGAATCGGACGCTAAGGTTACATTCAAATGTATCTAAACATTTTTTTTACTTTGTAGTATGCTATTTTATCCAACAAATAATATAATTAAATTTTCTCTATCACTTTCAGATTTGAAGTTTTGCTGGGGTAGAAAATCGCTGTAAGAAGTCTGCTTTATGGGGTAGGTACTAATATAGTGAAAAGTAGTCTACGTTAAAATGGATTTTCATACCTATCATCCAAAAATTTTAGAGATATTTTGAATATTCACTTTTAGCCTGGACGAGTTACCAAGGTTCTAGTTTATCTGTTTGTGACTGTTGAAATAACAATTTGAGAATATCCATTATTGAAATATACATTATCACGATAGATTATTTTCACATTATATTCATTTATTTTGAAAAACCTCAAAAATACATCGCTGTTGAGGCGATATACGGCAACCATGATTGCAGGGAGGTTCTGTAGTTGGTTGTCTATCCTTGTCATCTGCAACAAACGTATCAATTAAGGCTCCATCACTGAAACAAATATTGTTTTTGACTACATGAGCAACCCGTCAATTACTAATAACTTACAGTTACTACAACCACAATGTCTGAAAATACATCTTCTTATGTAACAGCAGCAAAAGCAGTCCCCAACCAACATTTTCCAAAAAAGATCAAGCCATAGGTCTACACGCAGATAGCTTAAATCTATACGAATATGTGAAAGCCATTGTACAATATCTAGTGGACCAAGTCATCAAATCAAACCCAACTATACAACTAGGAAATGTCTTAAGTATAAAAAGGCTAGTCTCTCCAACCAAAAGAATTCTTAGATCCAATATGCCTCCGTCTACCCCCACGACTTAGCTGCAAATGCCACCAAAGAATAAGGTTTGACTCTCGCATCTCCGATTTCTTTCCTGAAGGCTGGTATTCCAGGAGATGAACTCAGCCACATCTTTGTCAAGCAATTTTGAACTGCAAACTTCAGTAGTAATTTATTTCGATGGAGTCGACGACAGAATTTTTTTATCCTCCAATAGAATGGAGTGTTTCCTTTGCAAACAAACAGGCCATACTGCAACAAACTGACCAAACACCAATCGTAGCAATAGTACAGTACAAACCACAAACCAAGCATCTCAGGGCAGAAGAAAGTCAAAATTACAAGAACCACAAATGCTCTCCCAGCCACACCAAACTCTAACAACAAATAGTCAGAAAAGAGTCCATTCAGATACCTTAACTACTAGCGAGAACAACAGCACCCAAGAGGAAATTATTGTAACATCCCAAGAAATGCCTTCTCAAGAAAATCCGGTAAAGAATACCTACTAATTCCTGCAAAAAACAAAAAAAAACGCAGAAATGAATCACCCGCTGAATCTGGTCTTATATAAGAAACCAAAATGAACATCACAGAAGCCTATAAACATACCACTGAATCATTCCTCCTTCCTGTAGATACTTTCTTCAACTTTCTAGAAAACACATATGGTAATAGTAGGTACACTCTATAACGAAGCACATAAATTTATAACTGTTATATATGTAGTTTGTGTAGATTATTAATGAGTGAATTCTATCAGTTGAGGTCAGTCGTTTATTTCAAGATCGGTTACAATTGACATGTGACAGTTGACAATGGTTTCCTTTTTGTTGGTGTTGCCAACCAACATCTAGTTACAACATCTCTTTTTATATATATATATATATATATATATCACAACTTAAACACAGTTATACAATTTTTTTACTTAACCTAAAACCTAACAAAATCCTTGAATTTAGAAGGCAGTTTGCTGACTCGACCATATCGCGTAGCGATTGGTTTATTAGCAGTTTGAGTTTGAACACTACTATTGTGAGTACCAAGGTAAGACTTGGGTTACACTCAGTCTTGGTATCATTACAAAAATCAGTCTCATCTTTGACAATTTTGAACGATTTCCTTTTGTGTTTAAGCTAAGACGTGTTACGCCTAACAATGAACAAGGAGCTTCATGCTTCTTCACTACTTTTCCCATTTCACAGATTTTTTCCGGTTGATTTTGAATCAACTCATCAAGACGTTGTTTGACAGTTCTATCTGGTTCTATCATAATACAATTTTTACTTTAGTTTATTAGCTAATAGTTGATTATGAATATCATTATTCGGGATTGCAGATTCAAGCAATTTTGTGTGAACTGGTAATTTAGTTCTTCGACTTAACAAAATTTGAGAAGGTGACACATTCAAGCCTGTTATTGGCAAGTTTGTGAATTCAAGCAATGTTAACTCTAAATCTTTATTGCAATTTTTCAAAATTTGTTTAGCCGTTTGTACTGCTCGTTCCGCTTGGCCATTGCTCTTAGAATATCTAGGAGATGACGTTCTAAATTCAAAACCTCAATCTTGCAAAATTTTGACACTGTTTAGACAAGAATGGCATGTTATCACTTACAATAATTCTTGGAATGCCAGGAGTTGAAAAAATATATTTGAATTGCTGAATGATATCAGTTGAGGTTTTGTTATATATGTTCTTAATTTCAAGCCATTTTGAACAATAATCTTGAACAACTAAATAGCTTTTACCACCATAGTCTCATATATTACATGCAACTTTTTCAAATGGTAAGTCAGGAATTGATTGTGGAATTAATGTTTCATTGCAATTTGAGTTGAAAATGTCTCACAAATAGAGCATTTTGCAATTAATGACTCAATGTCTCGATCAATTCCTGGCCAGTACACAGTTTGTCTTGCTCGTTGTTTAGTTTTAGTCATTCCAAAATGAGATTCATGTAGTAGTTTAAGAATGTACTGTCTCAACGAATTTGGAACAACCAGACAATAATTTAAGATTACCAAATCATCTTTAACAAACAATTCGTATTGTAGCTTGAAGAAAAATTTTACATTATCGGGAACAGCGTTTTTACTATCTCGCCACCCATTTTCGTAATAACATTTTATTTGTCTGAGAATTGGATATTTATCAGTCTCCCACTCGAATTGTTTTCGTTTTTCAGATGTAATACTGAAAGTTGAGCTTACTGTAAGGATAACCTCAGTAATCCAATCATCCTCAGGATCAGTTTCGTTTAAGTATGCTCTTGATAGTGTATCCGCAACATATAACAACCTACCCGGTACAAATGTTACATTCAGTTTGTATTTTAACAATTTCATACGCATAAGTTGTAATCGTGTAGACGCTATGTCACAGATTTTCTTTTTAAGAATCGAAATTAGTGGTTTGTGATCTGTGACAACATTTACTTGTCTACCATAAATATATTGATGAAACTTTTTCATTTCCTTTTCAATTTGCGCAATTTTTTTTTTCAGCATCCCACACACAGGTTTTCCTTCTTGTAACATACAACAACCTAATCCATCCTTAGACACATCACATTGCAGAGTGATTTCTTTTTCAGTATCAAAATTACTCAAGACAGGCGCTTTTGAGATTTTTTCTTTAATTGTTTGCATTTTTGTTGTGTTTAACGGTAGCCAATTGAAACAATTTCTTTGTTTGATCAGTTCTCTAAGTGGAGCAGTTATCTCAGATAAGTTTGAAATATACGGTCTTAAATAACTCACCATCCCCAGAAACTTCTGATGTTTTATAGTGTAAAGTGGGGAGAGTTGGACCACCTTTTGAAAAACTCATAATATCTTCTTTATTAACATAAATAAAAATTAGTTCTAAACGGGAAACGATAACTTAAACAGAATAGTTTCTTCTGAGACAGTAGATGAAACCAATTGTGAAACTCTGATCTAGAAAAAATTAAAAATAAAAAATTTAAATTGGTCCGTCTCGCCTGCTCATTGCAGGATAGATGGACCACCTAGGTCAGGAAAGATGGACCTCATTTCTCCCTCCTATTCTTTTTAGTGTCTTGAGCTTTGCAACTCTGGCACGTATCTTCGTCACCGCTTGAGGAATCATCCAAAATTAGATCAACAGAGTCTGACGAGGAAGAGTCTCGCCTAAGTTTCTTTGGTCGTTTTCTAGTCCTTGGATCAGCTTTGGTCAGTTTTATAGACCTTGTTTTAGCTTTCGTAAGTTTTTTCTTTGAGAATTTCTGACGCCTCATCTCCATATGTTCCGGGGAAGTTAGAACGCCCGTGAAATTGGTACGAACTTTTCTTGCGGCCTGTTTTATTATAACAGGTGAAGGTGAAATAATATCAAGTGCTGTTCCTGGTGTTGAAGCATCTTCAGTGCCTTCCCGTCGATCTGAAAGATTTTGCGCCTCCATCCCAGATGAATTTTGTCGAGAAAATACTGGCGAAGTTGGAACTTTCTTGGGTGTAGAGCCCCTAACTGGGGCGTTTCTTTTCCGAGTGTACACGTCCGGCATTTTCTGCAACAATAAAAGAATAGGTCCATCTCTCCTCCACACTGCAGGTCCATCTATCCTCCACTTGAGAGGACAGATGGACCTGGGAATTACTTCACACCCGAATATTCAAACACATTCTTTTTTGGGTTAGGATTACATCAACACACGTGTTCGTCGATAAAACATCTAAAATAGTCACTGAAGCTTACCTGAACTTCACAAACTCAGTACCCAAATAATTTTTCGCTGATCGAAGACTGGTTTTTGCTTAATAAGTCACAACAAATCCATAGATTACCACATTTTACTGTACCCTGTTGCGAACTGATGCTGGTGTTATAATGTAGCTAGATCAAGCACGCATTGCTCAAGTGATTTGCGAGATATCGCAAGTGGTCCATCTCTCCGACTGGTCCAACTCTCCCCACTTTACCCTATGTGTTGGATTTTTTATAGCCAAAAATAGCCAAAAATGCGCGTACCATTTCTCGATCAATTTCAGTTGTATTTTTTTAAAAAAATTGACTCAAATATTTAACACTACTTTGTTTGAACTGAATTTTACCTGCATTGAATTTCACACCCAACTTTCTAGCTCTGTTTACAACCTTATTAACAAGTTCATCATGTTCTTGTTCAGTACTTGCCGCTATTAGAATATCATCAAAGTAGATAAATACACATTCAATATCACCAAATAAATTCTTGTTCAGCTTCTGAAAATATTCGCTAGCCACTGACAATCCAAATGGTAATCTCAAAAAGTTATAACACCCAAAAGGAGTGTTAAAAGTAGACAAATCAGCTGATTTTTCATCTAGTTCAATGTGCCAGAAACCCTCTTTGAGATCTAAAACCGTGAAAATATTTTTATATTGCAGTTTTTCAGTGATTTCATCAATTGTTGGAATTAACACATCTTTTGGCTTGTCAGTGACTTTGTTTAAATCTTTCGGATCTAGACAAATTCTTAGAGATTTGTCTTTCTTATCAACTATTACCAAGTTGCTGATCCACCCAGTCGGTTTTGGTACTTCTTCTACCACTTTTCTTAGCTCTAGATTGTCCAATGTTTGTTTTTAATCTTTCTTTGAGCGCAAAAGGCACCCGACGATCTGAATTCGCAACTGGTTTACAATTCTCTCTTAGTACAATAGAGCATTTTTCAGGAAAACTGCCCATTCCCGTAAACACATCACTGTTTTCTTTTATGTACACATTGTAATTGTATTTACATTGTTTATCAATTTAAAATCCTCACATGCTTTCCATCCAAGCAGTGGTGTTACATTTTCATTTACATTTCGAATTTGGTCATTTACTTTACACTTTAAATTTAAGCAACCTATAGATTTTATTGTTACGCCTCCAAACGCTTCAATTATGATCATAGTTTGACTCATTTTTCCAAAAAAACATTACTTTATCTAACAAACTTTTAGGCAAATTATCTACATCAGCACCTGTATCTAGCTTAAATCTAATTTCGCACTGATTGTCACTAATACTCACATTCTGAAACTAGCTTGTTGATAGCTGACTTACACTTTTGACTCTGATCACGTTTACACCCATTTCCGCATTGTCATTGTTTCCATCTTCTGTTAAGATCTCATTGACTGGACGCACAGTACAAGCTGCTGCAAAATGGTTCAGTTTATTACATTTGTTACACTTTTTCGCAAATGCTGGACACTCTCGAACCCCAGGTATTCGTTTGCATCTTCGACATTGAAACTGCTTAGTACCTTTTATCGTGGATGTCGATTTGTCAAATTGTTGTCGACTCGCGGTAAACTTAACACCAGATGATTTTCTTTCTCTTAGAACATCAACCTCAGGTGATACCTCTTGTAAATTTCGAACTTGTGTTTTCGACTGTTCTGCAGCTCGACAATGTTCAACGGCTTTGTCTAAAGTCAGGTTTTTGGTACGTAATAATTGTTCCTGTACATTGGTGTCGGAGATACCCAGCACGATTCTGTCTCGGATCATCCTGATCCTGTAGTGTTTCAAATTCACAGCTTCGTGCTAGTTTTTTGATTCTTGTTAAAAACTCTTCGAACTTCTCACCACTTTGTTGATCTCGCTTGTAGAACTTATATTGCTCAAAAACTACATTTTTCTTTGGAGTGCAGTAGTCGTGAAACGCACCAAGGACCTTATTTAGCTCTTTCTGATCCTCTTCTGACAATTGAAATGTGTTATATAGCTCAACACCCTTTTCCAATTACATTCAAAAAGACTGCTACTTGCGTTTCTTCCGGTTTTGTATTCAATCCAGATGCCTTCATGTAGATTTTAAAGATTTGTCGGAATTTGTGCCAATCCTCACCAACATTACCCGTAAAAATTAGGGCTCGCGGCGGTTTTAATCCTTCCATTCTTGTAGCAGTTCCTCACGCGGTTTTTCAATTAACCTCAATATTTTTTTTATCTGATTTTCAATTATATTTTGCAAAATATCACATTGAACACGTAGTTCTTGCGTTCAACAATTTTCGTGAACTGACTGCGCCATGTTATATATGTAGTTTGTGTGGATTATTAATGAGTGAGATGAGGTCAGTCGTTTATATCATGATCGGTTACAATTGACATGTGACAGTTGACAATGGTTTCCTTTTTGTTGGTGTTGCCAACCAACATCTAGTTACAACAATAACTGAGATTAAAACCCTGCTGACAAAGATTCATATAACCTTTTTTAAAAGAAAGAACAATGAAAAAGAGATTCACAAGGCTCTTCAAGAAACTCAAACAGCAGCTCAAAGAAGAAAAAGTTTAAACTGAAAGTATAAAAAGCATAGAGTCCCAAACCCAGAGAAACAGCGATGACGAATATGCCTCTGATACATCTTAAGCGTCACACGCATCTATCCATATCCACGCATAGAATGCATCCGACAATTGATATTTGAGCATTATCCTGAAGTTTTCTGCCTAAAAGAAACCAACTTCAAACTCTCACAATCTTTATTTGAAAAACTATGTTGTCTAATATGCTATCACCATATTAGAACTGGGTGTACTCGAGCCAGCGCTAATTTAGAAGCAGTTGCAGTCACTCCATGGAGTCCTCAAGAATTCGTTGTTTATATTCCACCAAGACACAGTCTGATATAAACCGAAATATCTGACTTAAAAAAAAACAGTTTCCTTCACCATTTATCCTGATTGGCAATTTTAATGTACAAAGCACTATGTGAGACTCAGATTCTTCCTTTGGTCGTGGTAAAATTCTAGAAGAAGTGGTAAATTCGCTAAATATATGTCGACTCAAAGATGGCAGTGCTAACACACATTTACACTCTTCTTTGGGTAATTTCTCTTCAATAGATCTAAGTCTTTGTGATCCCAAAACATCTGCACTATTCTCATGGTAACCACTAAATAGTCTATTTGACAATAATCACTTTCGAATCAAAACCAAGTCATCAGTGACCGTCAAAGTTTCGCTAACAACCTTGCAAAATACTTTCAAGCAATACCAGTACAAGACATACTATGGTGACACTACCTGCCCATTTTCCATTGAAGAACTTACATTCGCTCTTACTTCTAAAAAACTTCTGCCACTGGGCCAGATGTCATTTCGGGTATATTCTTGAAGCAGCTGCCTATCAATTCTCTAACTTAATTAAACCAGATATACAATTGTATCTGGTCACGTCAAGAATTTCCATCAATATAACGTGAATCAATTATACTTCCTATCAAGAAATAATGCATCTGCAACATTGAACTCATGCCCATGCCGACCTGTCTCAATCACATGCACACTTTGTAAAAATCTAGAAAAAATGATTAACAAAGGCTTAATTTCTTATCTCGAAAGGCATTCTATTAAAAGCTGAGTCAAGATTTAGAGCCAACCGGAATTCCACTGATAATGTAATCGTTCTACATTAAGAAACTAAAAACGATATCTCTAGTCAGGTCATTGCTGTTATTTTTTATATATAAAGTGCTTATGACACCACTTGCAGACCAGGTATTATCCGAAAACTTAAAGTGATTAACCTAACTGGTAATATCATCTATGTCTCTCTCCACTATAAACATAGTTCCGCAAGGCTCGGTCCTGAGTTCAACAATCTTTCTTTTAACTATCAACGACATATGTTCCTCCGTACAACAACTGGTAAAATATTCACTTTACGCTGATGACCTCATCATGTTCTGCTCAGAAAAATACACATCAACCACATACAACTTACTTCAAAACACCGTCAACAATCTAACCGAATGGACAAGGAGAACTGGTTTCAATTTTGCAGCTTCCAAATCCAAAGTAATTGAATTTTGCAGAAAATATAGCAGTGTTCAAGTTCCATCACATCTATGGTGAGCTGTTGAAAATAGTTGACCACCATAATTTCTTAGGAGTCACCTTTAATAGTAAACTTACTTGGAAACAACACCTACAAGAACTCAAATTAGGCGGCTCAAATCGACTGAATATCCTAAAATCCCTCTTTCACTATTGCTGGGGTGCCGATGAAGAAGTATTGTTAGGAGTCTACATAGCCTTAATTAGATCCAAGTTAGATTATGTTAGTTAGGTTTATCTACATGCCTCAAAAACGAATTAAGAAGCCCTGAACACCATCCAAAACAACGCTATACGTTTCTGCCTCGGAACTTTATCGAGCCCAGTAGAAAGTCTCTATTGTGAATTTGTGAAGCACACGTACTACCTCTCTCCTTCCGACATCAGCGGCTACTTCTTTCCTATATTTCTAGAGTATCAGCATAAAATTCTACCAAAATTCAACACATGCTTGAGAGAATACAATAAACAAGAAACCCCTAACGTGATCTTGAAAAAAGCTCTCTCCGAAATAATTGAGACAATCAAGTATGATAATATACTTTTCACTAATGCGTCAAAAACAGACGATCGAGTAGGATGTTCTTTGTTTACTTTACAAAGAACTGTAGCCAATCTTAGACGGCATATTCACTGAATATATATATATACAGGTGAACTATATGCCCTAGAAACTGTAACGCAAGAAAATAAAACAGTGGCAATCTGTACAGATTCCTTATCTTCTTTATATTCCATAAAATGTATATGTATACAACATCCATCCAATTGTCCAAAAAATCCATGAAATCTGTAATCATCTTGTAACGCAGCTGTTTCCATTACTATAATCTGGATCTCGTCACATATAGGAATTTGTGGTTAAGAGAAAGCTGACCAAATTGCGAAATTAGCATCTACATCAAACCCACCCATTGATAGCATACAAGTAGAAAATGACCTCAGAAGGAGAATGAAGAATATCGTATCGGTAAAATGGTCTTATCAATGAAAAAGATCCTGTTTCAAACATAGTTATATCCAACCTAACATCAGTTTATTTAGAGAAGGTACCTGGCATGAACAGAAAAAATGTTTTTTACAAAAAATTGGACCGACGTTATTAGTTGGTGCTTTGAAAAATATAAAATAATATTAATTCTTTTGGTGCTGTTACTTTTGAAGTTGTGCATTTGCAATTAGATTGATAAATTTTGGCACCAACTTCACAAGTACCAGCACCAAAAGAATTAATATTATTTTATATTTTTCAGTCAGTGCACCAACTAATAACGTCGGTCCAATTTTTTGTAAAAAATATTTATTTTTAACTTTTGAGTGTAACATTAGTCACGAAGAATACCAATGAAGATAGTACTTATCCTACTACCCATGTAAATTCTTTGCTTGTAGTTGTTATTATTGAGATCTTAAAACATCGCTGCAGAAATACGCAGTATTTTAGATGTTACCATTTTAACACCGATTTATCTCGAAAACCGTAACTGCGAGGAAAATATGTTCATTATAAATGTTGCTACAAATAATTATGTCTTTTATGTAGTATACACAGATTTTCAGTTTTTGAAAGAAATTGCCCCTTCCATAAAGCAAAAATATATATGTGAGATTTTAAAATGAATGTAGCTCGAAAACCGTAACTTTTGAAAAAATGTTCAATTTAAACGTTTCCAGATAATGTCCTATCTTTAATTATACCACTACCACCTCAAATTTTCGATTTTCGAGAAAATTTGCCCCCGCCACCCCCTTCGAGGGCGATTTTCGGTGAGAAGGAGGTTTCGTATTTTCGTTTTTATCAATACGGGACCATTTCTCAAGCCTCCTCTTTCGAATGAATCATAAATCATTAAAATCGGAGCTCGTTTACTATATAAAAGGCGCGCACAAACCAAAAGCAGACAGTCGAATTGTATACCTCCTCCGTTCGGGGTACGTCGGTCAATAATCATCCATCGATTGAGGATAGGACACACAAGGTTAACACATAGGTATTTAATGTGCGCTGGAAATCCCCCACGTTGTAACGACTGTGACAAACCGATCACCATTAGGCCTATTTTATTGGAATGTACCAAATATACATTATACGCCCGAAGGTAAAATGCCCTAAAAGGAAAACTAAAAGAAATCTTTGATTCCACCAGTGCCCTGATAAAATACCTAAAAGATTTTCGATTATAAATAAAATCTAATTTAATGAAAAATCCATATTTCTACATATTTACCTACCTGTCTTTATAGATTTTATTAGATAATTTACTCGTTATACATATAATGTACCTGTGTCAATGCCCATTGCGTTGTCGAGATAAATTCAATGTCTCATATTTCAAAAAGATAATTAAAATATTTATAGAAGAAAATGATTTTCACATTTTTCTTCATCTTTAAATTTCCCCTTACTTTCAATGATCCCTCAAATATCTTTGAAACAATAAGAGATACAGTTTTGTTGGAAAATATACAGGGTGTTTATAACACCATTAATATACATTTCTACATTTATTGAGAAAATATTTATTTCTCATGAATTTCATATTCAGGACAAATTACTTATAAATATAATGAGTGAAAAAGTGAATTTTTAAATGATCCAATTAACACAAGATTCAAAAGTAAAGTATCACCACTACATGCAAGAAATATTGGTCAGAGAAGAATTGAATATATTGTTCTAAAAAATATTTTACTGAATCACCAAATGTGTTGAAAAAGTAAAATTAAAATAGCTTGACAATGTACCTTTATCAAATGTGAGTATAAACATATTCTTATTTACAGTGGTAATACTGTTTAAAAACTAACAAGCCTTAAGGTGAGTTTATACGGTAAATAATACAAAATAAGGAACAAATTAAAATTGAAATAAGAATAACCTCAAAAAAGTTTGGTTTATACAGATGACGAAAATAAAATAAGAAATAAGAATGAACCAACCAATCAAATCACAGCATTTTGACAAAAACTTTTGCGTTGTATGCAAGTTAAGAGTTCTCTGGTGGTTGATCATGCGCATTATCAGTTTCCAAACAAAATAAAATAAAATAAGAAGTAAAGATGAAAGTTGGCCATCTTCAGTACTTATTCTTATTTCTTAATTTAGCCTATTCCGTGTATAAACGCTCACATGGAAATGAGCATGTTCAACTTTCTTTTTTTATCTTAATTTGTTTCTTATTTTATTTTATTTACTGTACTACCTCACGTTTAATCTTAGAGAATAGAGCCAAATATTCATTTATACATTTTTTTCAAGTTTCAAAGCACAATAAATAACGTTAGAGGATGGATATATCAACGAAATGGGTGAATTCCGACCGTGCCTTTCAAGCTAGTTGACAAAAGCTACTCCATTAGTTTACAATTAACGCAATGTTTCTATACACTAAAACGTGAAATATAGTAGCGTGTGAGTTACAGCAGCTTATTTTTTGCAGAATTAATTAAATTTCCATTAATTACACACAATCAAGAAATGCTAATAAACTAACAGAATATACTGTTGTTACAAGAGTAGATGTAATGTAAAAGAGAATCGGAGTCAGTCTATTCTCGAAAATGGGGTAGGATAGGTAGGTAACAATTAGAAAGTGCAGTAGTGTGAAACATAGGTGGTGAAACATTGTTAGAATTTTTTTTCCATAAGCCAAAATGGAATAAGTATTTTTATTAGGTATTATGTGATCCTAAGATTGTACCGGGTGGAAAAATAACCGTTGAAGGTACTGTATCTCGGAAACTACTTATCGTAGAGACTTGCGGTAGAAAAATTGATGACGAAAGTAGCCAAGAGAAAATGCTGGAAATTATTTTCAAGTCTCGAGAATGGCCGCCAGGAGCCTGCACAACATTCTTGAATAAGAAAAAGTGATTTTTATCGAAATATCACTTTATTAAGTTAACAAGTTATGCTTTTTACAGAAGAAACGAACTGGAGTCTTCTTTGTTTATCACTTTTAACAAACTTGGCGAATTTAGAAAGACTCATTCTTCGACAATTATTCCTAACGTATTGCTATTTTAATATAGTGTGTCGCCAGCAGGGGGCAATATTCGACATAACCATAGAAATTGAAAAAAATCTCAAAAAACTGAATTCATTGTATCTGTTTGTTCTTCATCAAAAAATAGTTAAAGCATCTCGATATCTTCTTCCTAAATTAATTTATTGGTGAACGAATATTAAATGGAAAAAGTCTGCGAATTTTGATAAGTTTATTTATTAAAAACCCTTATATCTTTACGAACTCTTTTTCTTTATATGAATTTAATCCTGAAAAGAACCAAATTGGAGAATGAATGTTTTTAATGCGTTCGTAAGTTGCTCAAATCGATTTCCATCGCATTCTATGCATTGCTGAAGCCTTTCTTGTGTAGATAAAACTGCAGCTTCAATTTCGGCCCTTGGTAGGTTATGGATTCCGAATTCTCTTTATCATGCTTGCCTAGTAGTTGGTTGAGTTTGAACTATAATTTTCTTTACCCGCCCCCCATATATAGAAATCCAAACCTGTCAAGACTGGTGATCTCGCTGGCCATGGAAATATACTCTCTCTTCGGATACACGGCCTTTGAAATGTCTAGATATTGTCGCACCTGTATACCGTAATGTATTGGACAAACTGCCTAGTTGCATCGATAAATTTTGTTGAACTTCCAAAGGCCCGTTTTCTAATAAAATTGGTAACTGGGTAATCAAAAATATAGGAACACGTTTCCATTTAGTGGTTGCTCGAAAAATAAGGTCCACTGATGATGCTGCCTCCCAGAATGCCACACCATACATTGAGACTCTAATGGCCTTGATGTTGAACTTCCCGCAACCAGTGAGGATTTTCTCTTGACCAGTAATGCATATTATTTGCATTGACTCTACCGTCACTATTGAAAGTTGCTTCATCCATCCTCTGAATTTGAGATAAGAATTTTTGATTTTCATTTATCATAACTAACATCAATTGACAATGATTCAATCTACAGTCAAAATCTTTTCCAGTCAATGCTTGATATAGTACTAGATGGTACGGGTGAAATCTTAATATAAAAAGAAAATTACGGGAGATTCAAAGAGATATGTTTCTAGCGTCATAAGAACTTACCTTTAATCCTTCAAAATATACCCAAGGCGCTAGACAACGCTCTAGTGCTAACATGGGTATCAAACTCAATATATGTCAAAGCATTACATTTTCTTCGGTTTTACCAGTTTTCGGTCTTCGGCACGTAGGCCGTAGACTACCCGTATTACGTAAACGCTGAACCAAGCGAGGACGGCGATGTGAATATCGAGCCTTTTGCTTGCTCTTTGGGCTACTGCCGCATTTTGAAGACATTCAAAATAAACAGCGTTCATGTCAACAGCTTCATCATTCGCAAACGGCATTGTGCAACTTACATAAATTATATTGTGCCTAGAATTTTACATAATCTGCCATTATTGTTTTTCAAACATGGCTAAGGTACAATATTTCCTCGCGTAACAAAGAAAAACTGAAGAAAACATCAATAACATTTTGGTAAATATACTGAATTTAATACCTATGTTAGTACTAGAGCATTGTCCCTCGTATGGGTCATATCACAGACTAATATTCAAAACATTTTGTAAACTTGAAGTCTAATGATGCTAGGCACTGACTTCACGTTAACTGATACGGTAAATAGATAACTTTAGACTTGATTCGAATGGGTTATCTGTTGATGTTACTTAAAAGTCTTTTCAGGGATGATTACCACAAGTACCACATTAGAAAAGCTTCAGGGATGCACAGAACATGATGGAAAGCAATTTGAGCACTTTCGAAGAAAAACATTCATCTTCCAAATCTGTTCTTTTTAGGACCACTATTCGCATAAGGAAAGAGAAATCGTAAAAATATAAGGATTTATAAGAGATAAACTCATCAAAATTCGCCGACTTTATCCATTTAATATGCGGTCATCGATATTTTAGGTTATGAAGAAGATATCGAGATGCGGTTTTCACAAACTTATTTGAGTATCATTTAATTATTTTTGATGAAAAAAGAAACAGTCGTGGGAATGGCGTCTAATTTAACTCCATTGCACATTATCTCTGTTTATAATAATATTAACAGGAATCTTTTCTATTGAAATTTAACACCCTGCAGATGATTTTTTTTAAAGTTGAATGTATGAGCGATCGCAATAATTTCAAGAAACAGGCAAGAAAACAGACTAATTACAATATTAAAGTGGCTGGAACTACCAAAGGCAACAGGTACTTTGATGAGTGCTTCAAAGAATCTTCAACCCCCGGGTATTCCAAAAAAACCTAGATAGGGCGAATACTGTCATCATAAACAGAATTCGTGCCAATCACTACAACTTGACTGCATCACTGGCAAGAATTCGATACATAAGTGAGCCCAACTGTTCGTGCAGTGAAAATCCTCAAGACATAGATCACATTGTTTGACAGTGCAGTGACTACTCGAATCAAAGAAAGCTAGTGAGACAATTCCAAAGACACCAACTTGGGGTAAACCAAGACGTTCGATCCATGGTAGCTACACCTACTAATGTTTCCTGTAAATATATGTATGAATTTTTAAAACATTGTAACCTCAACATTTGATTTGAAACTTCACAATGTTAAACTCTGTATTATTTTTATATATTTAAATTACTTATTGTCACCTCTTGTCAGCCAAAATGGAACTCACATAGAGTTTTCAGAAAGGCTTATTAAAAAGGAATTTGTTTTTCGGTTAGAGTGCGAGCTAGTACTGCGCTATCTAGTACCGGCGAAAGATATATGATTGCAGCAAAATCACTCATGCCTACTCATTGACTACTTTTAGAAGTATGGATGAAAATAAGGACCAAATATCGCTATCCAAAAGACGCTGAATTTATTACTGCTCAACCTCATAAAAAAGTTTGCAAATCAATATTTAGGATATATTCAGAATAACAATGGATTTCAAAAAATGGCAAGCTACTGAAAGTTATCACTATCTACTAAACATCTAGCTCTTTGGACTATTATTAGCACTGGAAATACCACTGATACAGCTATAAATTATTTCAAGCAAATAATGCAGAATTTTCTTGCCAAACAGAGAAGGTAGGTAAATAATTTGACTGCGTGTTGTTTTTTACCTTCGTTTTCGCGGTTTTCATAGTAAACGTGCCCCAATTTTGATGATTTTTATTTCATTTCAATTCATTGATAAATGGTGCCATATAATAAAGAACGAGAATTTCTTCCCTCAAAAATTGACCTCAGTGGGTTTGGAGGGGGCAAATTTATCTAAAATCGATTATTTGAGACTGCAAAATTAGAGAACATATCCGGCAATGTTCAAATTGATATTTTTTCAAAAATTCTATCTTTCTTAGTTATTGCAATACTCAAGTTTGAAATGTGTGCATTACCACTCTGTATATAAATGACTACTCAACGATTTTGACGACTAATAATACACACAAATATGTTCAATATTTTTTTACAAAAAGTATATACTATATACCAATAACTGCACTACATCAAACATATCAGGACCAGTGAAATTGATATTATTTTGTTTTTTTGTGTACCAAATAATAATATCAGTCCTAGTTTTTGAGAAAGAATTTTTTGATCTGTTTTCTAGTTGCAGATGAATTACCAGTATGTAAATGATTTTAAGCTCTTATAGATATAAGCTAGAGCAGAAATCATTCTGTATTCAGCTTACCTGAATTTACTTACGATTTATTTAAGAAGTCTAGGACATTTCCAAGAAATAATATCAATCGCGTAACCTCTGGAGTATTGTTCTATGGATATTCTCAGCTACCAATTCTGGATTGGAATTAATTAAACGGAAATGGCTGCGGCTGTATGAAAAATTTATGAGGCGCAGATTTTTATTTAATGGACTCTTTGTTTTCCGTAATACGTATTTAACAATGTGGCCACGGTTTCGTCCTTCTTTTTAATTAAGGGATGATGTCTCGTTAACGGACGGAATAAATTTGAACTCTCCGGAGTATAATTGCGGTACGGTACGGGATGCGTTACGAAGAAGAAGTATTCCTTCTTGTACAGAATGAATTATTGCTTGTGGTGTTCCATTTATTCTAGTTTAAATTAAGGTCCAGGCTGATATTTTTTTATAAGGAGTTCTCACTGCTCATAACTGATTTATCTCAGATGCCTGAAAAATGTATTTGATCTAGCTTTATTTAAATATTCTATAAGCTGCTTCATAAGACTGCATCAATTATATTATTTATCCAACTACAAACTATTTCTAGGAATTCATTATAACTACGTTTTCTAATCAGATTCCGTCCCGTCTTTAATCTTAATACAGAAACTCTCCTTCAAAATGGAACCGTGATTAAAATTTCAAGAGATCACTTCATAAAATTAAATACGGCATTCAAAAGTTAAAACTGCACTCATTATATATATATACCCTTTATCTGTAAACGATGTACATCATCTTCTTTTCAGCTCCCATGAGAGCTATCATTCAATTAGGCGAAAACTCTTGTTTATCACGTAAATATCCTCAAGGCAATAGCATGAAAATATAAAACCGGAACCTTTGTATGGCGTCAGGGCTATTTTACCGAGAAAATAAGAATATCAGGCAGTGGTGTTGCATGTGAGGGTGAGATGTAATACTTTTCATCATATATCATATCGCATCCATTCTATGAACTATTTGTTGTCTAGCATAAAGCCGGCTCTTAATGTGAATAGTTCATGAATATAATTTTTTTTTAATTTGAATTTGTTTTGAATATGAATTTATATTGTCTTCTGATAAACTAATCCACATTTCGTAATTATAACAATGGTATCATATATCATGACCATGTTCATACGTTCCAACAATCTTAACTACCTACCTGTTTTTCTTTTAGAAAACTTGCTAATGCCAATATACGTAAGTGGACACAATCTAACGTGCCAAAAACCACTCCTTTTAAGGCCTAGGGCTAATATAAACGTTGTAGCTTATGAATGATAAGCGTGAGCATATTAAAGCAAATTGTATTTGTTGATGAGTATTTGTTAACATCCGAGCTAATATTATATAATTACCCTTTATGAGTAAATAAAAAATATTTGAATGCACAATAATTCATATAGGTAGATCCTATTAGATATAACAAAATGACAGGAGGCTGTTTATTGGGGAACGGCTAATTTTGAATTAGTATTGTCGAATCTCAAGTTTTTTCTTTTACACATTCTAATGTGCATGGTAGGTACAATCACATTCTTTCTATCACTCTGATATCCAAGATTACACAAGTTCTGCTGGAGTAGAAACAAAATTCTTCTTTATATGTGGCCCTGTATGGAGAGCCGTAAGTCTACGTTAAAATGTATGTTTTCTGAAGTGATCTCTTGCTTGCAATGTTACACCACTGGTTTCGTCCTGCAAAGATCCTGTTCTATCCTGACGGCATAGCGAGATCTCGGCTGAATGGCCGGCGTGTTCAATGGCTGTTGAAGAACGGCCTCCTTTAAAATCCACCATGAATATAACATGAAGCCGGTGAGTTCAAAAAGGTTTTTGGCATTTATATAGGAATATTTTCCACCAAAAGGAAATATATTAAGAGTTTACTCGTCGTGACAACCTGATGCGACAGAGATTGACCGTTATTTATGTTGGTGATTGGAGAGGAGCCCCAAGGAGTTCGGTTACTGATATTTTTCGGATTGGGTGCGAATACTTTTTTCCTCGGGCTGTCGGAGACCTAGACATGTCTGGCAAGCTGCCAAGTACGATTAATTCATTTGTGGATCTGTAATAGGAAAGGGCGGAAAGTTGGATGAAGGAATATTTTGGGAAAATTATGATGTCAAATAAAGTGAACAACAATTTAATTATAATTAATGGAACAAAATTCACAGGATAGAGACATTACGAAGAACCTGTTCTAATGTTAAAAAAATAGTTATGAATAAGAGAATGTAGAAAGATTTTACTCATTCACTATATATGAAATCAAATAATTTCAATTATAAATTTGCGTCAAACTCACAGTCATGTCAATCATCCCATTTTGCAGCAAAGTATTAAAATTTCCATTTTCCACTCGTTCGGCATGCGGAGTTAAGTCAAAGGGTTATAAAGATCGAATACCTGTCACTAATCGCCTACCCTGTAAGACTCCCAGAGAAACAATAGAGAATGCAGTAATTCAACAAAAGGCACAAAGAAGGTCAGTGAAGGTGAAGAAGATAATCAAAAAAATGCTCGATCCTGCTAAGCCGAAGTTTACACCAAAATAAGGTCATTCGATAAATTTTGTCGAATATTACCAATATAATTTCTGGCATCTACATCAAAAATAGACCCACAATGTAAGAATAACCAATAAAATGAATACCACACCAAAACATGAGCTTAGATCTCTTCCTTCTTTTAATTCCAATTAAAGTTAAGTCATCAATTAAGACAGTACTAGCACGAAGTGAGTGAAGAGCACTGAACCAAAATTTAAATATTCCTAAAATTAAGATGACGTCTTAGCATTCTATGGAATATGAATAATTATGTCGTTGAAAGATGTTTCAATCCAAGCGAGTTGAAAGTTTTGAGGTGGTAATTTGATAACTTCTATTTATATCCAGCAACACTGCTGAGGTCAGATTTATAGAAATATATAATTGCATAGTGGTCTATAATAATAAGGGTATCTTATTATGTAACAAACAGCCATGCCAAACATTAATTATTATTTTGAGATATATATATATATATATATATATATATATATATATATATATATATATATATATATATATATAATGTACGTCTTCAATACAAATAATTTATAATGCCTGTGTTCCTAAAATCGATCCAGCATACCTACTGACCAGTATGGGTTGTTGACACTAACCGACGGCATAAGGTGCTGGTGCTGCTCTGGTGTATCGGCGCTATTTATAAAATATTGACATTTTGTGCCCGCTTGCAATTTGGGTTCTTCTGTAAATATTTTCTGTACCTAATACATAATTCGTTAATGATATTTGGAGATTTTGCAATATAATTCCATATATCTAGTAGAATATAAATTTAATTTGCCAGAATATGTCCATATTTATGTTCGATTCTACCCTTTAGTCACAGACTGACGACATGCGCGCAGCGGTCTAAGATTCACCAACTGAGCATATCTTGTTTATCCTCGTATAATGAGATTGATTCATATACAAGATACAAACACAGCTGTCAGCTTTTGACAACAACCTAACATCTAGTACTGGAAGGATTTTGAAACGGAACACCAGTAGATTGGTTTCAAATGATGACATCATCCAACACTGACCAGTAATCTGGATTGAATTTAGGAACGCAGGCTATAGCCCTAAAAATCGTGTAAATTTCATACGCATATCTTTTCTTTGAGCACCATGCCGTGTGCAACAAGCGGCTCTCGCAAAAAATACAGCAGATCATGAACACGAAGGTAAATAAAGAGAACAAATATTTAAGTTAATTGTCAAGATGTTTGTCAATGTTTGTCGTACACGAGGCCACGCTGTGATATGCAACTTCTGTAATCTCATGTGGCTACGTAGAGAAGCATAGGAAGTTTACTCTCCTTGTTTCCAGTCTTCTTGAATCATATAATGCCATAGTTTTAATTTGACTGAAATAATATAAAATGAAACGTGTATTCCTAAATTCAATCTACTGAATTGACCAGTGTCAGAAATGTATGTAAATAGGTACATGAAGTCATACTGGCCAATATATTGGATACAATTTATGAATGCAGGCAATTAGTAGCGAAAAGAGATTCTCTTGTCGAATCAACATATCTTTGATAAACTTCCTAACGTAGGAGGTATAAAAGTCGACTGTTTGCTTCTTTTACATCTGTGCTCCGATTTTGATGATTCTGCTTTGACTTGAGAAATGCGTGCTGAAAATGATCGCGTAAAAAAAATTAAAGCCAACATGTCCCTTCTCCCAAGGGGGTGGTGGGGCCATTCTTTTTGAAAAATCTAAAATTTGAAAGGGCAAAATTTAAGCAAAGACCTTATCGGGCAACTTGGATTGGATATTTAAAAAAAAATAACAGTCCCCGAGTTACAGCATTATGAATGTGTGCAAGATTGCTGCCGCTATATCGTGAGATCGCTGACTAAAGTTACCTAACGTTCAATAATTTTCATGACTTATGAAGCACTTGAATATATAAAATAAATATTTTTTGCAAAGTATACAATAATAATTACTTTTTGGTGCCAAAAGTCTTCTATCTAACTACAATTGCACAACTTAAAAGTACCAGCACCAACAGAATTAATATTATTTTGTATTTTTCCGTGCATCAGCTGGCACCAAATAGATAATAAATTCGGTCCAAGTTTTGTTAAAAATTATTTATGTAAAGAATATTTATTGCGTTTAAATTTTGATTTTATATTATTGAGCTATAGAGACTTTTTTCTTGTGAATTTCATTTCGCACAGTAATGCAATGCGAACATATGGAAATCATTGTACAATAATAATAAAACTAAATCTCGTGTTCGTAGTTACAAACTTAACGCGAGGTACTCTGTATATGTACAAGAGAGGGTTTCTCAATAGCAGCTATCAAATATTTCGATATCGGTTGTCATTTTACATTTCTAAATTCTGGTAATGTCTGTCAGAATCTCTGTGAAAAAACTAACAGAAATATACTCAATCAAACGATTTATTGCAACATCTCCAAAAAACCTACCAAACCAACTACTACCTGTTACTTGTCGTCTGCCATTTCGATTTCCCAAATATTTTATTGAAAATGGTGAAGTCCATGAGAAGGCCAGAAAACGAGAGAAGAAATTGAAGAAAATTCTTGAGAATCAGGTGGTGCACAAGAAGAAACTAAATGAATTCCCGCCTGCACCACCATGCCCTGAATAGGATAAATTATAAAATTAAATGAAGTAGGTAAGTGTAAAAATATTAAATAGTTATAAATATACTGTGGGCAAAATTAAGCATCAACTCTTCTAATTTGCTACCTGTAGTCTGTAGAAGCTACGTGGTGGCTGCGGGTTAACACTGGCCGACTTTGATCATCGCAGTTAAGCAGCGCAGTGCATGGCGACTGGTTTCTGGGTGATAAAGGCGCGTTCGAATTGTTGGCTTCCGTATTGTATTCTTCTATATTTCGTTAGTACAGCTTCTCTGGATGAGTGTGCCTTGAGATTTATCTTCGACATATCGGAGGCTCGGAATCCGCATTATGCTGAACGTAGCCTTACTTACAGTACCTAACTCTTTTAAGGCAGAGAAGAGAAATTTCACATAAAATCGTATTTACTGAATTCCAAAATGTCTGTTGGTTTTCCTTCTATGGCAGTATTTTTTGTAGTTTAGCGACTGCACTTCAATTCTAGAGATGGCTGAGTTATTTTCCAACGTCAGAAAACATCGCCATAGGAAATATAAATGATCAGTGGTATAATATTACCTACGCCTATTCATTCGTGAAATTAATGAACTTTAATTTGGCCCACCGTGTATATGCTTCCATATGATAGGAAGAATATCATGTTGTTATTCTAAGTATCTATCTTTCTAGCTAACAAGCCGCTAACACTGAAACAAACAAAACATAGAAAAGGGCAGTAAATAAACCAAGATAACTCCATGAAGCACTAATTCCATTGATTAATTGATGAATAAAATGTAACTTTATTTCACTGGATTGGATTGTTATTTTGATTACATAGGTAGATATATAAATTTGTTCAGTGATCGGTAAGCACAAGAAAATTAGCTCATAGAATGACATGAACACACCAATTTAACTTCATCTAATTGACCTCTAATTACTAGACGTGGATCTATATTTAGATTGGGAGAGTTGCCTGCCAAAGTTACAACGAGAAAATCAATATAATAATTTAATGAGTGTGCTTTTAAAGGAAGTGTGTTTTGAACCAGTACTCGTGAAATAGAAGTTTTTTTAATAAGATCAACTAAGGCTTATTTTTTATTTTTTTATTAAGACTTCTAAGGGCCCATTTCATAATCAAATTTAATCTCTTATTAAGTTTAATCCTAGATAAAAAATTTCATAATTTTTTTGGTTGGACATATAATTCAAAGTTACTTTAGAAAAACGAAAGAGAAGGTAACCAACGTTGTAAAAGTTATTGAAAAATGCACTATTTTTATTCTATCATCGAGATATGACTTAAGCAAATTGGAGAATTAACTAATCTCCCATTAAGGATTCATTATGAAATCGGCCCTAAGTATAATAAAATTTGTTAAATAATGAAAAAAATTATGATTCTCATCTAACTTCATATCTCACTGTCTTTTGCTCTTCATATAAACACGTCTTTGCACTTTCAAAACAATAATAACATGATGAAAATAAGAAACATCAGCAGAGACTTTCAGGATATTTAACGTCAAAAGTCACATAGAGGTGATATGTCTTCATGAGTTGTAGTTATGAGATAGAAATATCGTACTAATAAATTTCACATGATAAGTACAACCACATATTTGTAGTTGGTCATCAGTCACAGGGGCGACGAAACGTGCCTTGAACGTCGGATGAAGCCTTTGCTCGTTTAGAGGCGTGGCATGAAACGGGCTGATGAGATGTATGACGTCAAAAATAGGGAATGGTTTCCAGGCGAATATACTAACCTTAAATACAATCAGTTAAAGCTAGTCTAATTATTCAATATAAAAGTTTAACTAATTCTAAACGATTATCATATTACCTAATGGTTTCCTATGTTATTTTTTAGCTCTCCCACAAATGAATTTCTATAGTGCAAGGAAACTTTCGATTGGTGCCTAACATCTAACATTTTAAATTATTAATTATGCAAACATAATTTAGTTGATTCTGTCCTGAAAGGTTTTTCTTGTAAGTTGTTTTTATTGTGACGGTCTTAAAGAGCTATGAAAAAATAGTCGGTCCTTGAAGATGAGGTGCCCTATCCGTACCGGGGGAAATGGCTTCTTAGGAGGCCCTCTTTCACATATTTTAAATCTATCAGTTTCATCTGTCATTTTTCCACACTTGTTCAAAATCGCTCACATAAAAGCTAGTTACAAAAAGGGTGAAGTAGATCAAGAAAAAACTATAGATCTTTATCACTGTTATCGAATATTAGTAAAGTTACACCAGCAGAGTGGTTTTAGAAAGGGGACATCCACGGGCAATCATCAAGCAATTGAGAAGGGCTTAGACTCATTAAACAAAAAATAAAAAACGCTAGCGATGTGCACGAGCCTTTCAAAAGCAGTTTATTCTTTAATTTGTTGTGCAAAAACCTAGAAATATATGAGATACTTCGGGCTGCTTTGTACCTGTCTGTAGGAGCGTTTGCAACAAGTCGTTGAATGTTCTATGTTGAATATTCGTTTTACAATATTTTTGTTCTATTACCTTGTTTAATATAGTTGTTGCTTGTTTATTTCATTAATGAATTCTAGAATGATTATTCTCTAACCTTCCAGAAACTATATGTGATGTACAGTTTTCACAGTATTGTCAGTTTGACAATATAAAGCCGCGGCGATTGCAGTCTATAAAAGTCAGTCGTATTGAAAGGTCTAGTGAAATAGTTCAGTCGGTAAAGACGGTGACAGTTTAAAGTGTCAAAGTAGTGAGGGGTGGCAAAACTTACTACTACGGTGGTGTACAGGATGTTAGAAATAAATCTTTGGAAGCAAACTGCAAACTTTGGAGTAATTTATGCAATTCAACTCCCCCACAATGTTTAGCGCAGTGTTAAACGTTACAATACTAATGAGCTTCCCGAAGTCTCAGGTGAGTGCACTATTTTGTATGCGAATGATATATCTCCTTAACCAATTTTTATTGTATAATAGGAGTACTAGGTATGTTTTGGATCATTACACTCGCCTCAAGAGTGATTTAGTACCTGAAAGGTACAATTCCACGTATCTGCAAAGAAACATTATCTAGATTTTAATATTTTGGCATCCATGATTTTTTAAATGATCATGGTATGGAAATAATTCATTGTTAAATAATTCAAGATTTATTTATTGATTTTATGTTTGTAAGTGTTTTTGTGTTATATATAAATATAAATGTTAATTATTATATTGCTGTTGTATCTAAAATTGAAATTATGTTATCCTTTTGACATTGTTCTATACCCTTATAGGCGTAATTTGTTTAACTGTAAACATTATTTAAGAACATATAAATATGTATATAGCTAAGAGTTCTCAGAAGTTGCAATAATAATTGATTTTTACTATTAGTTAAATTTATACATTGTGCAGATTGCTTTATTGATTTAAGAACTTACTTAGAAGTTTTATTTTTCATAATAACACACCCATTTTAAAATTTAATACTATTAATTCGACGTAAGGTTTTGAAAAACCTTAATAAACCTATCCACGTTACAATATCTACGTATTCTTGCATTTAAAAGAGAGATCGTCATTTCTTTAAAACCATGTAAAAATATAGGCAAGTCAATGCTTCAGCTGTCCAGTGCCGCATTTGATAAGTTCTATTGGGATGCCACCAAGTCTTTGCGCCCGTCCATTTTCAGGGTTCTAATGCATTTACGATAATGTCGTCGGGGTCCTGTATTGTTTTGTTAGAGGTGTTATCAAAGTCACCTTATTCGAGATTCTCATTCACCAATGTTTTCTTCGAATAAACGAGAACAAAACGAAGTAAATGTACACTAGTAGAATATGATGTAGAGATAGAGTGAGAGGGTTACAACTTTCAAGTACTTAGGAGCCGCAATTGCTCAGGATAACAATCTGAAAGAAGAAATTAAGTTCGAATTCAGAGTAGAAACAACTGTCTCTATGCATTAAACTAAGCGCTTGCATCAAAAAATATCCAACAACCATTATACGACCGATGGTTATGTATGCCAGGCGAAACCTGGACCCTGACCAAAGAAAATGAAAGAAAAGTGAGAGTTTTTGAAAGAAAATTTCTACTCAAGACTTTTGGATCACTGCGAAACCCAGAAACACAACAGTACAAATTAAGAACAAAAGAAATATCAGAATGATACAAAGATCCATATATTGTATAGGAGAAAGAATGGCACGGATGGTAAAATTGGCTTGGGAAGGGCTCCAATGGGACGTAGACTTTTGGGACAAGCCCGAATGAGGTGGCGTGACAACATCAAAGCGCACCTAAGAACCATCGACCATGCGACCCCGCGTTGATGGAAGATCGGAAAGAATGGAGGCGAATATTATCTACAGTCGGCTAAGAGCCAGCTTGGGTTGTAGAGGCATGGATGATGATGATGAATGTTTTCTTCGACCAGTCTCTGCATCTTGATTCCCACATTTCATTTTGGTTCTAGCAACCTATTTCTATATCTATCTACAGCATCGTAATTTCGTAAGCTCTATTTTATTTACAAGTGCTTTGATGTTTCCCTTCCACCATTTATTATTGTTGTCTCTTTTAAATATTATTATGTTTCCAATTGATTCATTTGCTGCTTCCTCTGATGGAATGATACATCATCTCTCTCCGGCAGAATACATAACGTCACTTAATTTAGAACATACTCTTGATAAAGTTTATAGAAAAATATTGGCTTGAGCTGCCCGTGCTGTATTGTGTACTTTTAATGTTTTGAGTATATCAATCATCATTGCTTTCCAAAGTTTGAGAATTCCACGGAAACAGTACTTTTACTCTCAGTAAATAGTGATCCGTCCGGCATTCTTTCCCAATATCAAAATAAATTATTAGTTTTATTTGCAGTTTATTTATGAAACTTTTTATAATTGAGATAGCCTTTTTCAATTTGTAAGGAGTGATAAATGCATAAATCTCTTGCTCTTACCATTGATGTCAGGATCACCGTTAGGTACTATCTGTGGTAGCTTATTTTTATTCCTACCTGAGCGCTGAAGTCGCCTAACAGGATTATCACTTTTCTGTTGCCTGAATTACCGAGGATTTTGTGCAATGTATTATCGTGGTAATCTTTTATTAAGACTGTCTCGTCATTCGATGAAGTATATAATCATATCCTTTAATCTTTCAGCTTTATTTCAGCTCTAATAAGTATCGAGTGTATGGGTTGCAAGTGCTTAGCCAGTTTCTTACAGGTAATCAGAGATACACCCGCTCTTGCTCGGCAAGCTTTAGATATCTATGTCATTGTACAAATGTTTATAGACTTGTAGTTGCTCACTGCCGTTTCCTTTTTTATGTTTCTGTGACCACTACAAAGACCATTTTATATCTTCTTCCTTATTCAATCTAGCATTTTTTTGTTTGGTACTTATACTTTCACATTCCATGTACCAATATTCATTATCCATTGTCATTTTCGTTATAGTCTTAAATTTATACCATCCGGTTGTTCTTTCATTCTAGAACTTTTAGCACTTAGACCTTTTTCCAAGAGTTGGGACCTACGTCTAAACCGCTAACCTGGAGGTCAAGGTTGTCTTCCTTTAGAATAATTTTGCTGCTACTTAAATCTTTCACCTCTAACCCTGGACAAGGTGCTATCATCAGATGAAATCTCTACTTCACCATTTCTCAACCTGGCTTATGACAGGCTTAGACTGTTGTTTTTGATAAACTTGAAATGAATTATTCGCAATTTAAGCAATAAGAGATATACCTATGTTGATATAGATTTAAAATGAGAAGTCTATAGGTTATTTTTGTTTTTTTTTAATTAGTTCTGATAGTACCTAACAATTTCCGATGTGGGCATCCGAATAAATATTGTATTTGTTAAATTATACACTGTAAATTCTGGAGGCAAACTAACCATTAAAGATGGGAGGAGTTAATAAAAACGTTCTTAAACAAGGATTTAACCCTGCAGCTTGTAATTATCTACCTATATTTATATACCTACCTAATAAACTTTGAAATTGAAAGTCGACAAATAATCAAACATATATTCGAATTCTATATCTCCTTCTTTTGGGAAATCGGTCAAAATATACATTTGATTTATTTCAAACTGTCTAAAAATTACGTGAATATAAAAAAGTTCTTCTTCTTGAAGTGCCCGAGACTCTATAAAGCGTGACCATTCGCATAAATTTGTAAAACACGTCATTTCACAAATATACAAGACCTACAGTTTATCGCCGGATCCCAACGGCACCATTTGAGCAGCTTCACTCGACGTTATTACCGTGGTTGGTTTTCACTGCTCTCCACGACATAGTCATCCTATAGCTTAGTGTAAAATCTTCACGTTTTAAACAAATCGATCTGGGATCTTATTCATGGCAGTCGGATGCGCAAACTATTTCGCCACGATGACCACGTTATACGATCTAATAGAAATAAATCATTGAATATACTATAATGCCTAGTCTCGGACAGACGACTCAAGACTGTCCTTTTTCAGAATTATAGTTCTGTATAGATGTCCCGTTTATTGTTAAAAGACATGTAGGTTAATACAACGTATATAATTCTTTTGTTTTCAAATTAATAAATTAGGTTGCAGTTCAGAAATACCATCAACAGGCAACATGTAACGTTTTGCTGACTCGCAACCCGTGTTACTATGGACTATTTTGGATAAGTTCATCTTATGATTTGATAAAATATCCTTTCACTACAATACTATATAGGAATAATTCACTTACATCAGTTAAGCTCAAGCTTTGCCTCAATCAACCTAATTTAAACTAGTTGGACTACAGGATTTTGTCGCATTTATTTCTGAAAATGTTCATCGTTGTAGAATATTTTTCACTTTAAATAAACGACACAGTTAATTTGCGTAATCTGCACTTAGAAGTCACTCAATTTTTCAAATACTCCATTGCCATCAAATAATTCGAATATCATGGCCCTCTCTCTAACTTTTCCATTCCCTACCTACTCGATCTCTGCTTATATGGACGGTCCTAGTTAACGATTCACTTTGTATTTTCAAAGCCTCTCACCTGGGAGGCATCAAAATGCCGACGACGAGCTGTAGCTTTGTCACCGTTAAAAAAGAAATTTAACACCAATTTCCAATTTTAGGCAGGTATTCCATTACTGCGGAACTTTAACGCTATGGTTTATATCCCAGGGAAATTTTCAGCAGGTTGGTACTATTTCAGAGTTTTCATTTGCCATTGCCAAAATTATTCTGAACATTGAATCATTTAAATTTTAGTCATTTTTTCTCATGTAGATACTCTGTACCTCTAGCTACTTTCTAGATCATTGATAATCTAATAATCCAAAGAAACCAATAATCCGAATTATGGTGTTATTATTATCTTCTCTCACCATAAACCTTATCTAGATAATTCCAAACAAAAGATTTATAATTAAATGTTAAAATGACAATTCTATTCTATCCATTTACACAAACTTATCACATTTATTTCTTTTAATAATATAGCAAGACCATGAATGTAAGGGGAAGAAGTACTATCTTATTAATACAAATAATCTATATCTTCACAGAATCCGAACAAATTAAGAATGTTATTTCCGCTTATAATTGTCAAAGTTTTGTAGGCAAACATAATTTTCAGAAAGCCTCTGATTCTGAATTTCATTTTAAGGGTTGATATGAAGCAAATGTAGCCTATATGCTCTACCCACAGACATTTAAGATTGATATACTGCCCATAATATGTACTAATATGGGCCATCATTTCAGTAACTAATTGACATAGACAAAAAGTGAAATTACTGGACCACCGCCTACTATCTGACCCGCTGTCTACTAGATACTGTCTATGGTTCTAAATTTTGAAGGTACCTCTAACCTCAATTTCATCAAAATCGTAGGTAAAAGTCCATTATCTCAAAGTGGAGTGAAGTAGTATGTTGAAAGACCCTCAGATTTTAAAAAGTAGGCAAAAAGTTTTAACCGATTATTATTCTCCAATAAAAAGTAATTGTTAGAGTTCTGATTTTAAAATACTCTAATTTTGCCAAATATTCACATTTTATGCCTTTTGTTCAGGTACAATAGCTTTTTGAAGTTGTCTGTGGATGTTTGTATGTGTGTTCGTGTTTCGAAAAGTTTGTCATGAATTATTCTCTCAACTATTTCAAGAAATAAAACAACTTTTAAATGAAATATAAATTAACATACCGGGCGTGTAAGGATTTCTAAAAATGATGTTGTATATAAATAAAAGTAAGTTTCCTTAATGTGTGTGATCAACAGTCTGTCGAAAATTTCCAAAAAAATGTAGTATAGGGACCAATATTTAAATACCGTTCAGAATATAATTCATACGAAAATAGACAGAAAAATAATAGTAAATTGAATACGCGACAATAAATATGGCTATTATTCCCCAGGAAAATTTCTGAGAGATTAGTAGCCATCATTGCAAGTACTAACTCTACTTTATATACGAATAATATATAATTCCTGGAGGTGTACAAACTCATCCATCTCAATACTAATACACACTCAGTATACATGCAACACTCACTTATCACATATCAAAAGCACTGCTTACCTAAACTAAGCTGTGCCCTATGCGTCTGACGTTGACACTTTTGAGTTGGTTTATATTGTTTCTATGGTAATATTCAATTATATATTTTTATTTATGACTAATATATAATGTAAGCATTATACTAGTGTTTTTAGCAGTATAATAGGTAGATACTATATATTATTCCCTTAGGGAATAATGAAATGAAGAGGGATTAATATTTATTATTCTCTCTTGCACGCCAATCACAATTTCTCAAATTAAATAATACCATGGAAACAATACACACAAAAAAATAGATTTTGTGTTTATGTATTGAGATGGATGAAAATGAAAAATCTTTTAGTATTACACCAAAAGAAATTATAGGTATATTAGTTGTAAATAAAGTATAGCATACACCTCGCTATAACGGCTATTATTACCTCAGGTGATTACAACAGCTGTAAACTTCATATTCGGTAATAATAGCATCCATTACAGTGTCATTGTATAATATACTATTTGTATGATGGGAAAAACGATGATTTAATATTGAAAAATTATTACAATATATAGTCAGAAAATTATCGAAGTGGAATTTGAGGTTTTAAAGTGGTAGGAGACAAAAACATGCGTTGCGAAGGAAACCTTTAAATTAATCAAATATCTGTAAATCTGACTCCGTGATTTGATTTATATTTATGTGTATATACAGTGCTTTCATTTCAAAACAAACCCCCTAAATATCTTTTGACTGAGAGAAAAATTAAAGAAGCAAAATAATACATAAGTTTAAATATACAGGGGAAGTATATTTTCATATTTGATACTTTTTTTTTTCAATCACCTCCTCACCTCCAGCTAACCCAACTTTAATATGTCATATGGCTGTCCCCATAGTGGGATTTTAAAGGGCATACAATTTGCTATCCATCGGTACCAACAATCATGAAATCGGTGGACGTAGACACGAATTAGAAGAGAAAATGTATGTTAATAATGAAAGAGTTTATGGAGGTCCTATAATTTATTTTATAAAATGCTTAACATGAGCGCTGTTATAAGCGAGATCGTAATAAAGCCTGTTTTGAAATTTAAATCAGGTTGCTATGACGACAACCTGAATTTCCCGAAACTTTTCGGTCAGGTGACTTAGCTGCAAAATTAATAAGTGATAATTTCCCTGGTTTGTAGTGATGCGCAAAGTAAGACCAAGACCAAGACCGATATGGTCTTGTTATTGGTCTTGGTCTTGCACCTTTGGTATTGATCTTGCTCTTGCATCAAATCTTTAGTCTTGGTCTTGGGTCTTGGTCTTGCATATACGGTCTTGGTATTGGTCTTGGTTTTGCTGCAAGACTTGCAAGACTTCGCAAGGCTCTTGCAAAAATTTTGATCTTTTTATTAGTGTGAAAAGTTGTTGAGATTCTAAACTGTAATTGCTTAATTCAAATGAAGAAGAACCCTGCATATGTATGGGAAGTATGTAATTCATAATCTTATAATATTGCCAATAATTATATTATCATTCGAAATGGATAAATATCGACCGTATAAAAAAAATTCATTGTCCAGAACAAACACGCCTGGTATTGTAATGGTACCAAACTATTCTAGAATAAGTAATGAGAATAAAACTATGTGCGTAGAATTAATTAAGTGCAAGTGAGATGCGTAATTAATTAATAAAGTTTATAAATCAATAATCACCATTCACATATGAGAATCGTATCTTACTAGCGCGACTTAGTCTGCTTGTGTTTTCTTGGTATCATCCGTCTCAACTGAGCACTCATTTTACTACATACTTCTTCTTCATACTTCTATTTCATAACTCATTCTCTTGCTCATTTTACAATGGATTTGTACCATTTTATTTAATAAAATAGAAAGAATCTCTGAAAGCGATCAAAAGTATTTCTGGTTTACAAAACTAATTTCAAGTTTTGCAGAAAGCTTTTTCCAAAAAATTAAAATTAAAAACAGGTAGAGATTTGATAATACGCGCATTTATAAAACTAGGTAAGTATCTATTTAAAAAATCATTCGTGTGAATATCTCAGTTGAGTTAGTTGATGAGCATGATCGAAAAATAGTTTCAAAATAAGGGTAATCTAAAATTTCAAATATCTCCAAAAGTGGCCACTGAATAAATGTCATCAAAAAGATATCAGATTTATAGATGGTTTTTAACGTTTGCTTCAAACATTCTGCGCGATAGAAAAAATAATAAAAATAAAAAACCGTGTTGTTTACCTTCCCCTGGCTACGAACTGTCGGGATTCTTTGAAAACAGCTCGGTAAGGAAAAACCTAGAAGGGTTGAAGTTACGGTATAGGTATAGGGTATTTCAGAAGTTTTTGAAATCCGGAAATCCTAGAAGGGTAAATTTAACTGACTTTTCACCCAACAACCTTTAATTCAATATTTTTAGAATCTGTAAAATAAAGATCGATAATAAGGGAGTTCAAAGATTAAATTAATTAGGTTATTTATTAGCGTTTCTTATCTAATCATTGAGCAAAATAATATGTTTCCTCTCCAAAAGTGGCCACTGAATAAATGTCATCAAAAAGATATCAGATTTATAGATGGTTTTTAACGTTTGCTTCAAACATTCTGCGCGATAGAAAAAATAATAAAAATAAAAAACCGTGTTGTTTACCTTCCCCTGGCTACGAACTGTCGGGATTCTTTGAAAACAGCTCGGTAAGGAAAAACCTAGAAGGGTTGAAATTACGGTATAGGTGTAGGGTATTTCAGAAGTTTTTGAAATCCGGAAATCCTAGAAGGGTAAAATTAACTCACTTTTCACCCAACAACCCTTAATTCAATATTTTTAGAATCTGTAAAATAAAGATCGATAATAAGGGAGTTCAAAGATTAAATTAATTAGGTTATTTATTAGCGTTTCTTATCTAATCATTGAGCAAAATAATATGTTTCCTCTCCAAAAGTGGCCACTGAATAAATGTCATCAAAAAGATATCAGATTTATAGATGGTTTTTAACGTTTGCTTCAAACATTCTGCGCGATAGAAAAATAATAAAAATAAAAAACCGTGTTGTTTACCTTCCCCTGGCTACGAACTGTCGGGATTCTTTGAAATCAACTCCGTAAGGAAAAACCTAGAAGGGTTGAAGTTACGGTATAGGTATACGGTATTTCAGAAGTTTTTGAAATCCGGAAATCCTAGAAGGGTAAAATTAACTCACTTTTCACCCAACAACCTTTAATTCAGTATTTTTAGAATCTGTAAAATAAAGATCGATAATAAGGGAGTTCAAATATTAAATTAATTAGGTTATTTATTAGCGTTTCTTATCTAATCATTGAGCAAAATAATATGTTTCCTATCAATTTGGTGTTTGGTTACGGGACTGCAAGAGTCTTGCAAGTTTCGCAAGTCTTGCAGCAAGACCAAGACCAAGACCAGGTTAGTCTTGGTATTGGTCTTGCATCCCAGTATTGGTCTTGGGTCTTGGTCTTGCATAGACGGTCTTGGTCTCAGTCTTGGCCTTGCAATTTTGCAAGACCAAGACCAAGACCAGTCTCGCAGCATCACTACTGGTTTGACAGCTATCCCGTGCAGATGCCAGAATAACATACTTATGCCCCACGTTTTTATCTGAATTTCTCTTATTAAATATTATGGCTGTTCTCGCGCGCATCGATTTTCGGCTATATAAAGAAAAACTATTTCTGTTATTTCGGGTAGAGTATACCCAATTTCAAAATTAATATTCTTGCTTTCGAACCAACGATGTTGAAATGACAATTCTATCAATAATTATTCAACTGTTTCTTAAACCTCTTAAGAACTGGTATTAATTATTGCCGTGTTATGTTGTCATTAGGTACTACTAAAAATGTCACTTATCAACTCCCTAAAGCTTGAATAATTTCCGAAAACTTTTTCGAAGTGTCATTTTCTTTAAAAAAATTCGAAACTGAGAAAAAATGTACGGAAAATAATTCAAGTTCGCGGGAGACTCGGTATGAAAATGTTATACCAAAAATTATATATAAAAGTAAATACAATTTTTGACAGTTTAGAAATAAATATTCGTCAAACATAATCTACGCTTGTTATTCTGGCATCTGCCCGGGTATACATTATTGGACCTCCATAAAAACTTTAATTATTAATACACATTTTCTCTTCTAATTCATGATTTCTGGTACCGTTGGATAGCAAATTGTATGCCCTTTGAAAAGATGTATCCCACTATGTGGACTGCCATTTGACATATTTAAGTTAAGTTAGCTAGAGGTGAGGGGGTGATTGATAAAATTTTATCAAATATGAAAATACACTTCCCCCTTTATATCCAAACTGACGTATTTTTTATTTTTTAATTCTCCTCTCAGTCAAAAGATATTTAGTGTGATTCGGTTTGAAATGAAGGCACTGTATATCTACCCGGGAAAAAAGTAAAACTTTGTCACCTGTGAACAGAAATAAAATGTCAAACTTTTTCCCGTCACAGAAAAATTAGTGTATTATACTCGGTTTTTGTCTCCCTCTGCTTCGCGAGCTAAAATTTAATACATTTTTCCCTTGTATAATAAATAACTATAATATCTAACCTATTTGGCAGTCTCCTTTTTAAATTACTCAATCTTTTTTTATTGCAAGCATCTATTAATTCTGGTGTTATCCAGTCAGTTCTACTTTTGAAGCGCTTTTTAGTCTATTTACAATTGTCAAAACGATAATAAGTGACTTATTTCTATTGTAACGTGGATAGTTTATCATGAACTTACTATTATTATTTCTTTTAGGTTGTATTTGTTCTAATTCCTTATTTGCTATAGTTGTTTCATGTATAGTTCATTAATTAGTTCTAGAGTTGGTAGATTTATTCTCGAGCCTTCCAGAAATTATGTCTGAGGTACACTTTGTCACAATATTGTCAGTTTGACAAGACTCTAAAACATTATTATGTGCGTCTAGATAATCATAGAACATTCTCGATGAATGTCATGTCATGATTCAGATATATACGACGATCACGGGACTGAGACAGTTATTGTATCAGTCAATTGGAGACATAAGTCGATAGTAGTTGAAACGCGATAGTCAAAGTGACAAGTTGTGACAGTTGTACTTCAACAGAAGTTCGTGTACAGAGTGTTAAAAATAAATCATCGGATAAGTCGGTTTGGTGTGCGCGTAGAGATTCATTCGGACCAAGGTCAAAATTTTGAGTCGGAAATCTTTCAAAGTGTGTGTAACCTAATGGTGATTAAGAAAACTCGTACAACTCCAATGCATCCACAATCCGATGGAATGGTAGAGAGATATAACAGAACACTAAAAAAATATTTGAGGTCAGCAATCAATGAACACCAAACAAACTGGGATAAGTGTATACTCTTCTCTACTCTTCCTACTGGCCTATAGGTCTTCCACTCATGAACCGACCAAAGAATCCCCAGCTGGCATTGTGCTTGGAAGAAATCTGAAACTTCCGTCTGACATCTTGTTTGGTTCACCAAGCGAACCTCCCACATCTGTAGATGCCTACATTCAGAGTTTGAGGCGAAGACTCGAGGAAATACACAATCTTGTTAGAAAACAGTTGAAGATTTCTAGTGATCGAATGAAGGCCCCATATGATATTCGCGCAGAAATGGTACTATTTAAAACTGGTAATAAGTGTTGTACAATCCACAAAGACGAAAGAGTCGTTCTCCAAAGCTCGACAAACAATAGTAGGGATCATATAATGTTATGAAGAGGATAAACGGAGTGGTATATAGAATTCAGAAATTGTGATTTGCTGAAAAATCTTTATCCCCACGTGAGTAACCATTTTGTAGTTTGTACCTATTAATTTATTCATTCCAGTATTTTAATTATTACATAACCATAACAGATTGATAGTGGGTTTTTATAGACCCGGAACATGTCTCACCCCCATAATATTATTTAAATGAAATTGTGGAGATGACTTCGAGCTTTATCTGTACTGTAAACATCACTCCACTTTGAGAAATGGACTTTTTGCTACAATTCTTGGGTTATTTGGTTTATCAGTCAAAATATCTATATTAATATCTCCAACTAAGACATGTTCTTTGATATTGGTGCAGTTCTCAAATAGGTCTAACTATTTTTAAAAAATCCAATACCTACACAGTGATTTCAGTACACTGCCTTAATAATTGTAGTCATATCATATCAAGCATATAAACTTGTCTTTATTGCAAAAGTGATTTTCTGCACAACATGGACAAATGATATTCGAACACTTCTTACTTGAATGATTATATCCACACGATTTATAACATCTACGTATATTCATGTTTTCTAATACTCTGTATGATATCCAACGCATAAAAATTTTATCTCGTGTCATAATTTTTTTAAATACTTCAGCTGAGACTTCGAGTCAAACTTCATAAGACATCTTTTTTCTAACTTTATAGCTTCTTTCAGCATTATGGACTCCTTTAAAGAAATAACTTTTATGAATAGAAATAAGATTTATAACCATTACCTCAATCTTTTCTTTCAATATTATCTCATATAGTAAAGAGGTATTTGTTCTTTTCAAATCGCTACACTTGATCGCAACAGATCATCTTGCTTTCAGTTTTACATTTACCACTCATCACATGCTTTTATATTTGTTAATTTCGATACCATATGTTTCCTAGTTTGATCAGCAGTCTGCATTTTTTACTATTTCTGGAAGACTAAATCATTCCTTAGTTTTATCTTGTATTTTGATCTGATCCTAATACATTGGCATACGTTTCACCTTTATCAAAGACCATACGAACAATACTTTTGACACTTTCCTTCAATGACTCAGCAATATCTTGCACTTTATTAATTTTTTCAGTCAGCTCTGCTTCTATTTTTGTATATCATTTCGAATTTTCTTTCTGCATTCCAATTTCAAAAACCATCTAATAATCAAATTTTTTGTTTAGAAATCCAATAACATTGAGCCATAATTTCACTAGTGTATTGTTGCTATTTGGCATTAGACTGGATGCAGTTGCACACAGCATTGCAACTGGATAGTTGAGAAGCAAAATAGATTCAACGTCCGTTCGCCAGTTGGGAGAGGTTCACGTTATTGAATCTTTGTTTTGCACTATTTCCTGGGTACATCGCAATCAAGGAGAGGTCGATTCGCTCCTTCGGCTACACCCGCAGAATTTGGGATCAGCAGGGTTAATTTATGTTCCGGATATGTATTTGGAAGGGACTCGATAACATCCCGAGCGTAGTGCTGACATCGAAATGTATTAATTCTGGATGTGAAATAAAGAAAAGTTAAATACCTTATTCAAAAGCATTATCTGATGTAACAGACGAAACATTTCTATAAGCTAAAATAAAATATTGGAGAAATTATACTACACTGAGATTAGAAAATCATTGGGCTTCACTAAAATAAAAAAATATGAAAATCTTAAATATAAAACTCACGCGAGCCCTAATTGTTTTTTAGTGTAGCCTACTTATTTTACATTATCCTATCATGAATAACAAATTATTTTGTAATATTTTCTCGTAAAGCAATGATAGAGGACCAGAATGCTTTGTCTGATTGAACGAGGAGTATGAATTTCTTCCCTTGTCCAAATTATTATTCATTGGTATTCACCAAAGATACTCGTTTTCGACCGTGCTATAATTTCTTATTCGATGAAAATTAAAAATGTTTTTATTCAGTAAACAGGATATAGCAAAGTGAAAAAGATATATATCGCGGAAAAATCCAACCGAGGCCGTCATCTGTAATCATTAAGTCGAATTAATAAGGTAGTTTCTTCTCTTTTATGCCTTAATTTAGACTCTAAACTTTTCTCCAAGCTTGTATTAAAGCTCGTTATTTCCAAGAATGTATCGTCTTTTGGATTATGAAAAGTTTCTGTGAGTATTATTAGCCTTCTATATCATCTATTTAATGAAGTTATAAATATGAATGCTTATGTCATATAAATCTGATGCAGAGAAGAGACTACTATTCCAAGCTGTTATCTGGAATTTACTATAAAATGAATTTAACAATTTTAAACCCTTTTCTGCTTCCGATAGAAACTCTAAAATTTCCAAGTAGAAAACCCCCTTCTGTTCATAATAAAGGCACATTACATATTTGAGATTATTTTGAAAATAACATTATTATAAATCTATGATATACCAGTTTAAGATACTCCAATTTAGAAGTTGTTACAAAAAAGCTACTCAGGAAGTATATATAGAAACAGAATGGTAAAAGGCGCATTATTAACGGTCGCTATTATCGCATGCGGTATTGCGTTATGCGTTCTCTCGGCTCTCTATCTATCGATATCAATTCGTCAAGGAATCAATTGTCCTGCTTCTAACCCATCGTTCTTAACGCAGCAATATGTATAAGTTATTGTAAAGAGCCCAATTTTTACAAAATGTACATCAAACAGTTATCGCAATAGCGCATGCGGTAATTTCAGAACTGTATTATCTGAGGGGTCTTACACTGCAATTGTTTCTTCATCCAGTAAAATAGATCAACAGAATGTGCTCATCAGAATCCATATAAGCTGCAACTTGAAAACAGGCTTTCTTTATTTACCTTCAATCTATCTTTTATCTTTAAGCGTTTATTCCTTCGAATACAGGTTATGCTATAACTACTGGATTGTAATAGTTGGTCGTAAGGCAACAGGAAACTGACAACAGAAATAATTCAGTATTATAGATTCTCTGGAAGCTTTGCTTTCGGTAATCGTCGCATGGCATCTTTTCTAGCTCGATTTTAATAAATATCAAATAATCTTGAAAAGTAGTTGGCTACTTGTGGTTCCCGGTTTTCTACCTGAGAATCCATGAAACCGGCTATGGAAAATGAGAACTTGTCTTTGCTAGTGTCAGATGGAAACTAGTTGTTATGTTAGTCGAATAGTCGACTGCAACGATAATAATTACATATTAACTAGTGGAATTTGGCAAACGTTTTTCTGCCCCAAACATCTACGTATACCTACCAATTTCATAGCGATCGGTTAAGCAGTGTAAAAGATAAAGCACTTAAGCATCATCTAGCTGCGAATTACAAGAGAATGTATACGTACTGTTAAAACGTTTCCAATGCTCAAAAGCTCAAACACCATGCGCCTCAATTTTCATCGTGATCAGTGAAACAGAGTATAAGTTGATGCTCTGAAGCGCCATCTCGTGGCATATAAGAATTTTTTAAGAATTAAAAATATGTGCCGATTTTTATAGTAATTGTTCTAACGGGAGAATTATGATCACATATACACCAATATTCATTTTTATATAAACGAATCTGTATGCCTCTTATTTTGCCAAATTCTTTGATTTCTTGTGAATGCAACATTAAAAAAGATAACTGTGCTATATCAAGTTATAAGAAAATTGTTTACCACGTAAAAACGGGAACATATCTTACCATCTGTACTTTTATAGTAATGACATATCACTCGTCACTTTCTAAAGAAGAAATATTTTATTGATCTTCACTGAGAAATTTCAACAAACTTGTCAATTGTTAGGAACCAAAGTTTCAATCCAATATTAAGTTTTGTTTCTTTTATAACATGAGTACATGAGTCCAGCAAGCGAGAGTTACAGATATGTATTTGCAAACCTATCTAAATATATCTACTTACCTAGAGTTCTATGAATTTTTGGATTACTTAATATATATTGAGACATTGTTAATTTTTACTTTATATTAATATTTGGACATGACTGAAGTGAAATGATAATTTCCAGACAGATCATCAATTTTCAGATTCGGTTTGTTTGGATTATTTTATAATTGTTGTCTTAAAAGCACCTAAAAAGTGTTAGATTGCTGCAGATTTGACCAAAGCTTATCTGAATATTCTTTAACTTACGTGAATTTTAATTGAACTGGTGTGTTTGAATCCTTTTCACTTAATTGTCTAACAGTTTTAATTAGAGCAGTTAATCTATTATTTGGCCTTTCAGACAAATGTTCTTTGGAATATTTTCAAAATCGTTTTAAAAACGAATCTGAAACATATTCCGATTACAACAAAACAATATTCAGCTATGACTGATATACCGGGTGGTCCTTTTAAAGTGTGAAGATAATATCTAGAAAACTTCTGATTCAAATAGAATGAAATTTGGAGTAACTCTCACCACTTTCTCAGGGGTGGGGGATAACTTTTAAAAATTAAATAGAAAGGTGTAGTTTTCTTTTCAAATTCGTAATCTCCAGAAAAAACTACGTTCAAATCAAAACATAATTTAATGTCAATGTATGCGAGTCGTTGTCATGGTAACGCTGAGCTGATATATTTTGACATCTGTAAACATTTTTGTAAATTGTTTCCGCATTTCGAGTGTTATTTTAGTGTGTCCTTTCATAATTAGTATTCATTTTAATTTGCTATTAACATATTGACATTGACATTAAATTATGTTTTGATTTAAACAGTTTTTTCTGGATATTACGAATTTGAAAGGAAAACTACACTTTTCCATTTAATTTGTAAATTTTACCCCCCACTCATAAGAAGTGGTGAGGGTAACAAAATCATTGATGCTTGCAAATGGTGCACCCTAACGTCCCGATGCATCACTCCAAATTTAATTTCTTATAAATCAGCAGTTTTCGAGATATTACCTTGTAACACTTTAAAAGGACCACCCGGTATAACATGAACATGATCAGATTATCAAATAGACACAATTATTTTCAATATTCACATTTACATAGTTGAGTAACCTTTCATATGATATTTTTTTAAAATTAAACAATCTTTCAACAGAAGAGGGGTACAGTTATATTTATTATGGGTGATTATTATTACTGCCGTCGAACGTTCACTGATTTAATCCGAACACACTCATTTTGACATGGCAATTGGGTACTTGACTAATTTATTGAACAATTTTTATTTTGTAGTTAGACATTCAATTAAACAAAAAAAATACAAAAAAATCTACGAGTCTTATGAAAATAAAAAAAAATATATTGAAATATTGTTTTTAAATTTCCCACTTGAATTCTAAAAACGGCTGCAACGTCACAATCTCCCTTAGTTAGTGCCCCACGGTATTAAAGAAAGGAGGAATAGAGCAGAGAACACTATCTGACCAGAGTGAAGATACAATATTGTATGTTCTCTATGAGGAGGATTTGTTCATCGACTTGATTACTACGTCACTATCTTGGTCGATTTTGATAGGCGTTCGCAGTCACGTGATAATGGGTTTGAAATTAAAACTATCTAAATTGATTATATTTTAAATTCTTAGAGAAATTTAGCCTGCATAATGTGATTTTTGGTATGTTAGGACTACCTTATATGGTCTGAACATCACTTTATATTCAATTTCCATTGTCAAGTACCCAACTGATGAAAACTTATGGTCATCTGACTCCAGCAAATACGTCATGAAGGCTAAAATTAGATCTATAAGGTCCATATATGTATTTACGTGCTGAAAAATGCATCTCATTTGCAATCGCCTACTTCGAATGACTTTTTTTATCGGTCTGTATAAATGTGTATACTGATAAGAATTGTGTTTTTCTCATTATCTTGTAAATATATGTTCTGTTGTAACCATGTCCTATCGTGTTGCTGTACATAATCTGAACTCTACTTGCTTTGATTAAATTAAATAGATTCTGTTCATTTAAAAAAATCCAAATCATTCAAATGAACTGAAATACAGATGAAAAGTCGGGAAATTAACAATTAACACCCAATTCCCAACTCTCTCATTGTATACCACAGCTAATCTCGGTTGACTAAATCGTAGGCCTGTTGGAAATCCACAAATATTTGATGGATTTCTTTATTGTACTCCCAACATTTGTCTGTGCGGATTGTGAATATTCGGTCTGTAATTGATCTACGTGGTCGATAACAGCACTGATAATCATCTAGTATTTCCTCAGCATATGGTGAAAGTCTCTGCACTAGGCTTAATGACATTCTCTTATAAATGATTCTTACAAGATATTCCTCTCTCATTTCTACAGTCTGTTCTCCTTCTTTTTTTATGGATGGGTATTATGCTACTATTCCACTCGTCTGGAATCTTCTCCTGGTTTCATAACAAAGTTATAATTTTATGTATCCTTTGATGTAGTCTGTTTCCACCATTATTTACAAGTTCTGCATTAATTTCATTCTGCCCCGGTAATTTGTGATTCTTCAACTTGCTAATGGCCTTTTCAATTTCAACTAGTATGGGTGTTCCACTTCCAGTTCTGCAGTATATTAGCATGCGTTCTGATCATTTTCATCCATTTGTTTGTTAAGCAATTCAGAAAATTATTGTCTCCATCCTTAAATTAAGTCATTCTCGGACGTCAGATGTCTACCCGTGTCATCTACAAAATTCAGTTCTTTATAAATTATCCCGTTTTCCCTGCTCTTACCTTTCCACAAATTTCCCTTGCTTGGTTGTTGGTCTTGTTTTGCTCTATTTTCCTCACTCTTTCTTCCAGAGAAGCCTGTTTTTCATTCTCAGTAGTTTTCTGGCACTGGTACGTGCAGGATTGAAAGCTTCCTTGTTTTCTTTCATGGTATTTTTAAGAGAAGCAATTGTTTTCTTCATTGTTTCTTCCCATACGATTTCGCATTCTTTATCGTGTCATCCATTTCTGCGGCCCCCTTTTCTTGTTCCTATGGTTTCAGTAGCTGCTTATCTAACAAAATTGTTTTTACATCTTGCCAATCATTTTCAACGTTTTCTAGTACATAGATAAAACAATAGACACTTCTGTATTATGAGCTTATAGAATAAAAATTTTAAATATGAATAATATTCTTACTATCTTCTGATCAAAGCCACTTTATAATAAATCACTGATATAACGTTCTATGTGATTGTTAGATTTTATTCATATCAATATTTAGAAGATAGAATAATTCCAAATCGATCATTAATTGTCTTGTTAGTAGCAAGTCATGTACATTGTACATTGTGTACATATATGATATTTACATGCCGTAACCGAAGAGAAACGCGATGGAAATTTGACGGGTGCATTTCCACTTCGGGCGTTAGCGCATGGACAGGGGAAATATACAGGCAAACATGTGTCATAACCAGAAGTCATACATAATGCATTAGCAACATTTAATTGGAGGAACACATGTTCCCTATCCATCTTCTTCTGAATATCAAATGGATTGCTTGAATTGTTTATTTTAGTAGCAATCTGCACATGGAATGGAAGCCTAATCACCCGTACATCAGGAAACGGATATTTAGGGAAAACACAGTTGGATGGTACTGGTGAATTTTGAAATCGCAAATAGCCGATTTAGTGAATAGTTAATTGCAATGTGCCGATCACGGATCTTAAACATGACATAGCCTAGCCCTCTCCCAGCCCATAATTATGTAAACAATGAATACAAATGATTACTTATCGCTTCAATAAACCTTTCTCAAATGTTATAAAATATGTATGCTTATTTATCAGCCTTATGCCCGTATATCCGATGTTGTATTTTTATTCGATGCATTTATATTATGGATATAGATTGAAGAGAAACGATCAGTTGTACATATACATAACAAAGGCTCATTGTAGTCCCTATTTCCAAATACATACAGTTTTTTTTACTGCGATAATATAAGAAATATCCGACGGCTCTTAGCTATCGGATAGGGGAATTATAAGGTTTGAAATTTTTATTGTTTTTTATATCTTTTTACGGAAAAATGCTTCAAACAAAAGTTTTAGGTGCAGATCATACCCACAACTAAAAATATTTTTAATGAAATCTAGTCAATGGCTACTTTTTAAGGTTTTCTATAAAATTTTTGTCGGCCGCCATTTTGAAAATATTTCTACGATCCTGACCATTAACGGACTTGACCAAGATATTTGAACGATCGATTTTTACAGCAAATGTGTAATTGATGCCTTTATAAATGCGACCTCTATGGTGTTTAAAACTTTAGGTTCTCCGGGAAAGACATCGATCGATTTTCAGCAAACGATAATTACAAACAATCTGAATTTCGTGATATTGTAAATAAAGTCACTGGGAGAAATACCTCTAAGATATTTTCATATTAGTCGCATTTCAAACTTTGTTATTTTTAATAGAATACCCTGTATATTACAATATTTTTAGATATCTTGTACAATTTTGAAAACATTTTATTTTAAAACATAAGTCTAATGGTTTTTGATATATTTTAAATTTTATGTCAAAAATTAAGTTAGCAGTCCAAAACATAGTTATTATTAATCTTCCCTACGAGGAAGCCTTTAATCTTCAATATGGGTTAATTTTCCCGAAAGTTAGTATTTTTTAAAATAATGTCAATTTTAATTTTTTTGACTGAGGAACCCAAACGTAGTAGGTATAAAATTCGACTGTCTGCTTTTTATCGGTTTGTGGGCGCGCTGTATGTAGTAGACATACTCCGATTCATTTGAAAGATACTTGAGAAATGGTCCCATATTCATACAAACTCCAATTCGAAATCGCCTTCCCTCCAAAAACCGCCCCCGAATGAGGTGGAGCAGACAATTTGTCTCGAAAATCGAAAATCTGAGACAGCAGATTTAAAGACAATACAATATCCGGAAATGTTCAAATAGAACAATTTTTTAAAAAGAATTACTTTTATTAAGGTCAGCGCTAACTCGGTATCTCGAAAAATTTTGAAGTGAATTATTAAGACAACTTGCCTCGGGCTGAGTATAGAGAATATAAATTTCTCATTCAATTGATTGTTTTTATTTATTTTATTTGTTTATATTATTGGTAATAGACAAGTACAATATCGGGAAATTGGGAATCAACCAGTCAATTTTGCACGTGTCGAATCTTGTACCTACCAGTATATTTAATGAAAATGTGAATTATTTTTCAAAAGTGATGTGTAAACTTGGCAAGTTCACCGATTCACCTTCCAATCGAGCAGATCAACTACGCTTACCTCCACTGACACCATCAATCTTAACATAAGGCGAGAACACACCGTTAGTTCCGTGTGATAAAGCAATTAGCAGTAACTGGTGTCAGATGTGTGGTGCAGTTGCGGCACAGGCACAACCTTCCATATAACATCATCCATCAAGAGGCATCTAATCACTGACGTGTTTCGGCCGCCGAGGCAACATAGCCCAAGGATGATGCATGTCGCTTCTCCCAGATATTTAGCCGACTGTGACTTTCCTGACTAAAGATGTGGCTGAGAGAGCAAGGAGAATCTCCATCAGTAGTAGTCAAGTTTGCTATATTTATAACTCAAAACGCCTATATCTCTCTCATTTTCTAGTTGGAGATGTTACAGTCAATTAACTTTTAAGAAAATACACATAACAGATAATCAGTTTCCTTCCATGAGCCTATAAATTAGGTTGATGATTGGTCATAAAAAAGTGGATTTCCATTATTGTTTACTTGATTGTTTATTTATTTATCTAGTATTAAATTATCTATAGTGGGATTTGGAATTTGTAGGAACAACATTTTCAGAATGGTGATGTTTTATTCTTATTATAGGTCCACCATTGAGTATTTGCCTGCATATTAAATATGAAAATAACAAAATTATAACATAGCTTCAAATAAACTAGGACTGACTTTATTTGATGATGCCCTAAAAATTACCGATGCGGATTAGATCATCGGATCGTGCTTCAAAGATAACTTACAATTTAGACGTGAAGCAACAGGCAAGGCCGCATGGAAAATAGCCGAATCACCAATACCAATAGACTTAAACCAGGAGGTCACACAGGAGTCGTGATTATACAAAAGTCTCTTTTAACCTCATAAATCAGTTAATTACTGCGTAAGCAGTTACTTCAGATTGATGACTTTTATATTTAGACACAAAATTATTGTTAAAATATTTCAATTTATAGCTAGGTGTTTCTGTGAATGACTATATTTTCGACATTCTTAGAGCTCTAACGACAAAAGCTTGAGAATTATCAAGATGTTTTAGATAATCTTTCAAGAAATTGTATGGTCTATAAGATGGACATTAGAATATTTCAATCAATGAACTTTTTGACAGATACTTGATAGAAATCCATTGTAAATTAAAATCTAAGCACTATAATAAATTTCTACTGTTAACATATGAGAATTGTTTTGCCACAATGAACTTTATCAAAATTTGAGTATAAACTTAATTCTAAGAGAATAAGTGCCTATTTAAATAATATGCAGGATGGTAAACATAAATCATGATGACTTTTTTTAAGTAATTGACAGTTATGTATTCAGTAATGGGCTGGACATGCCATCGATCTGTTCATTGCGGTGATTTCGTCAAATTAGTAATAATTTCTAATGACTTATGTAGCTAATTTCAATCCTTTATTTTCAGTATGTAATAATTTGAAATTATAATTAAATGTGTGGTTATTGTCAATGAGATGTGATGCATAGTTTCAATTGGTCTTATGGTATATTTATTTATTTTTTATTTAATAACTGGAATTGATTTTGCTGGAGGAAGTAATATAGATATACCTGTTTTCTACCAACAGCCAGTTGGTAGAAAATGAGCGGGACTCGAACTCGCGCCCACGATGAGCTCTTCAAGCTACGAATGCATTTCCAGCGCCTAAGCCCACTGAGCCCTCGTGAATGAGCTCTTATGTTCATTGATATGGGTTAAAAAAATCCACCAGTTCGACCTACGTAAAGTTTCGAGCAATCTCTACAAGTTAGTGCATAAACACCAACTTTACAATTATGGGGAGTTTTTGATATATTGTTCTATATATCTATATAAAGATGTTCCTGGAGATGAGTCATGTAATGAATAAAATTCTTTGATTTAAGCCGAGCTTTCGAAAATATTTATACTCTTCTTCAGGGCAAAAGTCGTGAATTTATTCTACATTAGCTAAAAACAGAAAAGATTTCATAGCCATACGACTGCATTCCCAAGTATAATCTGAAAAAAAAGTAAATCTCAGATTACAAATTATACGAACAATAGCAAATGCCTTTCTGTACGCAGAAATCTGCAAAATGCCATGAAACATTTTGGGGTTTTAATTTGATGTCTCTTCCACCGTCCACAAAACAAACGCCATTTTAGCAATCTACATTCCAAAATGCCTCAATAACGACACCTTCATCAATTTCTATGTTTATTATTTGTAGGAATTAATATTATTTTTCAATGCAATATTGATACCCTCATTTTACCTCTTAAGCTGTTGAATTTCGAACTCTTCAAGTTTACAAGTTTAGTTGTTATTATGTTCATGTGTATTCAATTTCAAAATAACATAAGACGTTAATTGCTAGCCTATGTGTGTATATGAACTTTTGTAATCGTTTCGGTGAATACAATACAACTATGTATAACCAGCCCAACTTTTTTGTTACACCCTGTATAATTGATTATGTATATCAAACAAAATTAATTTATTCTCAAATAGCTTATCTTTTTCTTTAAGTGCCGTATTCTATCCGAGTGTAGGTGACTTCTCTGTCTTGAAGGCAGATCACAGACACATTTACAGTTTAAAGTTGATTCCGCAGCGCATATTTAATATACAACAATGTTATGGAGTTGCGTAAGAGACGAATATTTATTTGTTATTGGTTGCTCCAAATGTCTCCTATTTACTTCAAATTCCTTTTGATTTTAAAATTATGTGTTACTTAGAAAACCTTTTATTTAATTCATACATTATTCCTATATTTGATTCGACAACCGTTTGAAAATATATATAATGTTTATAGTTTTCAGTAGTTCATTGATTGGATTTGAGTCTTTTTAAGAATAAAGTAAGTTAGGTATCTCATATTTTTGAGCGACTGAAGATATTACTTTATCATGGAAAATTCAGTTTGCCAATTACTACTAAAAGTCGTATACTTAATCTTCTATAGGAAGATATCGCAGTACAAAGTGTGATTTCTTACAAAAAAAGGGAAGGCAAGTCTTTCTGAGGCAAGCTGCTATTTTATTCATTTTGTAGCCCATACCATTGATGATCACACATATAAACGCTTAAAATAATTAGGTATATCCTTCCGGAACTTAAATGAATACTTCATTTATCTTACTGACAATCAACAGTGACATTCTATCTTCCTTTGCAATTATTGCATTTCAGAGGTACATTTTTTGTTTATCTGGTGTCTGGTTTCGTTCTTGCAAAGAAATATAGAAGCTGTTTTTTAGGTAAATTTCTTATAGAAATATACCTATTGCGATCGTTTACACTTTTGAATTTCGAAAATAATTCAACGGCATATTGTTATATGTCTATAAGTTAGTCCAAAAAAACATTTATATATAATATATAATACATATATATATATATATATAATATATATAAAGAAATCTATTAGTTCATTAATGAATGAGATATAAAATATATAAATAGGATGAAGCTGTACACCTTTATGCTTTTATTTAGTCGGATACAACCACCCACTAGAAGCGGATCACGTGATTTCAAGCTTGTTAGCTTTCATCAGCGCCACATAAGTGGAAGCTGTATATATTTTATATATTTTATATCTCATTCATTAATGAACTAATAGATTTCTTTAATTATTATACATACTTACGTTAAACGTAATTTTGTTCTCAATACCTAGGTGGCGCGAATTGTGTCCCACTGTTAGATAATGTCTCAAAGTTTTTGACTACTTCCAGTTAATTCTGTATAGTTGGATACAGCTTCCACTTATGTGGAGCTGATGAAAGCTAACAAGCTTGAAATCACGTGATCCGCTTCTAGTGGGTGTTTGTATCCTACTAAATAAAAGCATAAAGGTGTAGAGCTTCATCCTATTTATATATATAATATATAGTATATATATATATATATATATATATATATATATATATATATATATTATATTGGATTCTTCTTTGAAGACTTTTTTAAAAAAACTTTATTTACTTTAACAAATTTATTAGTCGACTTAATTTTGAAATAACAGGCCGAAAATGAGACAAGTACAGCAAAGAGTTCCACTTCACTAAATTTTTTTACGTACTAATCCGACGATCGCTCTTGGATGTCTACTTAAATAGTTTTTTAGGTGCAAGCTAAGCAGTTTCTAGAATGTTATAAACGATTTAGATTGCACCGTTACAATTTCTATGAATAATCCTATGTTAGATGATATGATTGTTATGACAGGAAGCTGAAATATGAGGTTTCATACTGTAAGGCAATATGTTAGCATTGAAAGATGAAATTTAATAATTGTACGTGACTTTTATAAAAATACCAGCGACAGACTGTCACGACGGATAAATCGAGAATATTAAATATTTAAAATATAATATATCTCGATATTTGTAATATAACAACTATCTGAATATTACTAATATAACAGCTATCTCCCATATGAAAAAAAAAGATGTTATACGTCAATTTTTTTAAACATTATAAAACATAAGGTTAATTGGAGTAAAATTAACATAATAGTTTGAATAACTGAATATATAAGTTGAATTACTTGGCTACAATATTTAATAATTAAAAATAAAAACGTTAACTGAAACTAATGTGAGCACTCTAAAGCACTAAACATCAGTTGAGTTCTATTTCTTCGGTATCGGGTTCCTCAAGGGTTGGTCGTTTCCGGGGCAGGTAGCGGCGAAATGACTCGTGGAACTTTCTATTTGGTGAAGGGTTGTTGGTCTGGATGATGATGTCCGTTTTCTTATTTCTACATTTGATAAAGATGTAGACAACCAGTAAACTGATAACTAGGATGATGGTGAAGATTGTTATCCATGGGATGCTTCTCTCGATGAGGGGTTGGTTTATTAAATTATCAAGATCTCTTGAATATTGCTCCATTTTATCTCTGGAGATTTCCAAATCATCGATATTTAGATTGTTGATTTTGAGTGGCATAAGATCAATTAATTTTACTTTATCTGGTATTTGTTGACAACAATTGTACTTGAGCATGATTGGATGGTGATTGAAACTGAAATTTGTAAACTTGCTTGCCTGAGTCTGAATTTTGGTTATACCAATAAATGCGTAGCCGTTTGATTCCAGTTTCAGTACTGAATGTTGTTGTATGACGATTGATTTTGGGTGTTGACCTGGACAATTGATGGTGGAGTATGTAGTTTCGGTAACTATGATGAGCCAAAGGTTTGATTCAAGTTTCTAGATGTTGTAAACTTGTCTTATATTATAGAACTTTGACAATTTTCGGAAATTTTGTTGTAGCTTCTGAAGAGTGAGTGAGTGAGTGAGTGAGAGAGTGCTTCACAAGCAGTGTTGTTGTCTATTGGATAAGCATAGAGCCCTGAGCAAAGTTTTTGCCTTGGTGCCAATGGTATGCAATCACTTAAATCCTTTATGGGTACATACATCAAAGAATCATCGTCTCGTGCAAGTTATTTTTGTGAAAATGATAAAACATGATGTAAACCAGTTCGTTCATCAAATATCGGAAGAGGATAGAAATGGAATAAGGTGAAGGTCTGTTGTTCTACTAAAGGAATTTTCAAAACGAATACAAGGCTCTCTGAAGTTTGAAAGGCCTCTAATTTGATAATTTCCAAATATTGCGCGATCTTGGAATATTTGACTGGCAAAGGTAAATTACTCCTAATCAAATTTTGAGATATTTCTTTAAGGGAGGATATAAGGTGTTTCGGGAAGATGATGGAGGTGTGGATAATTTGAAGCCTAGCAAAGGTAATTGAATTTAAAATATCATTCAAGTTGTCTTCTAAATATAAAAAGCTTTCCATCAATTTTTCGCAACTTTCGAAAAACTTTAGCTTTGCTTCAACTAAAGATACTTTTTTATTAAGATCTCTTGCTGATCTTTCTATTTTTCAATATCCGAATTAAATGTTGCTTCATCGAATTGAAGTTTTTGAAGTGTTTCATTAAGGTTTTTTGATTACTGATGTAGTTACAGAGATCTGATTTTTCATAAGATTTTCTATATGGTATTGGTCTTCCTGTATTTTATTAATGCAAGATGTGTAATATTCTCCGTCAGAAGCATCTAGATTTCCTGTAATTGACTTGAATATTGAACCTAAATTATTAAGAATACCTCTTTTCTGAAGTTTGGAGTCTGCAAATAGTTCTTCAAATTTTTCCGCAATCGATCTCGATATTTGTGTCAATAGACTGACGTGGGTTCTAACTTCTGATTTGAAAGAGTTCATTGAATGAAAAGTTGGTCTCAAAGTATCGAGTATAGCATCAAGAATTTTGTTGTTGTTATCAAAGGTCTGTTTCAGTAATGAAAGTTTCTTACTAATAAGTAATGTCCACTCATCGTTCGTAATCGAGATTCGAGTTTCGTCAGGGTAATAGACTCCAATCGTATTGTTTATTGTATCTATTGTGAATTGGCTCAACACTGATCCGAACAGTGTTAGGATGATTCTGAAACAAATTATGCCTCATAATATGGTTTGAGTCGATCAAAATTTACTTTAGTATTTTGACTAGTTTTCTGATTTTTGAGAAGTGCGGAATTTTTATATATTTCTACAATTTCGAAAGGTCCGTTAAATTTATTTTGGAGTTTGTTTTGAATTTGTGCCTCTTTAACGTAAACTTTATCACCAACTCTAAATTGTGGTAATTTGTTTGAAACGTGCTTATCGAATCTCTCTTTCGCTTTTCCTTTTGCTATTATTGTTCTTTCTCTAGCTACCTTGTAGTAATGCGATATTCTGTTGTTGAGGTCGCGTATGTATTTTGTAATCAATTCTTCTTGGTTATAGAGGGTTTCTGGCGGTCTGCTAGAAGTATGCCCAAATATAAGTTCATAGGGCGTGAAACTGTGTGTCTTATTTACTGAATTATTATAAGCGATAACTGCATATGGTAATATATTGAATGGGTGTTCTCCGGGATGTTCGGTAACGTGAATTCTAATCATCTCTAGGAGGGTTGAATGGAATCTTTCTAATGAACCGTTTGATTGTGGGTGACTAACGCTTGAGAATGTGAGTTTAATATTGAACATTTTACATAAATCTCTCATAAGTGAGTTATCGAATTCTCTACCGTAGTCACAGTGGATTCGTAAAGGTGTTCCGTAGTGTTGAAAGTATAGTAAAAGAGTTGTGACAACTGATTTGGCTGATTTGTCAGGAATTCCATATGCTTGTGAAAATTTTGTTAATTCATCTCTGATAGTTAGGGCATAATTTCGTTTCGGGACCTCAAGGATATCAATGTTTATTCTTTCGAATGGTGTTTTCGGAGTTTCAGTAATGACAAGAGGGTTATCTAAATTTTTACGGTATGCTTTGAGCTTGTTGCATATTTCACATGTTCTAATAAAGTTTTCCACATCTTTAGTAATACCGGGCCAATTATACCTTTCTCTGATACGTCGAATTGTTTCATTGATGCCGCGGTGTAAGTTACTCTTTCCGTTGTGGAATTGGTCGAGTATAATTGGAATTTGGTCTTCATCTGGGACAGTTGTTAAGTTTTGACAGACTTTAAACTTTATATCAATGTCAGCAAAAATGAAAGATAGTATTTCTAGAGCAGGCAAATCGAGATTGTTTTCAACATAAATTGTTTGGTTGTGAGGTAAAGTGTTTTTATTTCGGTACAATGATCCAAAAAGATATTCTATTGAGGAATCTGGATTGTATGGTATTGGAATTATGTAATACTTTCTGTTTTTTACTGTTTTGCTGGAAAATACATTAATAGTCAGATCGAAAAATTCTGAGTTTTCTTCAAAAATGTCGTCTATTATTTTATGATGAAGGTCAGTTAAGTTGTTTTGTCGAAATGTCAAAATATGTTTTTTTCTACTGTCTAAAAGTTGTCCGTTAACAAAAACAATTTTTGAATAATCAATCAAAGATTTTGTTTTGTATAAGTCATTAAAAGTAATAAATTCTTTGTATATTGAATTACTCTCCAGTTCTTCAGGGTTATTATTTCTGGAAGTCCCTGATTCAGTATCCTCATTCATTGAGTAGAGTGGTAGATTATATTCGACTTGGAATTTTGAAAAGGATTCTGCGTTATGGTGGTTTATTTTAATTCTTGACAGAACGTCAGCGTTTTGATTAATTCTACCAGGTTTGTATTGAATTTCGTAGTTATATTCCTCAAGTTTTAATCTCCAGCGTGCTAGTCTACTGCCGGGATCTTTGATTGAAAATAGCCATGTTAAAGGTCTATGGTCTGTAATGAGAATGAATTTTCTACCGAATATATAGGGTCTGAAGTGTTTGACTGCCCAGACTATTGAAAGGAGTTCTCTTTCTATTACTGAATATCTGGTTTCTGCACTGCAAAGGGTTCTTGAAGCATAGGCTATTGGTAGATCTTTACCTATAGGGCCTTGACTTAGAACAGCGCCAATCGCGAATGCGTTTGCATCTGTCGTTATGACGAATATTTCGTTGAAATTTGGATAAATCAGAATAGGTGTTGAAATAAGACTTTTTTTCAATTCTTCAAAAGCTGTTTCACCGTCCGTGTCGAAATTTAAAGGGGTATCTTTCTGAAGTAACTTAGTGAGGGGCTTGGAAATTTTTGAAAATGTGGGAATTAATCGTCTATAATAAGAGGCTAGACCTAAGAAACTTTTGATTTCCTTTGGGTTTTTGGGTCTCGGAAAATTCATAATACATTTGACTTTATCGGGATTGGGTTTAACACCATCTTTGGTTATAAGGTGTCCCAAGTATGCAACTTTCTTGCGTAAAAATTCACATTTATCAGGCTGTATTTTGAGATTTGCCTTACGAAGTTTATCAAATACTTCTCGAAGACGGGATATATGCTCGTGGATTGTTCTAGAATAAATTATAATGTCGTCCATATAGACAAGACATCTCTCATTCTGGATACCAGTAAGGATGTTGTCCATGACCCTTTGAAAAGTGGACGGGGCGTTATTCAAACCAAACGGCATTCTTACAAATTCGTAATGTCCGTTTTCTATGGAAAAAGCAGTTTTGGGAATGTCTTTTGGATCTATTTCAATCTGGTGGAACCCAGATGCAAGATCTAAAGTTGTGAAGTATTGACACTGACCTAATTGATCTAGCAGATCGGTGATATTTGGCAAGGGGTATTTGTCATTGACAGTAAGCTCATTAAGTTTCCTATAATCAATAACAACGCGCCATTTCTGCTTTCCCAATGCATCTCTCTTTTTAGGGACTACCCAGACGGGGCTTGACCAAGGCGAATTTGATGGCTAACAATTCCTTGTTCTAACATTTTATATACTTGTGACTTAACTTCTTGCTTATGAATCTAGGGATAACGATACGATTTCGTGAATACTGGTTTTGAATTACTTGTATCGATTGAATGTTTAATTTCGTTCGTGAATGTTAAATTATCTCCCTCTAAATAAAATATATCAGAAAAATCGAGACAAAGTCGGGTAATTTCTTCCTGTTCCTCGAAATTCAAATGATCTAATCTTAATAAATTTTGAATGTCATAATTTCTATTACTATCTATATTGCTACAATTACAGTTATTTAATGAAAAATTTTGAATAGGTTCTAATTTTGGTATAATATCTACACACATTTCAATTTCATTAGGGTTTAATACGGAGCATAAAAATTCACCATTTTCATTGACATGAACTAAAGCATTGGGCAGTTTTACTTTATCCTTTTCAGTTGCTAGCTGGATAGCATCTGTGTTTTCGAGATTGCATTTTAATTTACAGATCTTTTCTATTCGGGGTTCTATAAAGATTTTATTAGACACTTCATGTTTTTTTTTTCAAATTAGAATGTTCTAAATTATTTGATTTTTCCCCTGCTTTAAAAAGAGGTACAGTCTTAAAACTAGTGATAAGTTGTTTACGAGTGACATCTATTATACAGTTATAATGTTCTAGAAAATCCATACCTAGAAGGCCATCGAATTCAATGTCTAAATCACATACGTAGATCTTATGAGGGTCGTTATCAGCAAATGGAATGATAACAGATTGGTGAACTATAACTTTTTGATCTGTAATGCCCTGAATAACGATATTTTCTGGGGATCTATTGGTATAATTTTCGCAAGCTCTAGGTTTAAAGATTGAAATACCGGCACCTGTGTCGATTAAAATTTTGAAAGTTTTGGTTGCATCGTAAATATAGTACAGATTTTTTGAGCTAACGGTGTGAAGGGAATTTAGATACATTTCTTGTTGTTCGGGCTTTGTGGCTGTTTGAAATTTAGGGTTTGAATTTGGGATGTTATTGTTTCCACTGGGGTTCTGTCTATAGGAAGGTCGTCTAGAGTAGCGTCCTGTTGAAAATTTTCCATATTTCGTTGGGTAATATGGGAATCTTCATAACAAATTTCTCTGTCACTTTCAAGATTTTGATATTATTGAAGTCCGTGGTTGTCGTCATTTTCTAGATAACAGTAATTATTGGGACCGTTATAATAATCATTATAGTGATTTTCGGGTTGTTCGTTGACGTGGAAAGTTTTCTGTTGCCTCATGAAGTTAACGTTAGGGTTATGTGGGTTTGGAAACTTTGATTGGTTGGGGTTATAATTTGTATTGGGTCTGAAATTTGGGTTTGGCTTTTGTTCCTTGTTTTGATTTGTCCTGAAACTCGAATTTTGGCCTGGGGAGTTATTTGTGAAATTTGACTGCTGTGTGAATTGTCTTTGGGTGTTGTTTGGATTTTTAGGAAAATGATTATACAAATTCTGTGTATTGAATGTTCCCTGTCGGCATTCATTAAAAGTGTGTCCTATTCTTTGACAATATGAGCATTGGGGACTCGGAATTTTTCTCGGAATTGGTACGTTATTTGTAGGCTTATTATTTTGAGGTCTATGGGACTCATAGTAGGAGAGTTGTATCTCTCGCTTTATTCTTGAAATTGCGGATATCATATCCTTCGGATCACTGGCTCTGATTATTTGTCCTAACTTATATTCTAAGCCCGTTAGAAGTGTGTTTAATGTCATTGAATTTATAAGGGTTGTTTGAGCGTCTTTTTCTGGTTGGGACATGTTCTACTTTTCAATGCAAGAGAACATTTTGGCCTCGTGAGTCTGAAGCCGACTCACAAAACTAAGAGCAGATTCTCCTGGAGTTTGTTTAAATCTTTGGGGGTCTTGTATCAGTGAATTTAAATCTCTGGTGTCACCAAAGTTTGTTTCGAGTAACACTAGGATTTCTTTCCATGTTTCAGTGTTTCGCGAGTTGATTAGTTCTACTGCGCGACCACGCAATCTATTTTTAATATGTAGGGTTAACAAAATTTTTTGTTGTCCTACAGCCATATTTTGTGCTGTTTTGCAGGCGTTAAGGAAGGTGTTTAGGAGAATTTGATTTCCATCGAATTCTGGGATTATTGAAAATATCTCAGATAATTTATAAGGTTCGACGTCTTGTGAACTAGTAGTGCCAGTTGTAGCACCTGAGCGTGTTTCTGGCATTATTTATTTATTTATTTAATAAGCGTATTGGAAATATATCAAATCAGATCAAAAACAGAAATAATAAAAAAATATTAACGAACTGATTTCTATCAATAATACGAGTTCCCGATGTAGGAGAGACCGTCCTCTGCACCAGTTTCTTCTTAAACTATGTAGTTGATTTCTTCTTTGTAATATGCTTCTTTCAGCTTGGAGAATTGGTTCTTCCTTAAAGGTTAGGAAACCACCGTTGATTGGATACCAACGTTGAGGGATCCTACTGACTGCGCCAAATTTTTATATTGGATTCTTCTTTGAAGAGTTTTTTAAAAAAACTTTATTTACTTTAACAAATTTATTAGTCGACTTAATTTTGAAATAACAGGCCGAAAATGAGACAAGTACAGCAAAGAGTTCTACTCTACTAAATTTTTTACGTACTAATCCGACGATCGCTCTTGGATGTCTACTTAAACAGTTTTTTAGGTGCAAGCTAATCAGTTTCTAGAATGTTATAAACGATTTAGATTGCACCGTTACAATTTCTATGAATAATCCTATGTTAGATGATATGATTGTTATGACAGGAAGCTGAAATATGAGGTTTCATACTGTAAGGCAATATGTTAGCTTTGAAAGATGAAATTTAATAATTGTACGTGACTTTTATAAAAATACCAGCGACAGACTTTCGCGACGGATAAATCGAGAATATTAAATATTTAAAATATAATATATCTGGATATTTGTAATATAACAACTATCTAAATATTTCTAATATAACATATATAATATATATATATGGGATATTACGAAATTTGTTAACACGATAGAGGTTGCAGTTTTAGAGGTATCAAGTTCAAATTTACTACAAAAATCAATCTCTTAAATATCTCGGCCGATTTCGTTATTGGGCAATATTGGGTAAGTAGTTTCAAAATGGCGACCGTTCAAACATTTAAAAAAATTATCAAAAAAGAACCGTAGTGTAAATACCATCAAAAATAATTTTAGGTTATAGATATAATCAGTACCTGCAACTTTTGTTCAAACCAATTTTCCATAAAATGCACAGATAAAAAAAATAAAATTAATAAAGGAAAAATAAGAAATATCGATAAAACATAAACACTCAATATAAATTTGATGTAATTGTACATTTTCTGGAGATCTTAATATAGACCCTGATTAAAAAATATATATAGTAAGTATATTTCTTGAATAGAAATAGGCGAAAAAAAAGTTCAGCCTTGAAGTGGAACCGAACCCTGTCTGCTTTATATTCAATGACCGCAAGGCTATGACACATACGTCAATTTTACGTAATAACATGTAGGTATACCAATGAAAAAAGTTGTTCAAATTTCAATTCAATGAATTTTGAGAAATTTACCTATCCGCTGGCCATCGGGATTTTTTTTGTCTAAGATTTCCTGTAAGATCAAGTTCTTTTATCCCAAATATTTTGTTATGTATCTACTTATATTTAGGTTATCAGTATTCAACAAAGCTCGGTGACACCGGTTACCCATAGTCGACGGTTCGACATGAGCTACATATGTTATAGTCATTCTCTCTTGTGCTTCCGATATCTGGATCTTCCAGTTGCCAAGGTCTCCATCAGACTGATTCTCTTTGAAGCACCAATCAAATAATCCACCATCAGAGTCCCACATGGAAATAAGAATAACTAGAATGAGGTTTAATCTGAAGCTCCAAGATTAAACATTGCCGATTTTCTGTTTGACCACTCATCGCCTTCTTTGACCACAATGTGAGATTCAGTGTTTAATTGAGGTTGCTACCTCCTAGTCCGGATACCTAAGCCAAAGCTTAGGTTCCCCTAGTCTCTGTGGCCATGAAGTTAGAAAGAATAGACGAATCTTGCTATAATCCGTGTAAATTTCCTTACACATTTAAAAATGCTCAACATGTTTGCCCAATATTCCATTCTCGCTTAATCAATGCTAACTGTAGTTTGCAGAGGTGAGAGAAAAATGTTGGAATTTCAAGGTCACGTAAAGGTTTTTCCCGATTAATTTAAAAATATGGCTTCAAATTAATGAGATATTGTGTATAATACAATCTTACAATGATAAGTAATCATTTGCGAACGTTTTCAACTCATAAAATGCTGTAATATTTATATTATCAATATATGTAAAACCAAGTAGACGGATTTCACAATTTATTATTTTCAAGACTCTACGGTGTTGCCGGTGCTAAAATTTTACCTGTTTATAAAGACCTAAGTCATATATAAATGTCGGATAAATACTTAAGTGAAACCAATAATGTAATAATGAAGATGATAGTAAAATCATTTTTTACTTAAAAAACATGCAATCGACTTTGCTTTTATTCGAAAATGGTACATTGTTAACGCATCAATAATATTCGTCAAACGTATAACTAACGTATCTCTAACTAAACGGCAACACGGTAGCAGTATTTCTCTCCCAGCTAACAAATGTCAGTCACAATACCAATGCAAGTGGCGATGGCTGTGTTCAGGGAGCCGCCATCTGCACAATCAATGCAAACCATAGAGATATAATATTTAACACAGAGTAGGCCAGTCCTATGAAGCACTGCTAGTGGATGTGATCCATAGATAGAGAATATCCTGCCCGTGTCTGTCTTTGTTTCATGAGGCATACAGAAGGAAGAATTTATATTTGCGCATAATGAAAATTGAAATTTATTACAATTCTTATTGTCCTCTAAAAATAGGTCATTTATTATAGTAAATTCTAATTCTAAATTTTAGGTCATTTAGTTTGTCACTTTCATGTTTTAGGCCTATAGGCGAATATCTATGTAGTTTTGTACTAGGCATAAGGTATATAAGCTGCTGTCTGTGATCGTAAAAAGGTTCTTGCTCGAAAATATTTGTCATTGGTTAATATTTTTAAGGTTTCACTTACAATTTTTACATATATATTTTTCATTAATAAGGAATTTTTATATAAACGCAGTATTCTTTCTGTATGATGACAAATTAGATTGACATCATTTGATGCAAAGTTTAACTTTTCTAACCAATTTGTCAATTCTAATTTATCTGAATTTTCTAAAACCAACAAAGTTAAACATTGTTCACAGTGAATTATTTTCCTTAGTGTATAAACTATAAATTCAGCGATAGGGTAAAGTGGGTGAAGATGCCCTACCTAACGAAAATCTTGTATTGTTTCATAATAAAGAGAGTTGGTACTAACTTCTTTGCAGGATTCATTATAAATGGTATATAGGGAATGAACAACAAAATTTTTATGGTTAGGTTTGCCGTTTAGAATAGATAAAAATGAGTTTTCAGGAACTTTTCATTTAGAGGATAGTTGCCCACCTTGTGGGTGAAATGTCCCAGGGTTGGAGGTAAAATGCCCCTAGGTGGGATAGATGGCAACATTATAAATAAAACGAAAATGGAAAGATATATTCTGAAAATAAAAACATTGTTTCTTAAACAAAAACATAAAACTCTTTAAATAACATTAGATATCTATTATTAATGGCATTCAGGAACATAGTAGATGCTGCTTTGGTAGGTAGGTAGATATTACAAAACCACTTTCTTGCACATTGAAGTCATCGCCTGCCTTCTTATCATTTCTCCACACGCATTGCACTGATTAGGATATATGGTGCATGATTCATGCAGCCATTTTTTGCAATTGATGCACTGTATCCATTCGATTTTTACCATAGTTTCATAATAGTTTTCTAGGCACTCAATGCAAAAGTCATCAACATTCTCTTGCTCCGTTCTCTTTTTCTTTTGACTCTTATTTTTCGTTCTTAGTACTGGTGTTTTCTTCCTCTTCATACCTTCTGTAACGATGCCACATCCTTCGTCTTTAGAATCAGACATATTCATCGATTCATTTTGTGAAGGCTTGATAATTTGAATACTGTGGACTAGAATTTTTGCCGACTGTTTTCTCTTGGATGCAGTGTTCGGTAATTTCGGAACCGGTGCCACGTCATGTAAAAATTTTGATGGTCGTTCTACAAGAACGGAGTCATCGAGTTTAAAACTGGGACCTGCAAGAAGTTTGTCACTTGAGCTATGGGTTTCTTCCCCGTTGCCATTATTATTCGGAATATCAAACACAAACATATAATTTTCATCATTCTCCGAAAATTCTCTCATTACAAGAGAAGAGTTTTCATTTAAGAGGTTGGCTGAATTTGCTGCCATCAGATATCTGGAAGAAATAATCTGGAATAATATTTCTGTTGAAGGGGTAAATTCCTGCAGCAGAAAATCCAGAAATTCCATTTTGAACAGTTGTGGCTTTCCAATCAGTTTTCCTTTAATGTCTCTGTTGATTACCTTTTCTTTGTTGAAAAACATACAGTTTTGGGTCTCTTGTTTATAGAACTCCTTCAACGGATTAAAAAATGACCGGTCCAACGGCGCAGCGCTCGGTCGTGTGGCTAGGTAGACATAGAAGAATTATGTAATTTTCTTCCGCTACATTTAACAACTCAAAGTTGTTACAATGTGACGCATGCCCGTCCAATATCAACAGGACTTTCCCATTCGGTTTTCTGGGAATGAACATTTCCTTGATCCACTTGAGGAAAAGTTCTGCAGTTATATACGCCGATTTTTTGTCCGTATACAGATCAGAGCCTGGGGGTACCCCTCTAATCTGTAGTCGAATTTTCTTACAACTTTCAATATTAGCACTGGGGGCAAAAATGTACCTTCGGCATTTACACAAACAATAAGGGATACGGTTTCGCCCTTTTCTTTTGATGTAAGATTGTGGACGCATTTACTACCTTTGGTAGCAACTACATTCCCGACCTTGTTTATTAATTGAATACCTGTTTCGTCTATATTAAAAATTCTACTGGGTTTATCTTGTAAGTCAAGTGTTTCAAGCGTTTGTTGTAGTAAGTTAAAATAGTCGTTCACCTCTTCTCTGTTCATACCTTTGGTACGAGCAAGGGAAAGACCTCCGCTTTTACGTAAAGAAAGTTCGGGGCATCTTTCCAAAAAAGATCTAAACCAATGCATGCCAGCTTCTTCTTCGTTTGCACCTTTTGGTCCAAATATGCCTTCTCTCGCGATACACTTTGCAAAATTATAAGCAATACAACGCACCGTTTTTGGGGTAGGTGCAAATCCCGCTTTCTGTAACCTCTGAATGTTACGGGCTACGTATGTAGCGACAACCAGCACAAAGCACAATCTTCTAAAAGGTGTTAGACTTACCTTATACCATGAAGAAAACAATCTGGATAGCACGAAACGCTGCCTGTGTGTACAGTCACATGAAGTTAGCAACAAAAGTAACCTTTAGAGTGCGTTTCCTCTTAAAGGAATATTTCGGTTTGCTAACTAATATCAGATGGGCAACTATCCTCCTAGGGCATCTTCACCCACTTTACCCTATGTTTTATGATGTCGTCAAGATATTCTGACTGTTTCAGTATGTTAAAACTACTATGAAGCATGTCATCGAATAACAAATAATATATGTTTTATTTTGTTATTTTCGGCAGAAGTCGTTACCAGAAGTGTGAGATCTTGAAGTGCGTAATAGACCAATTCATCAATGGATTCAATTCTCCGCATGCGCGAATTATCGGTCATAGAATACCTCTTTCAAGCTTATCTAGAATCATTGTTCTCTGGTTCATGTCATGGAACATGAGGAAATCGATAGAAGCGCTCACAAAGAGCCAATCGTCGCGTTCATCAGAACAATTTGATGAGGTAGCGATTTTTACGAGGGCTCCATCAGATAATTATTCTGCTGAACGTACGTTTTGACATTCAAATGCGATTAATTCTTGCGCCTGCGCGCATGCTACAATCACAGATGAAGGAGGTTAGGTGCTCATCTGAGCTCTCTGTTGAGAACCTAGGCCCTAAATAAAACCCAAATAAAGGATACTGAAACTTGAAATCCGTTCTGCCATTTCCAATATTTCCATATGTTATTGAGATGGATCTTATCCCAGCTGCATTGGCAATTGCGGAAGACGACGGTTTAGATATCGGTGGATTAATGAATAGAGCTGTGAAACTCTTACAGCCCATAGAAACTCATGAGGTTTGGCAAGGACGGGAAAGGTTGCGGCGCAATAGAAATAAATAATTTTTTGAAACTATTCCATTGTATCCTAACTATTTATTATTACTTTATGAAGCAAACTGGTATAATAACAGAATAGAACATAACTGTTTGAATTTTGACAGAAATGACAAATGATGCAGCGATTGATCGTAGCGTAGCGGGATTTAATTCCGCTCGAAAATATGGCGACCCCTCATCCAGCGCTCTATCCGATCAGTGGACAAAACATGACGTTCAGCAGAAAATTGTTGATCGCTCTAAGAGCGCTACGTTTTGATGAACGCGACCATTAGCTTGGAATTATTTGGACATAGGTATAGTACATTCCTTGTGTCCAACACACATCTAGCTAAAAAAGCGCTGCAATATTTTTGACAGAATTTGCTGTTAGACTTCTTGTGCTCTTAAGCTGGCTTATAAAGAAGCTTTTAAAAATAACTGTAACTGAGTATTTCTGATGCTGCAGCTTAAAAAGCGCAAGCTTTTCATACCAAAATCTGTCAAAAATACTGCAGCGCTTTCTTAGCTAGATGTGTGTTGGACACAAGCATTCTGTTCAAAAGAGTGCCATTTCAAATGAAAGTGGCTGCTGAAACTGCCCGCCGCGCATGCGAAGAACACTGTTCGCTCAATACAATCGGTCTATTGGCAGAAGCAGGAACTAACACACACTAACTACATTCACATTATTAAAAAGTAACTTTTTAAAGGCTGATTGAAACTGAATCGTGGAAGGATTATTATTAAATAAATGTATTCTCCTAATAAGCGCAAATAACATTTCAACATAGTTTTGAGATAATTTATATGATAAAGAATATTTTACTATTTTTTGTGTGAGAAGTCTTTCACATGAAGTAGATATATAAATTTATTGAACAAATAATGAAAAGCCAGTTTGAACCGATATTGATTTAAGAACACGCCTGCGAATAGTTTTATAAAACTGAGGTTGATTTAAATGCTTCACATTGGATTGTTCAAATTTACTAATCTTAACTTTAACTTGTACCTACATCAATTTCTAATTGTTGTATGTAACTAATATATACTTTAATTTTTGTTTCCAATTCAGGTAATGATTTTTCAGTTATACTCATCTTTCCAACTGTTTTACAAAACAGATTCTTGGTATTTAACAAATAAAAAATGTCATTGAAGTTTTTCAAGAATTTAGGTATATGTACCTACGTTGAAGCATTTTCAAGTTCACTATCCTTTATTTCGAATTTGAGTTAGTTTACTGCAGCTGAAGTACTTGAACGAGACAAACTTTCTTTTTTTCATTATTAGTATATTGTTTACCGTTTAATTATCAACTATTTCCCTATTTACAAATTATAAAAACGTAACTGCTTCGGATTACTATTTGAGTTTGGATGACGGCTGTGTCGGATGCGGATGACAGATAGGTACAGTCATATATTTAAACTACTATACCACTAGCATTGTGGAAAAAAATACGCAAAAATTAAGCCAAAGACCTGGGGATAGCTGGCGATATGCGCATGCGTCATGAACTTTTTTGGCTGACATGTCGTTATGTTACTAAGATTTCCATTGGCACAGTTTATTTGGTAAGCTATGCCATTGGTAAGCTGTGATGTTACCATGGATACCATATGATATGACTCCAAGGCACCTCCTCTTTCGCGCATGCGTACTAAAGTCGTAATCCTCATAGGTACTAAGCTTCACATAAAAATTCAAGGATCAAATTATAGGTATTTAAAATTATGTGGGTACAGTAATCCACCAATCACGAGTGTTCAAAATAAAAGAGATAGATAATCCTGCCTTATTTTCTGTTTCTTTCTATTAAGGGTACGCATTTTCGATCGACTTGCCTGCTGTATGTTATATGTTATCTCTATGATAGAATAGAATAGAATTGCGTTCAGATTCTGTCATTTGCTTTCACAATGAGGTTAAGGAATTAAGGCACAAATTGAGATAAGAAAATTGAATTATTTTTCGTCTATGGAGAGACTCGTCTGAGAAAAATTAATAATTGAAAATGCTGGAAATGAACCAGCGTCAATACATGGGATAAATTTGGGACATAATAGCGAAGATGGTTCCTATATTTTATTCGTATTCTCACAAAAGCTGGAACATGTACATATTAAAACTACTTAGCAGTAACTTAAGTACTGACTAGCATATCTCTTTGCCATACCATGACTAATTTCAAACCTGCGCAAAGATCTCTGCCTGAATATCTGGTTTATGCGTATAATTTTCTGCACGTTTGTGCAACCCCCAATATTTGTTAGCATCTTGTTAGTTTTTTCACAGAATGGTCATTATAATATCATTGTGATAAGTAAAAAATACCACTTAAAATGTGTGTGTAATAAATTTTGTGTTAAATAAATAATATTTGTCATTAATTTCTTTAATTTTTGGTAAAATTTACGAAGCGTTAGTTTTTCGGTGCCAACTTATCTCAAAAACTAGATTGAAAATAATTCCAATAATAATGAGGATTGAATAATTAGAATAAATCAAACGTAGACATACTGGTATAAGAGTATACTCTTGCAAAAGAATTTGGTGACCACTTCATCTTAATTGCACCTGAGTTTCCTCATCGCGTGAAAATATTTCAGTTAAATTATTTATTTAACTTATCCCAAAGTAGAAACTTATCCCTCTCCGCTTTAGAAAACTGTCCGGATCATAAAATATTATCGGTTTGTTATATCAGTGTCAGTATGAAGTCTATTTTAGATATACAGTATTCCTGTCACTGTAGCTTGCAAACGCACACTCTCAATATATACCAGCACTGCGCCAGATGATGAACTCTCGTATATTGAAAAACTTTTGATACCAATTGATAATTATGTTATTTAATCAATATTCATTCTAATTCCGTGATTTTAATAATTCGATTAAAAGAATTGGTCCAAATGGACCAAAATATAGCAAGAACCATTAACATTATCTCTTGAAACAGAAACCTTTCCCTTATCCTCAGATAGGTAAATCAACTTTTATTTTCGTAGAAGTGTCAATTTATAGCATGGATAACATTTAGGTGGACTAAATTGCAAGATCGCCATTGACTGAAGTAAGCCAAAGGATCGTATGCAAGCTTTCGTGTCGGGATGTTTCGAAGTTAAGGCAGATGCAGATTTGCATAACATTTGAAGTTCAAATTCGTAAAACTTCATCTGGAGAAGACTTTAGATTGTGCAAGGATATTAAATATATATTAGAGATCCTAGCTTTTCATATGTAGTGGTGAGTAAAAAAAGTAGGTCTTAGAAATATTTATAAGAAAAGTAATAGGAATCGGTGAATCGCCCTATGCAGTTATGTTTGGATGTACCGCCAGGTTGGGATGGCATCAATATAAGTTTACCACAGAATGACCAGGATGGAGACCGTTTATTTGAGTAAATATTTATATTATAGATAAGAGCTTGCGCATATTGAATAATTGAAAAAAACTAATCTTGAAGTCCTATCATACTGAAATCATTCATTAATTTCCTGAAGTGTTTAAAATACCATTCATGATAGAAAACTTAGCATAATAAACTACGAGTATTTCAATACAATATACATATTATAAGAACGAAACATTAGATATTAAAATATTAATATGTATATAAATAAACTCAACATATTTATTTGCTGGTAGTTACCTAACCTTACAACAAATTTTGAATGAATAATATAACATTAACATTAATATCTTTTCTTCATACTGTAAGTATTTATAGTCTTATTTAATATTGTATTTCACTATTGTAATTTTAACTATTGATAAATATACTATTTTCTCTTTGCTAGTGGTTATAACATCACCTTAGTATTATTATTCAAGCCACAATTTACACAAAACTCAAATTATGATAACAGCTGAGGAGGTATACAATTCAGTTGTGTTTGTTTTCTTTAGTATTAAGATATTTGTATACCCACATGTATTTAAAAATAACATGATTATTGAAAATTAAAGTCCGTGACAGCTAACCGATTTTCAAAATAAATCCATATCCCCAAAAAACATTCCCAATGTAAAACTTTTGGAGGTAACAGCTATATTCAGCAAAATTCAACAAAAAACTCAAATCTTTCGCATATGCTCAGTTAGAGCTGAACCACACCGATACAATTTTTGGTATGTTGTTTTGTATAAGAATTTTGTTTGAATGGTACAGTTTCATCAAGTGATTCTATCGCTTCTCACCGCCCCCAAAATTCCTTCCATGAAATTACAACTTGACGTGTTATATTCATAACCCACATTCACAGTAAATCTGGACTCGAGCATTTCCATTTCCTCACCAGCCTGCAATTATGATTCGCAATATTAACGCATTTTGATCGTCATCGTCAATTGTAAATCTTTTCAACTTCCTTCTCTTGCCCCTGGTCAATAGTAACAAGTGAAATTTAAAAAAAAAAAATAATTATGAATATAATACGTCAAGTTGTAATTTCATGGAAGGAATTTTGGGGTGGTGAGAAGCGATAGAATCACTTGATGAAAATGTACCATTCAAACAAATTCTTATACAAAACAACATACCAAAAATTGTATCGGTGTGGTTCAGCTCTAACTGAGCATATGCAAAAGATTTGAGTTTTTTTTGTTGAATTTTTCTGAATACAGCTCTCATCTCCAAAAGTTTTACCTTGGTAATGTTTTTTGGGGATACAGATAACGGATAATTTTCAAAAGCCAATACCAAATACCAATAAAATTAAATTCCTAGATTTATTTATTTAATGCATGTGGGAATTTGAACAGGAAAAATCTTCATACAAACGACAAAACGACAAAATCAAAAACTCAAGAACACTTATGTTTTTTCTTAAATAGAAAAATACTTATGGAGGAATCAACTATGACATGACATTGACAACAGCAATTAACAATTCATAAATGGTGATTTTAAATCTAATGTTTTGATAGAGTTATATGGTGATTATAGATGAGGTAGTTTCTATTATAGATATAATGTTACCCATAGACATAGTGCTGTGTAGGCAGAACTTAGATATGTATAAATAGGCGACAGAAGAGATGTAAGTCAGTCTTCAATTATTATTCTTATTGTACACATATATAAATTTGTTAATATAAGTTTCATATAATAAAGTTTGTTCTTTTTAAAAAGGCAACACCGAGATAATCTTGTATAACTGGCGCAGTCAGTAGGATACACCCAGTATAAGCATTCGATAAAGTGCCCGATTCTTGTGAAAAGTTTTCCAAGTGAAAATCGAAAAAGTGCCCATCGTAAAGTGCGTATCGTCTTGTTTGAACAAGTTAAGGTGTAAGGACTTGTGTACAAGGAAGTTAATTGGAACTCATGACTTGCCTTTGGAGCCATCTATAACGAGTCAGTCAACTCTTCGGACTTCGGATACTTTGGCGTAGCTAATATCCGAAAGCCACAGGATGTATTGGTGTTAACTAGCATCCCCTACGAGTAGCAGCCAGCCTAGACGTGTATCTTCCAGGACGAGCCAATACCCGATAGCAGAAGCAAGATAGAGAAGAAGATTAATTAACTCAGTGAGTTTGAACAATCTCTCCTATTGTTGTAATTCTGTTTAATTAAGATTTACATTCATTTGATTATTATTTATATATTATTTATATTTATTGTGGAAAGCATTTATTTACAAGATTTATTTATTTATACATGTTATATGAATTTTTATGAGAAGATATAAAAATAAAGTTTTGGACATCACGTATACACGATTTAGAAGAATATCAACAAGTATTGATAGTTTTAATTTAGACTCAATAGAACTAGAAACAATTAACGAAGTAGAAACTAATCCAATCATGGCCGACGCCTTAAGATCTACAGTCTCTTTGCTAAAAACTTTTAATGTTACTCCAAGTCGCCTAGAACATTTTATTACCCAAATTGATACTTTCCATAGTCGATATTTCATCAATGATGTTTCTCACCAAGAATATGTGATTCTAGCCATTAAAGCAAAATTAATTGATGATGCAGAAGAATTTTTATTAACCAGTCCCGATCTCAATACTTGGGATCAAATTAAATTTGCCCTCCGCCAAAACTTTAGTGATCCTATTACAAGATCCAATTTACAACAGCAACTAATATTTTTGACTAGAAGCAAAGGAGAATCAGTTCAAGACTATATCTTAAAACTTGAGGCCTTAGTCACACATATAAATAACAAAATTTGTACAGAAATTCAAAATTTAGAAGCTAGAACAATACTGATAACTCAGAATGAATTAACAGCGACCCAAAATTTATTGTCAAACATTTCGAACGAATTAAAAACTCTTTTAATTGTTAGGAATCCTCAGAATTTAGACACAGCTATTGGTATCATCTCTAATTACGAAATCTTGACAAGTCAAAATGATTTCAAAAATAATTTTCTCCAGACTATGCCTGGAAAACATAAACAAAATAACTATACATTTTCAAATCCTCCTAAACCCATTAATTTACTCCAATTTCCACGATTACCATTTGTCACTTATCAACAACCTAATAAACATCATTTTCCGTCTGCACAACAAGTCTTTGGAACTAAACCAAAATTTAATCCTAAACCTAATCTGAACCAAAATTTCTTTAAATTTCCACAACAGAAGACATGTCAGGTGTCAGTGTTCAACCGCGACATCCATCAATGCAAAAAACATATTCGCAACCAATGTCAGGCGTCAGTATTCAACCTAGACGTCCACTAAACTATATGAGACCCCAATTTAATAATCAATTTCATAGAAATCAGTCTAACCCTCCTAAATATGTGTTCGAAGAACTTACTCATTTGGAAAATGAAAATCCCGAACAAGAATTTGAACATTACGAAGAACCCTCATCTAGTTATCAAGAAAATTTCGAATCATCCAATTATCAGGATAATCTTGAAAGCGGTCATGATGAATCTATTGAATACTTTGAGGATCAGCTTGAAAATTTTCGGTTGACGGCCTCGGAAACCCCAAACCATGCCTCAAACTAAACAGTTTTCAGATAAACCAATTACCCTATATAAAAATCCCAAATATTAATGTTAAATTATTAATTGATACAGGCTCACATGCTTCATGACTTAGACCTTCTATAGTCGAAAATTATTTTCCAGAATTAATAAAACCCCATGTAACGAAATTACAAACATGTGCAGGTACGAAAAAAGCAACCAGTAAAGCTAATGTTCCTCTCTTTTTATGTTTTGGCATTTCACAACCTGTTGAATTTATCCTTTATCCTTTCCATGATTATTTCGATGGCATAATAGGAATAAAAGACCTCAGAAAGTTTAACCTTAATATTGATTTAGAAAATAACCCTTTGAGAAATGATTTATATGAATTCCATTTTACTTTAGATAAAATTTTTATCAATATACTTTTGAGATTCCACCCTATTCATTGAAAAATGTTAATATTTATACAACATTACCAAATAATTCCTCTTGGCTAGTGGCACATATTAAGACAAATAATATAGAAATTCAACCAACGATCGTCACCGTTAAGAATAATTTCTATACTATAGGTATTTCCAATATTACAGACAAGACTTTCACCTTCACGTAAAATATTGACGAAAAATTACTACCTATGAAATCATTTGATGAAGATCAATTTGAAATGTTTCACATTGAGTTACCTGAAGTAACAATGAAAGATCAAAATAAAAATTACGACTTGAAATCACTAATTAGACACGATCATTTAAATTCATAAGAAATAAATCAATTATTTAAAGTCATTCAGAAATGTAATAAAGTACTTCATAAACCTGGCGATACTTTAACTTTTTCAAGTCAAGTAAAACACACAATTAAAACCACAGACGAAATACCTGTTCATACAGAAAGTTATATTTATCCACACATTCATAAAGATGAAGTTAATAGACAAATTGATCAAATGTTAAATGATAACATGGTCCAACCCTCTAATTCTCCTTGGAACACTCCTGTCTGGATAGTACCAAATAAATTAGACGCTTCCGGACAGAAGAAATGGAGAATCGTAATTGACTATAGGAAATTGAATGACAAAACTATCGAAGACCGTTACCCTCTTCCTAGTATTACAGACATTTTGGACAAACTCGGACGATCACAATACTTTACAACTCTCGACTCAGCTAGCGGCTTTCATCATATTGAAATGGACCCAAATTCTATTCAAAAACTGCTTTTAGTGTCGAACATGGACACTACGAGTATAAACGTATGCCTTTCGGTTTAAAGAACGCTCCTTCTACCTTTCAGAGAACCATGGACAATGTATAGCGCGGACTACGAGGTAAAATCTGCCTAGTCTATATGGATGATATTATAATTTATTCAACTTCTTTACAAGAACATCTAAATTCAGTTACTATAATCGGTTACTATAGAAAATGTATTAAGAACTTTGCAAAAATAACAAAGCCTCTTACATCCTGTTTAAAAAAATGTTAAGGTCATTCATGATAAAGCTTTCATTGAGGCATTCAATACGTGCAAAAATATACTTATCAATGACCCCATTCTCCAACATCCTGACTTCACAAAACCTTTCCTGCTAACAACTGACGCCTCAAATTATGCAATCGGCGCTGTGTTATCTCAAGGTACCTACTGTTGGCAATGATCTCCCCGTTGCGTAAGCGAGTAGAACTCTTGACTCAGCAGAGTGTAATTATTCTACAATAGGAAAAGAACTGCTTGCTGTAGTCTGGGCAACCAAGTACTTCAGGCCCTATTGATTCGGTCGGAAATTTACCATCATAACAGATTACAAACCCCTTCAATGGCTTTTCTCAATTAAGGAACCAAATTCAAAACTTGTGCGATGGCGGCTCAAGTTAGAAGAATTTGATTATTCAATCTGCTACAAAAAAGGCAAACAAAACTCAAATGCAGACGCTCTTTCTCGACCTCCTTTAGATATTCACGCAATCGAAAAATATGATCTCCAAACACGGATGTCAGCAACATGCGGGAAATCTAAAAAAGATGATACTGATCAATATTCCAGCTACTTGTTCCAAAAATATACCTATTGAAGAACATGATAATAACCATGATACCTCAGAAACAGAAACCGTTCATTCCTCCCACGAGAATCCAATTTTATGTGCAGCTTATGTGAACAAAAGTGTTAATACTTTCAAAAATCAAGTCTTATTCAAATGGACCAACAAAGAACAAACTTATGTAGTTAGCGAAAGACTTTTCGAAACAAAGAAAATATTTATTACATTCATTAATGATAATCCGATCACTCAAAAGATACAAGAAGTCTTAAGAGATTATCTACCACCTGACACTTATTGCTTGCACTTCCCATATAAAGAATTAGAGCCAATAATCCTTTGAATCTTTCAAGACACTTTCAGACACAGTTCTTATAAATTAATCATTTCCAATTCATTACTCAAAGATATTAATAATCCGGAAGAACAAAAAGAGATAATCCAAAGATACCATACTGTCAAAACATCACATAGAGGTATTACAGAAAATATTAAACTATTTATATATATATACTATTGGCCGAGCTTGGAAAAAGATGTCATAAATTTTATAAATACTTGCGAGATCTGTCAAGAGTCAAAATATGACAGACACCCATATAAGGTCATTTTCAAACCTACACCTATAGGACAAAACCCCTTCGAACATATCTAAATCGATATTTACTCCCTTAATTCTCAAAAATATTTGACAATAGTAGATGAATTTTCAAAATTTGCTGCGGCCTATCCTATTAATGAAAATTCAATTGAAATCTGTCAGAATCTCATGAAGTTCTTTCCGCAACATGGTACTCCTGACATTATCACGACAGATAACGCTCAAAATTTCAAAAGTAATCTGGTCAAGACCTCTGTAAATTATACCAAATACAATTGCACTTCACAACACCCCATAATCCTAATTCTAACTCACCTGTCGAACGATTCCATTCAACCTTGAAAGAAAGCTTAGTCACATTAAAGCAAAATTATAAATCTAAGACGAACCAAGAACTTATAGATATTGCTATCCTAAATTATAATAATATTATCCATTCTTCCCATGACTATACGCCTTTTCAGATCATTAAAGGGAATCTTAATTATCAATTAAATTTCGAAAAGAATCTAAATCAAATCCAAAATGACTATATTCATGAATTAGCCCAAAATTTGAAAGAACTAAATGAAAATATTAATCTAAAGCTAAATGCTAGAAAGGCTAATGTTTTGGCAAAATTAAATAATGATAGGGAAAAAATGATCCTCAAATTCCTGAAGGCACTGATCAATTCATGACTACTCCTCAAATATTGAATAAAAATAAGTTAAAACCGAAATTTTCAAAGAGATTATTCAAAAATCAAAGATACCCTAAAGATATTAAAAGACGTCAATAATTTTCTTTCAGGACAATGAATGTAATCCTCCTCCGCAATACTCCTATTTCCTCTTGCCAGTAACCAATACCAGATTGAAGAGCTGACCAATCCGTTATTACCATTTAAATTAGGAACAACTTACATTGTTGACAATTATCACCATGTATATTACCATGTGAATCTGACAAATATTAGGAATTGTATCAAAACAACCAAGGCAACATTATTGAATATGACATCTAAAATAACAAATCGAACAACACCACTATCTGATTTATTATTAATAATGTAACGGGGATTTATATTAAAACTGGGTTCGATTTATTTTCACTTATTTATTTATACCAATAACTACACGACTATATACACATTTATATTCACACTTATTTCTCGGACTATATACGACTTTCTACTGTCTGATCTATGACCGATTGTGATCTATGACTAACTAACTGTCCTGTTATATATCTAACCTAAAAAGCTCTAGATGATTCCAGTGTTGTTTTCATTCTTTCTGGAGGTTATTTCTCAATATATCGAGAATAAACCAGTACTTATTTTCGTTGCCTCTGACATCTCCCGTGTTTTCTGGAATGTTTGTGAGTGTGTGTAGTTCATTATTCGGGTAAGTCTTCACGTTAAACTGCCCCCTTCTTAGCATCTGATCGTCCCGATCAGAATCATCCGTGGTAGTAACTTGCCGGATTTCCGTTCCATGGCGGAATCTGTACTTGGTTCCTGCCAGGCAAACACCCTTGTTGAAGAAGTAACAGTCTATTGTCTTTCCCGAGTACACTCCTTTTGGATTGAAGCAACACACGGTAATTTGCACACCAGCGTCCTGGAAGATGTATTTGATCATGCTCCTTACAATCTTTCAATCTAGGCCGTCCAACCCACTGCCTATTTTCGGAAGACCCAACTTCTTGATGTCATAATTCCTGGCTTCATTCCTTAGGCTCTTCAGTGCATGCCAGATGTCCTTGTAAGTGGGTTTTCCTCTAGACATATTCTTCGTAACCACATAGAAGAGGTTCCGATTACCATCTGCTAGTCGCAGAACTTTTCCTACTCTTGGTCGTTGGGCTGACAATTCATCCAGTCTTCCAAACTTCCTTTTAAATACCAGAGCAATTCCTCGGCCAAAAACGTAGATCCTCCGCTACACAATGGGCAATAGAAACGTCGGCTGGTAGTTTGAAAAGGTCTTGTTGAACCTCAACTGTCACACCGAGTCTGATCTTCTTCCGATCCGCGTAGTTGGACATGAAGTCGTTGAACCTGACATTTCGCTCCTCAACGGCTTTCTTGAAGAGCCACTCGTGCTTCCTCCTGGTTGTTCGATCCAGCGTATGGTGCGAGTCGGTTTATGTGCACCACTCTAGGTTTTCCCCTTGGTAACTTTCGGATACGATAGATGACGTCATTTATCCTCTTCATAATTTCATATGGCCCTTCCCATTGCCTATGGAATTTGGGACAAAGGTCTCGATGTCGTTGGGGATTATACAGCCAAACCAGGTCACCCACGTTGAAGACTCCGTCAGCTGATCGAATATTGTAGTGCTGCTTCATTCGATCACTGGCAAGCTGGATGTTTTGTCTGGCTAGCTCGTGAACTTTATCCATTCTGGCTCTCAATTGGTCGACGTATCCTTCTCCTGCAACATTGTCCTCTGTAGGTCTGCGGCCGAATTTCAGGTCTCAGGGTAGGCGCAACTCGCGCCTTAAAATTAAATTAGCAGTTGTTTCATTCACAGCCGCCTGATAGGCCATCAGGAACAAATGGATCGGTTCATCCTCTCTACCATTCCGTCCGATTGAGGAAGCAAAGGGGTCGTTCTGGTCTTGTTCGCACCTATTAGTCTGTACACATCTTGGAACAGGGCTGACTCGAAGTTTCTTCCTTGGTCTGAATGGATTTCAAGAGGAACGCCAAAACATGAAAAGAATTCCTTCACCAGCACCTCGGTGACGGTCGATGCTTTTTGGTTAGAGATTGCGTACGCCTCTGTCCACTTTGTGAAGTAATCCATGGCTACCAGGATATACTTATTCCCATTGTCCGTTTCAGGAAATGGCCCCGCAATATCCACAGCAACTCGCTCCATGGGACTCCCAACATTATACTGCCTCATAGGTGCCTGCTTTCTGCCAAGTGGTCCATTGCTGGCTGCACACACTTCACAATTACGCCACCATCTTCTTTGCAATTCAACCAATAAAATCGCTCTCGAACCTTCTGCAGAGTCTTGGTGATTCCAAAATGCCCACCCGAGGCTCCATCATGTAGCTGACGTAGAACCTCCGGCACTTTGCTTCCTGGCACAACTAGTTGTAATCTGGATTCAGTGCCATCTTCAGACTCAAAGGTTCTATACAGCATATCATCTCTTCAGGGCTTCATAAGCTTATATCCTGCCAAGACGGCCTCTCCTTACGGCGCATCAACTCCAAGACCACTCTAAAACATGGGTTGTTTTCTTGGGCCAGTTTCATTTGTTCGGGCTGCCACTCCTCATTCTCTACGGTTGTTTGTCGTATAGGGCAAAGCTTCTCTTCCATCTTCGAGCAGTGGGTGCAGTTATAGTTGCACGGTCTTCTGGATAAGGCATCTGCGTTTCCATGAACTTTTCCTGCCCTGTGCTCGATGTCATAGTCATATTCCTGAAGACGTTCTAACCATCTTGCCACTTGTCCTTCAGGATTACGGAATTGCAGGAGCCACTTCAACGCTGCATGGTCAGTTCTAACTAGAAAGCGGCGAACATACAAATACTTATGAAAGTGTTCGTAGGCTACTCCCAACAGTTCCCTTCTGGTAACGCAATAACTTCTCTCCGATTTTGACAAAACCTTGCTGAAGTAGGCAATCACTTTCTCCTGCCCGTCTTGAATCTGAGAGAGGACAGCACCAATGGCTAAGCGCACAACAAACCAAAATTATTATTTGACAGTTCTTATTTACGTTGGTTTCCAAAGCACTTTATTTATTTTCCATGGCAGTTTTGATTTTGCAGCGTTAGTTGATTTTGATTACATGCAATATTTTGTTCAATTTTGTGATTATTAGTGAATTATTCTCTCAAAAAATACAGATATATTAGTTGGAGATCTAAACTACTGTATACTGTTGAAAGTCTGTTACAGTCAGCCCGTTAAGAAATATTTGTAACGTATTTCCTCACTAAATTCAAACGAAAGGTATGTTTATTACATAAAAAATTTTTAATAGCGAATATATTCTAAACGGCTAGAGATAGGTATAGGGCATTTTATATAAAGTTATCTTATTTTTTTGTGAACAATCTAAATCGGCTATGATATATAGGGTGTTCCATTCAAAATTATCGACTTATAGATGATTTTATGTATCAAGATCGGATCAATTTCTGAGATGAGCCTGTAGAATTTGTAGTCATAGGAAACAGTTAAAGTTATGTATTGGGATTTATTGTCTTAAACATGAGAATGGCATATTCACCAAATATGATATACTTATATTTTTTTCGACTACCTTAAATAAATACGTTCTAAGCAAAAAAATAAATAAAACTGCTATTAAATCCTAAACCACGAGAGATAGCTATATAATATTTTATTGAAAGTCATTCTTATTTTTTATGAGGAATCCAAATCCAAAGTAATATACAGGGTGTCCCATTTAATTTTCAAGAGTTGAGTCCAGTCCACGGACAACTGAGCACCCTGTATACGTGAAAAGTATATACTATAAGAGTTCCTTTAAAACAATAATAATTTGTATTTAATTTTTTTTCCTATATAGAATATCTTCCGAGATAGGGGGATAGAGGATCTTATGTGGGACACCCTGTACACATATATAAATTTGTTAATATAAGCTTCATATAATAAAGTTGTTCTTTTTAAAAAGGCAACACCGAGATAAACCTATATAACTATACTGAGATTTTTAAAATTTATTTCTCTGACTTTCGTCAATAGTTTTTTACTTGAGAAATAACTCCGCACACACAACTGAGTACCTATAAAATGAGCTATAGAAGATCCATTTTTGATCGGTGGAAGTAGCTCAAATGACTAAAGTTATAGATAATGATAAAAATAATGCATTCTTGAGGTTCAGTTCTCTGTTTATTAAAATATTTTAATTTATTTGTAATTAACTCATTATTTCTGTTATAAACTCCTCGTGTTTGCTATAATATTTTACCGTTGTATGAATTTATGGGGCTCTCGGGGTAAGAGATCTACTCGTACCTGGACACAGAAGATATACCTACTTCATTTCACTTAAAAAAATCTTAATTTTAAAGAATTAATCAATTACTGTCATTGCCTTTGGATACGACACACCGGATTGGACAGTGCAAAAGTTTTCAATTAACAACTGGTGTCCCTTTTGTACAGACAAACCATCCAATCCATTTATCATGATAATGATATCCCTTTTCAGTTATTAGATCGCCGTAGTAGTGGTTGTTTCTGGACATTCAGATTGAATATTATATTTTTCATTTAAAAAATTCAATTCGCATTTTTCATACATACCTACCTTTACCTCTACAAGGACAAGAATCTCCATATACATATAATAAATAAATATTTACGTTTCGTTTCTGCGAACTCGCTAAAACCCTCGGTACATCTGAATTCGATGCTAGGCGGATATTTCATCTTTTCGTGAAATCAGAAATAAACGTTGTACAATATTCATGAAAATGTATATAACATATCCGTTTGTAAGTACACTAGCGTGCGGTATATCACCAGTGATATTTTTATATCCATTCTATATTCAGCAAACATATCCCCCCGTCTCAGGAAGAGTAGCTGATGTCGTGGCCTGAAGGTGATATTCTCTTGTAAGAAGCCACCGAGGCAATTTGATTTATATATGTTACGTGAAATTTAATTTTATTCACATCCTCTGACTCTTGCCGGAACTGTATGTCTTCGAGGACATTTCTTGTAAATGTACTTACCTTGTATGCGAATCTCTTTATCAATGCGTAGATACATTACATCATAAGAATACTTCATAGAAACATGAAATAGCCTTAAGAGATTCATTCGATACTATAATCTATAGGTATACAGTGTGAACGTTTAAAATGGAAACAGTAAATAAAATATGCCTTGTATAATTTAAGGGAAAACGATCGAGCCCGTCATTTTTTAATATTATTGTGCTTCTTTTAACACCATTATTTCGATCATGACGGTAATAGGGATTCCCAGTAACATTTCCTCAAATGAGAACATGCAATTATTTCATAAAATCTAGGTAGAAAAAACATTCCTTAAAATCGCAATCTGCAGCACAATGACCCTGTGGCTAATATTTTTAGAGATAAAACCCAAAAAAGTTTGAGAAAAATTGAAAAAGATCAGGTAACTAGTACGCACTGTTTTGGTACAAAATATGAAAAAATAGTTATATAATAGGTACATACAATAAATATCACTGAAAATGTTCCATACAGCATCAAGTTTCAATTCTTTGTTTTTCCGTAAATTATTGTATCCACCATATTCAATATTACAAAGTGTTGTAGAATAACTAAATTAATAGGACAACAACTTCAAAATAGTTCATGAAACTGTAGGCATTTTGATAAGATCAAATAATTGATGAATCTGCTCTTCTCTGGAAGTGCCTACATTGGTATCTTGACAAACTTATTGACTTTGTTGGAAATGCACGGCGGGATTGTCATTTCGGTAACAGCGCACGAGATAGCAAAGATATGCGTTCATTCTGGACTGATAAATTTCTTTTGATAACTCCAAGTAGAGAATAGCAGAAATAATAGCTCGTATTAAATAACTTTGGCGGTTAGATCTTGAGTTTCTGAACATGTTGAACTAGCACTTCATTTCCTTTGACCATTGCTTCACGTTGGAAGGATATTTTCTGTGTTGTATCCTTTGAAATCCTTCTCTCACTCTATATAAAAATATCCATTCGTTTAACCTACAGAAAAATTTACTCTAATTCCAACCTGTCATGAGCTTGCTTATTTCAGTTCTAGTCTTCTAGAAATTGAAGTACGCATTCTCGTAATCATAGATCTCAGTTTAAAACTAGTCTAGAATGTGTCACAATAAATGTCCTCTTAAAACACGTAACTTCTTTATAATTACAGCCTACAGTATATAAAACAACTGTACAGAATGTGTGACATGCATATAGAGAGTACAGCCATATTCATAATCTTACTTTGGTACTAGTTTAATTTGATACTGAAGCTGTCACGTTTGTCCGATGCTTTAGTTTCCATTATAAAAGTCCACACTGTATAATAGAACTAAGTAGCTAGATATAAAGATGTAGAGGTTCATTAAAAATAATTTGCTAATTTATTAGTCTATTGATTGGAGATTACATATTGGCATGGAGATTTCATCCAGACGAATATTAGCCGCTAGACTACTTAGCACTATTTCCGCCAAAACGCACTAGATTTTTTTGTGACTATCTAGCGCCGTTAAAAGCTATTTGCTACCAGACGCCCTTTTACCAATGTGTTAGCAAAGCGCACAGCCATAATTTGAAGAAGTATTTAGTTATCTTCGCTGATTTGCGTGAATGAGTTCACGGGTGAAAGCACGTTACATTAGAATCATGTTTCAGTTGTCTGTTATCGGGTTAATCTCTCTCTTCTTATATTTAATTTTGATGAAGAACACTAAAATTCTTAAATTTTCTGCTGTTCTAAGTGAATATGACAAATCTGACAGGATATTGTTAAGAAAAAAAACGCAGATATATTTTTGGCATCACCTCTCTTGAAAAAATATTTTGCGATCATTAATTGTCTTGACCAAAAAGTGCTCAATATCCACAGCCTTGAAGATAAATTCTTATTTCACCACACTAGTATGCAAAGTAGCTAATCCTTCAGAACCATGAAATACTTCAAAGCACTAGTGTGTAAAGTAGATAAATGGCATGACGCACGCTATGAATCCATTGTCAGATTTAGAACCAATACAGTCACTTTACATCTTTGCTTGTTCTCAAATTATGCTTTTAAACTACCAGATGGAACGCAAGCCTTGCATTAGAAGTTTTTCAAATTGCATTTGGACCAGACTTAAAATTTGTTGAGCCGTCATATTCATGTCACTTATTTCCAAAATAATTTTCGTTGTTCAAATACACAGGGTGAACCACAAATCGGTTTCTTATTTCAAATGGAAACCTACGTTTCCCCATAGTGCTTTATTGCCGTCGCTTTAGTTTAGGAAAAAAAATTGTAAGAATCTCGAAAACTTTTCAAATTGAGAAGCAATAGATATTTATGTAGCAGTTACCTTGAAGTCTGTTCCTATTTTGTACTTTTTTTCAAAAGTTACATTCAAAAATTGTCAAAACTCATTTTCTTTCAAATTGCACATTCTTTTTTGTACATCATTCGAGGGATCATTGAATTCTAAGATTAGTTACCCATTAAGAATGTGATATCCCATCATAGGAAAATCTAGTTGTGCTAATTCATTAAGAAAATTTGTTTGAAACTGTAGTATTATCCAGAACATGTTGTGTGAAGTTTGTTTGTGATTCATGGCAAATGTCAAATAATTATTTAGCCGACTATCCGCAGCTCAGATTATCTGAAATTACCGAGTAAGATAGGAGAAAGTTCTTACAATTTATATCTATGCATATAATAAATCTTTTTTTTCGATTTTGGGCGTACTTCGTGAAAATAGTTCATATACTTTGTTGAAACTTTTCAAAGTGTTAGCTTATATCCTAAGTTACAGTTTTGGATAAGTTATATCTTGTGGAACTGGGAATCTGTTAGTGAATAGTTAACACACAAGCTCACAAAACACTATGGCGATGCTAAATTTGGTTTCACTAGTTAAGAAATAACTTTAAATATTTTGGGAATGTGGTTAGAGGAATGTCCATTATGTCAAATACTAACATAGTAGATAATATTTTTATTTAGAAAAAATAGCGTTTAGTTTCCTAAAGAACACTAACTTATATAGTCAAATGTAACTACATATTTCTTTTGTTTTGTCTGTGCCTGCTAATAACTAATAACTAACAACTCATTGTACCTAGTGGATGCGGTGTTATTTATGTATGTTGAATAAAAAAAATAGGACAATATTATATCTTACTTCTAATTAATATGGGACCATTTAATATTATTATCACTCCTCTTTCAAATGAAAAATATCGAAATTGGAGCACGATTACTGTCCGTGTGGTTAGTTACCACAATTGTACTTCATTGACCTAGGCTCATATTCTATTATTATGATTGTTTATGTATTCGCCTCTTTACACCACATAAACAACTATTTTTCAAATTATAGAAGTTGTTGCGGGTGATTAGCGCTTGATAAATAAGTGTTCTCATCAAACCAATTAGGTGGAATAATCCTGTACGACTTTATCTTTGATTGACAATAAATCTCCTTTAGTAGTTGCAAATGCTGCTCCGGATACCGTTCGATTAATACACTTACTATAATTAGAAAGGATAGCTTGAGTAATAGGTACGCTGTAAATTTAATGACGTAGGATTAATTATTAGGGAAATAGAGTAGTTCAAGCCAAATTATTTGGCGATTAATGTTACCTATTAAGGATATTTCGTTCAAATTGAGGTGAACGGATACAATATCATTGTTGTATAGAATTGAATTGCATACTATAATATTATAAATATCAATAAGAAAGTAAGGGATGCACCACTTATAGGTGCTTAAAATCGTACTCTACCTACCGACGTTGCATGGGTCATATTAGAGAATTAGATGCAACATTTTCTTCAACAGCATCATGTGTCATATCAAATACAAAAAATTGTTGTTGTTGTTCATGATGACATAATACGAAATTAAGGAAAAAAATTTAAAATTGGCTGTTCAAAGTTTGCACGATAGTCTAGGTAAAATCCTGTGTACTGTGTCCAAACCTTTTTTTGTTTTGGAAATTGAAATTTTATTAGATCTACTGTAGAGCATATGATTTCTTTAAATATTTTTATCTAGAATTTCATGATAAATGGTTTTTAGTTAGGGCTCAGAGAAAGTTGACATGCTTTAGAATTCGGCTTTCTAATAATTGAAGTTGATTCATTTTATTTTCTTATTGTAAATAATGCACTTGAGTTGAGTTCATGGATCGACACACCAAGGTTGAGTTTGTTTCTGAGAGTATTTAATAAACTGATTGCAGCTATTAAAGGAAAAATCAAAACAACATTAAATATTATTCGGTGGTACATAGAGACATATAAACCAAGTATTAGAGATATGCTATATTCTCGGAAACTTACAAATACTCATTTCCTCCAGCAAATATAAACATATGGTAGGAAATATTTATGCATGCACTATGTGGCTAAAGCGAATTCGCTCGAGAAAAGATAATATAATTCCTTAAATTGCTTCCGACAGACACGACATTCCTGCTTCTTGTTGGAAATACAAAATATAATCACTCAGTGACCTGTAATTCACCACTAAGTATTTCAAAACAGGCAGCTTTGTGTCATATAAGCTATATACGAAATTTCTTATTACAAAAGCAATATTTACTACCAGTATCGTAATTCATTTGTTTCAACTATATATCCGTGTTGCGCTCTTCTAACTCTGTATCGCTACCAAACCCGATTTTTCTCAGAAGAATCTCACCGAGCTATGATTATCTTATCAAAGTCTTAAGATAACTTGAATATTAAATGCAATAAATGCTTTTACAAAAAATTGGACCGACTCGAGAAAAAAATCAAAATAATATTATTTCTGTTGGTGCTGGTACTTTTGAAGTTGTGCAGTTGCAGTTAGATTGAAAACTTTTGGCACCAACTTCACAAGTACCAGCACCAATAGAATTAATATTATTGACCGACGAAACGTTCTTCGATTTTGATTATTTTTCATTAATTTGAAAGGAGAGACTTGAGGAATAGTTCCATATTAATAAAAAGGAAAATCCGCAAACTCCTTCCCTTCAAAGAACACCCACGAAGGGGGTGAAGGGGGTCATTTTTCTCAAATACTAACTATAACGGTGAGCTGTGTTAAATCGTCAGTTAAGGTGTTTACTGCTATTATATGTATTATGTATGTTAACTTACCTCATTTTTTTAAAGTATGTACTTCACACTTTTGAAAGTTCACTGATTAGAAGAATAGAAAGCAGTCAAAAATGCTCTGAATCTCAAATTCACACAGATAGGGAATGCAATCTCGTTCACGCGAGATCTTGATCTTTTTTAGCGAGACTCATCTCGGCAGAAAAGTGGGCGAGATCTCGCGAGATTAACGAGATTGCACTCGAGCATAAGAATATTTTATTCATCTCTTTCTGATATACATAATAGTATTTTATTGCAACAAGAACTTCAGTAAACATTGACTGCGTTCAAAGAACCTAGAAAGAGAAAACTAACTACGAATTCGCTGGAGTCATTACCTAATCAAAAAAGAAACGAATTTATACAGATCCGAGGGTCAAAGAGCGAACTTTTACAGTTCGTAGATGACTACCTTAGATCTGTGGTTCAAACTAGCGTTGAATCCGAAAGGGCCTTCTCAGCGGCTGGTTATCTGGCCAGCAAAATACGAAGCCGTTTAGAGATTCTTTGGACATTTTGTCTTCTTAAGGAGCTACTTTAAAATAATTCGTATTGATAACAATATCTCAGTTCAACAGTCAACTTAACTTAGTTAATGAGTTTCATTTTAGTTTTGACTTCTTGTAGTTTTGTTATAAAAGAACTGTTTTATTATTAAAAAACTTTTGATTGATATTAGAAGAGAAGGGAGGTTGTTTATTTCAATTCTCATTATTTCATTTCTTATTTGATTAGATACGTCAATTGTCAAAGTTTACTACTTTATTAAAAATATATATATGGTTACGTTAAATAATGTTAATATAAAAGGTGATTGATAAAATTCGTAGAAATAAATGTTTCTTTCATAGTACCTATAATTCTTATTATTTTTTTCTTAATTCATTCAAATATTGTGATTATTTGCAAGAATAAACTCACAAAACTGCCCATGTCTATTTTTCAGCTTGAAGCCTCATTGCAACTAGAAGCATATATTGTGAATGAATCTATTCGCTGTCAAATGCCGTCGGAACTGTTTGCCTGTTGCACGAATCGTCTCTACATAAACTTATAAAAAATGTGTTGTACCATCGAGTGAATCTATTTGAATCTTGATTCTTCGAATGCTTGGAGGATTTTTTGGCGCATTCGGATAAATCTATTCTTGGTTTTAATAAATATTCTCTTCTATGTAGCCACAGAAAAGAAATAAAATCTGGAGAAAAAGAAAGCCAAAATATATAATAAAAATCTTTTTCTTCATTAGTGATTACGATTATTAGCATAGTAAAGGTGAGTTTATACAGTAAATAAAATAAAATAAGAAACAAATTAAGATAAAATAAGAAATTTGAACATGCTCATTTCCATGGGAGCGTTTATACACGAAATAAGCCAAATTAAGAAATAAGAATAAGAACTAAGGATGGCCAACTTTCATCTTTATTTCTTATTTTATTTTATTTTGCCTGGAAACTGATAATGCACATGATCAAGCACCAGAGAACACTTAACTTGCATACAGCACAAAAGTTTTTGTTAAAAAAGCTGTGATTTGATTGGTTCATTCTTATTTCTTATTTTATTCTCGTCATCTGTATAAACCAATCTTTTTTGAAGTTATTCTTATTTCAATTTTAATTTGTTTCTTATTTTATTTTATTTACTGTATAAACTCACCTTTATTACTCAGATTTGTCTAGACTGTCGTTTTTTAACATTTCAAAGCCAACGTCCTACTTCTGCGGACATAAACCCTCATCAGTTCTTTCAAAGTGGTTGTATAAAAGAGCAAATTGTAGCTTTTTAAAACTTGTACGAGTACAATACCTAGACGATTTGCATCATTAAATTGGATATAAGGTATGTTGCTCTGATTGGATGTTAAATACAAATTAATGCCAAGGACAAATAATTTGAGCATTTACTTTAGTTTGCAATAAAAATCATATAACCTTCATCGTTTCATTTTGCTTATGTTCTTAATTTGATTCAAATAAATTATTCTTTTTTAAAACAACAAGAGAATTTTTGTTCTATTTTAAAATCTTTACTGATTTGGTCATGTTTTGAAGTATTTAGCCAGGCTTAGCATAGTATATAATTTTTTAAACCAAATCAACAAGGTTTAGGTACTGTTTGATAGATGCGGCTTTTTGCACAATAGTCTTATGCTCTCTAAGTTTTTTGGCGAGTGCTAGTAGCACACATGGTCTATAAACTGTATATAGACCCAATTGTAAGACGTCCATTCTGTATCTCAGGCGAGCGGCATCGATACTCTACGAGACAAAAAGGGAAACGAAAGTAATCAGTTTATCCGTTCTTCATATAATCTTGGCACATAACGATAGACAGACTCGGGAGCCCAATAACATAGGCTGGAAACCACACACCAAACATTTTACACCATTATAACATAGCTGAATGCGATAGCAGCAGGAAAGTTAAAGTTACAAAATTGGAACATTAGTAAATAACACTGGGTACCTACAGATGTGGTCTAGGGATAGGGGAGTGTACTTTTAAAAATATGTCTATGTGGTTTTTTATCCAGTCCTCCCACTAGACAATTGATTTGTGGTACAGCTTTTTTGAAAGGTGCTTCTAAACAGGCAGTTTTTTTACTGCAATATGTGGCTAGAACATTATCAACTATAGCCCAGTCATCATGAAAACATTTAATGCGATATATGGCTCGACAATTTATATTTCGGCAATATTGTTTTCAATAGTATGGCCCATAATTTTTTTTTCGTAGACGGGCTACAGATATGGGCATCAATCGCTGATGGAATCATATATGTTGCAGCAGCATATATTCTTTAAAAGAAAAGTTATAAAAGAAGATTGTGGATACGAAAACTTTGCAAGAATGTCCAAGACATTGCTTTTGCTTAACCACAATTGGACCAAAACTAAAGAGAATTGATACAAACATGAGAAAAGCTATATATGTTTCAAAAAGATTGAAAATAACTCTAAGGTTTCATATGAAAGACTGATGTATCTGTTCAGATTGTCAGATGCCACGATTTCTGTTATCGTTTCAGAAGTTTGTGCCTTAGTTGTTCTAGATTCTAAATATTTGTAAGCATCATCACTTGATTTACAAAATTTTTCAGCGATAACAGCCCTTTCATATTTTTTAGCATTTCTGTCTCCATATATTCCGGTATCCACATTCCACAACTGTAAATATATCTAATTCATCAGTGTAGTCAATAATCCTTTGATAAGACCAAATACTATCATTTTATCAGTACTATAATCTCCTAAATGTCCAAAACAAAACAATATTGCAGAGTATTTTCGCTCGTCTAGCGATCGTCCGACGACCTCTCTGCAACACATAAAAATGCATCGGCGATACCAAACATATGTTGCTGTATGGACGAAACATAATAAAAATATTATCTATTATTGCATACTCTGGATGTTATTGTTGGCACTGTTGCCAGCCACTCTGTTGCAACCAAAAATTGCAGTAAAAATGCTGACAGTTTAGAAGCTCCTTAATACTAATTAATACATGAATATATAATTAAAATTGAGAACAAATAATGTTCTCGGTATATGATTAAATATTCTCTTTACGTTTTCATCTACACATAATTTTCACGTGTATAAGTGATACGCTTCATTGGGGGAAGTGGATCTTCATGATCATAAATATAGTCAGGTTACATCATTAATTAATCCAAGACTAGTTACCTATTCATAACAATGACAATTAATATCTTATCCGTAGTCGTTTCAGAATTTATCCTTCACGATAAGATTCAGAATGCACTTCAAGAAAGTCTCATTACTTTGTCCCTGAAGCTTATCTTTGACGTCAGCGTTTTGTATTCCCGAGTAGTAGGCACTAGAGGGTTGGAGAGTTTAACATACGGTAGAAGTTCGAAGTGATATCAGACACCAAGAAAGTTGAGTGTCATCATGGGACTCTTATTAGTACACCAATTTGAGATTAATTGCTGCTTTAGAGAATGTTTATCAATTTTGCCTCTAAGTTCCTGATAACTTTTCAAGGGATAGGCTTACAACTGGCGCTATAATAGAAATATGAGTGATTGTGAATATTGGGTACAGGTTTTGCAACTAAATCCGGGATTACAATTATTATTCTTCAGTGTAAAGCATATACTAAAACAAACATACAGTCGAATAGAATAGTTTCAACTGCAATATTTTTAAATAATTATATACAGTGAATTCATAAAGTACCTACCTAGCAGATAAATTAAATAAAAATTAAAATTGAATAAGCAAAGATGCTCGAATTTGCAGATTTTAAAGTTCTCTGAGGTGTGACTGAGATATACGGAATGTGTCAGAGGAGAGATATAACATCATCGAACTTTTTTGAAATGTCAAGCTTTAATTTTTATTCCAGAACTAGGAATGGTACGACAGGATAAATATGAATGATTGGTACATAAGATTTAATAATTAATGTTTCAAATATCTGTATATTGCCGGAAGAAGAAATCGATAGGTAAGTTTTAAATCTGGCGATCTGGTTAGTCGTACACAAAAATATACGACGTTCTTAAATCTGCACATTGTGTGTATTCCAGACTCACAAATTCAAAAAAAATTGAGACCTTTGATACCAATTTTTATTCAATTTATTCGTTATCTTACGAATTCACTGTAGGTATAAAACAGTTGGTGTGTCTATTCGTGTATTTATTCGAGTAACTTTTGAATGATTTATTATTTATTAACATATTGTGAGAATAATACCATATTCCCATAATATATCTAGTTCATCAAGACGATGGTTGGTGGGCATGCAATTATGTTTCGATATGATTATAAGTAATATTTATATACATAGCGTGAAGGATAGGAAAACGTCATCTATACAGTTATACTATTTTTTTTACTTTGCATATTTAGAGAAAGATAGTAGTCCCGTAATTCCGATTGACACTTCCAAACAAAGTACGATCACATAAACATAACAACCTCGATTTTTACAACGCGGACAACTACTTCTACAACTATACTTTTCGAAATATTGTAACTTTTAATTTTGAGGTTACTTGATTTTTTTATATTGCTAATCGTTTTTCTATGGTTTCAATATCACTACAGATTTTGAAATATTTCTTAAGAATTTGTCTCTACTCAAAAGAATAGACGTTTCAGTTTTTGTGAAGATACAGATACACTTATGGGCTTAAAGTTATTAAATTAAACAATTTTTTGTTCAGAATGCCTCCTAAATATTAAAAAAAGTTCGGGGCCCACGTGACGAATGGAAGCAAGAGACCTTAATAGCAGCCCTTAATGAAATGTCGAAAGGCATTATTAGGATCAACAAAACATCACTTATAGATATGGGATCCCATCGAGGACGTTAAGAGGAATATTTATGAACAAAAATACTGGAAAAATACACTTGGGACACATAACACCTTTTAAGAATAGACGTCAACTAGCCGAACATGATATTCAGAAAAAGCAGCCACCATAACGATCTAAGAACAAACCAAGACGAGTATCCAGTTCAGAGTCTTCAGAATTATCTGATGAATCAAATAAAAATTATTCAGAATCTATATAATGTTTTGTAGAATATGGAAAAACGAGTCACAATGGACTGGATACAATGCATTATGTGCAAACAATGGTTACAAAATTATATGTGTATGATGATGATTATTGCAATAAACGTGGCCACATAGAACCGGCAAAAAAAGAGATCTTGAAAAATTACTCTTTAACTACTTTCATAAAGTTTAATATCATTATAGCTATTTGATGAAAATAATATTAATAAGAAATAGGGAAATATATTTCAAGAAATATACTAAAATTTGCTTCGGTTAATAATTAATAAAAAGGTACTATTCGACATGGTTTCCATTTGGAACAAAATAGACGATTTTCTTGTATAGAATAGGAAATAGGAGCTTATTTCAAAATGTAGGGGAACTATCCCACTTTTACCCTAAATGCAATTTTTCAAATTTATATCACAATAATTTCATACCAAGTACTAATCCATATGGAATGAATGTAGCCGTTATAGCCTGTGATAGAAGTGCGATATATGGATGCGGTTAAAAATAAGACGCCCCAAGCGTTCACAAGGGCCACAAGTCTGCTCACGCAGCCCTAATGTGCTTTCCAACAACATTCCTAGATACCCCATACGGATTGTTTTGCATAGCGGTCTCGGCGGAGAAACAAGGAGTAGCTCTCTCTGAATTATTACCCTTATTATTGCAATTCTGAGCGACCAAACAAGATGGATATGGTTGAAAATGAGTTGCTTGAACAGTTTTCGGCTTCTCGCTGTACTTTGCATTCCAATTTCTCCACCACTGTCGCATCAAGAACATGAATCATGATCAAATCCTATTCAGATAGAGTATATGGAGATGGAGAAGATTGCTGTGGGCTTGATTGTATAAATATTAGTAAAGGGCGCTGAGAAACGAGGCAGTTTTAGATTTAGACAAACGTACTCTCTCTCACGCTACGTTTAGAGAATTATCTATGCTTTTTCTGTGACATATCCACATGTGTGAAATAATTTATGTACCTATGTGATTTATGCCTATAAATGCAATAATAATATATCAATGTGAGCAACCATCACTATCTTCAAAAATAAACAAAAGAAGATCCCATATTGGCAAATTTACTGCATGTAAAGATAGAAAATATATAGAATCTACAGATGGAGATCAGTATAGACAACAAAAAAGTTATGATAATTAAAAGTTAACAATTAGCAATTCATGATTTAACAAGAAAAATCCCTCAACATTCAAATATTTATTTATTTTAGTTACACTGCTCTACTGGAAAAAACCCAACTACAGAGCAGGGGAATATAGTGGCATTAACAAATCTTAAAATAATTTACAAAATTTACAAAGATATGACATGTTTAGCTAGATGAAGAAATGAGACTTAATGTAAGGTATTGCACAAAAAAATATGTAATTATCACAATTCATGGAATTAACAACGTTGCATGTGGTGTGAAGTGGAGAAAATTCAGGATATTAGTGCGTGATGTACTTAAATAGAAGGTACTTGGATTTCTGGACTCTATTCGTGGAATGTAAAAACAGAGTATTTCTAGTAGTTCTGGGCAGTCAGTTATATTATTTATTAATTTGTACGCAAAAATTATGCAATAATAATCCCATCTTGTTTTCAAAGTAAAAAAAAAACTATGCCGCTGTAACAAATCTGATTGTGATATACTAAAGGGAGGGTAAACACCATCAGCCTTAAAATTTAGGAACTTTAAGAATCGCCTTTGAACGGTTTCAATGCAGTTGACATGACATTGATATTTGGAAAGTTACGCCTTAGTTTTAAGCCAGTTTCAAATTAGGCGCCTTTTGCCATGTCCCAGTTACTTGTACTCTTTTTCAATGGAGGGATAAAGGATCCTTACACATGTACTTGGTATTAAATAATATATTCTTGTATTTCATACACACTACGGCTATTGGAGAGTATTTGCCAAGTACTTGGTAAGTAGCGCGGAATGTGTAGCCTACTTTAGATGAGAGGTGCTGCACTTCTGAAACTGAAAACATGAAGACGATAGCACTGCATGGAAGATAATGGAAAAAATAAGATAAATAAGATTCAAATTTTGATCCCACAAATGCTATAGGAGATAACAATGAAGTGGAAGATGTAAACCAGCATGAGCTGTCTTTCTGGCTTTGTTAGAATGTACTGGATCGCCGGAGGTGGTAATTCCTATCTTCTTCTTTTTATATTATCGCTTATATACTTACCTAAAACTCAGACTAAAGATTAGAAATTTGATCTTGAACACATTTTAGTTCAAGAAAATAAACTAGAGCGAGGTTTTATCAATTTGTTTGAATAATTAGATATTTGATAGCAGAAAAGAAAATCATACCTACTTTTTTTCTGATACCAAAATAGACAAATTTTGTACGGTAAAGCACACTTTATTCAAGTTCGATTCAATAAAGAAGGCGTTATTTGACGTGTATGTGGGGTAAAATCGGTCCTTATTATTTTTGACAAAAAATTACTATTTTTAGTTACTTTTTCTCGATTTAGGTTTCATGCACTTTCCATATAACTATGGTTTAAGGTTATGATCGAATCCTAGCTCATAGACAGATGCGGCAAAATTATATATCGAACTAAAACTTTCAGTCAATGGTTGGTAGACATAATACTACATATTTGTCGTGTATATTGTGCCTTACATAACTCTACCTTCAAGAAAGCGTGTTTTATTTTTCTCATGTATACGTAGTCACTGATACAGATTAAAGCAGCTTCAAAACGTTTCGCGTCCGTATTGCGTAAATAAGCGCCGAGTCGGTAAATCTAGAACAATTTAGTGCATCATGAGATACATAAGATAAGAAGGTTTATTATGAGTTAGTCAAAGAATATATTTTATAATACTAAATTGTGTATTCTAAAAGATACTGAACAAATTAAAAAAAATTCTTAGTATACTAGGAAATGACTCAACCCTTTCTACGGGATCCCGTCTTACAATTGACCATTTCTTACGTATCCTAGGTAGGTATACTTACGTCCTTGACTCGAATGCGTTGTGAGATAGTTAATCTTATTCTTCTTAAAATATATAAATAAAACTTTCTAAGATGAATCGATTAAGTATTTGTAAAACTATAAACGCTTAAAAAACAATAATGCTTACCTTTACACAATTAGTTTAAGGTTGTTAAAGTCAATGTTTTTAAAATATCTCAAAATACTTAAATTTCCCTAGATGATGAAGTTACCTCTTTGTTCATTGGAATTGGCCAGGTTATTAAACAAATGTATTGTTGATCTTTATAGATCTCCTGCCAAGTTTTTGAGAATATGTAGTAGTATCCAGGATTGTGTTAATTCTTTTATTTCATTGTAGAAGATAAATCTTTATCTGTCCATTGGTCAATATTTAACTGCTCTACAGCAGCTTAATGATAAGTCGAAAAATATACTACTTACGTACCGTATCGTCCAAAAGTGCGTACAGTAAAATAGACACTTACGAAAGTATTTATTATATTCAAATCTAATTTGGCGAACCAAACTGATACTGTACCGGGTGATTCAATAAGGGTGACGAGGTACTGTATCTTAGAAAATAATAGTCGTAGAAGTTTTGGAAAAAATCTTTCCGATGAAATCGACCAAGGAAAATTGCTGGAAATATTTTTTAAAATTCATATGTCCACCGCTAGGGGCGTAATAGGTTCGATCGTATAAAAAATACGATTTTTTGAAAATTTTCCTTTATAAGATTAGAAATGAATATTCTCACGGTAATGTCAACATAATGGTCCACCTTTTTGATATATGATTTTTTATTGCAGGACGTAAAATAAAGGCGGGAGGGGATGCTAAACTTTTTGAACTGTAAGTGTCTAAAGCTTAAGGATTTAATATTTATTCCTGATGGCGCCCAGTCGCCATCTTGAAAGTTTTATCTGTCAATTTTACTCTTAAATATCAATTTCATTATCCCAAGTTTCCATTTCTTGAGTTGACCCGTCCCAAAAATTAACTGGAGGGGCACGGTATATTCTTTTATAATGACAAAATATTTTTCCACAAAAATTATTTGTTAACACAAAACGGTTAGTTTCTCAAAAAATTCTTGTATATCTATTATCTCTATTCATCAAACACCGTTCCAATATACGTAAACAGTTTATACACTGTAGAAATAAAGTTATCTCTCATACAAACTATCGATTTATCATGATATCATGGTTTGTCCATGCTTTGAGAATAGTTTTTATGTATGGCCTCCTATTGAAAGCTATAAATTACGCTCGCTGTAATGTTGTTCTTTTCTATTCGTATTCTTATTCTCATATATTTATTGCGACCCTCTTAATAACTGAGAAACTAGCAAAGGCCATTATTCTTCTGTGGTGTTGCTGGGAAGTTTGTGCAGTCTCCACACACATAAAATCGTATGGATAAAGTTTCTTCTGAATATGAAAGTAGTACATTTCAACTTTGAGAAAAAGAAAATTCTCTGCTTTGATATAAAAGTTGCTTATGGTGTGTGGAATATATTCCAGCACCAAAAGGGGGCAGATTGCATGGAGCGCAATTTTTAATACTAAAACGTTACGTGAGAAGTGAGCCGATGTGCATTATATACTTTTAGATTATCCTTTGTGTAATGATCACAATTGGAAACTGAACATGTATAGATCTATCTATATACCAAATTTGAAGAACATTTTTATTATACGTATATCTAATAGAAATGTTCTTCAAATATTGTTAATTTACTTACAGGTAAATTTGCAGCGATGTTGAATTCAAAAGAGGACTACTATCTTAAAGTCATTTTGTATAATTAATCCCATATTCTTATGAATCTTTAACTGAAAATTCGTCTCTTACAGAACTTCGGGCTAATCCCACAAAAAGCAAGAACGATTTTGACGGGACTTCCAATAAAACGTAAACGGCGATTTCGAAAGAAATATAGGCTCCTTTTTAAATCTGATATGTGTTGACCTGCCTAATTTTTTATTTTCCATAAATTCTTGATTTTGTTTGAGGTTTTTACAGCTTTTTCACGGCCGATGACATGTACAGTGCATCCCATTTTGGTTGAGACAGCCAGGTATCTTAGACCGGGAGATGGTGACATAAAATATTTGGTCATTTGTACCAGTATGGCGGTTCTTCAGGAGTCTAATTACGTAAAGGCGAAAAGGAAAATGATGGTCATAGCGCTAGTACCGGCGGCCCAATCGCGTGGGCGTTAATCGAACGCGTCGGATAAATAACAAGTGTCGAACGATTTGTTCCACAAAAATGCTTGTATTTTCAGATAGTCGAAAAAAAAAGGAGTAGGCGGTAGCGTAATGCCATACTTCTCGGGTGTGACTTACAGCCCGCCATACCGACGCGAATACATTAATTTAAATAAAACAATTCAACCATTTGTACCAGGCTAATTTTTGCATAGCTAATCATCGTCGAGTAGCCATTCTCGAAAATCACCTTGCCATACTTTTCCGACAGTTCCCAATGGCCGCCATACCACTGCAAAGGAGTAATTTTTTGTCGCCAAACGATTTGTATATTGCATTTGAATTTTTGGAAAGTATTTGACAAAATGTGACCGTTATTATTTTTCCCATACTTCTAGTAGGGGGAAAAAGTGCTGCCATACTTGAAATACTTATTTATTTGACACGTTTTAAAAATATGACTGTAAAATACGTAAAATCATTTTTTACATCATGGCATCATTATATTCTCTTCGTTTGGATGCAACTGAACCTAAAAAAATTATTACAGATTGTAACCATGGGGCGGACGACTGTCGGACATGAGCTAAAAGGTGAAAAAAAATTGACTATTTGTACCTGTATGGCATTTGGATTTTCCGAAATTATACGATACAATGTGACCATTATTATATTTGCCATACTTCTAGTAGAGGTAAAAAGTGGCGCCATACTTGATAAACCTGATTTTTCGACACGTTTTCAAGGTACAAGACATAAAATCATTTGTTACAGTATGGCATCATTGTATTCGGTACATTTGAATAAAATTTAACCTAAAAAATTATCCCATACTGTAACTATGGGGCGGAAGACTGTCACACTCGATCAAGATATGAAAAAAAATTGGAACGAATTGTAACAATATGGCATATCAAATCATTTTCAAACTTGAAAAAAAAACTATGCTTTGGGAAAATCACACCGTACTTATGGTGAAGTGCCAAAGTGGTGCCATACTTGAAAAAATAATTTTCCGAATTTTTTTTGTGTTGAAAAATAAGCCTATGCCGTGACCAGGGGGCTGGAGCTGCCACACTTGCTCTGATATGCCGACAACTAATACAATCTTGAAACCATTTTTCAAAATAGCCCACCTGTAATATCGTGAAGGATACATGTGAAAAAAATTATATGCAATATCAATATTAATGTAGTTTAATCCGAAAGATTTACAAAAATGTATAGACTTCAAACGTAATCTGAACCGGAATCCTCGGTATACTCGAATTCGTTTTCTTCGTCCTCGTCACTGCTTACTGCATCAGTATCTATAAATTATTTTATTTATTCACACAAGCGCAGTACAGGAACGTAAATCGTCAACATAAAATTATTTTCCTCAATTTGTACCTTCGTCTTCATCTTTCTCTTCTTCATCGTTTTCTTCGTCATCGTTTGCTGTGCTTATAACGATCTCGTTTATGGTGCCTGGCAAGGCGTCGCCGTCGAACCAATGGAAATCATAGCGGTCTGGGTCCACTAGCTTCCACCCGCAATCCTCTGGGCTTACAGCAGATGGGTATTTGAGGCGAGCATTACACCAGATAGTGCTACTTTTATTGCTGCGTAGTTGTGGGTCGCCTGACAAGCAGTTGCCGTATACCTGCGTTCCCATACATAATGTCTTACGAACACGATGAGCCAAGACATCTACAATTCGAGAAATCTTTCGAGCGGTGGGAGCCGCAGAATATTATACAACATAACATCTGCTTATAAGACAAGATTGCCGCCACCTAGGTGTTTGAAACTTTGTATTTATATTCGTTAAACCTCAAACTTACAGGAAAAATTAGTGCCATACTGGTACAAATCGTTCGAATTACGAATAAAATCTTAGGATTTTGAAAAAATATTGTTCACATTCGCCACCTCCCACAGGTATGGCATTATCAGACTTCTATCGTTTGGCGAAAAAAAAATTACTCCTTTGCAGTCGGAAAAGTATGGCTAGGTGGTTTTCGAGAATGGCTACTCGACGATAATTAGCTATGCAAAAATTAGCCTGGTGCAAATGGTTGAATTGTTTTATTTAAATTAATGTATTCGCGTCGGTATGGCGGTCTGTAAGTCACACCCGAGAAGTATGGAAATACGCTACCGCTTACTTCTTTTTTTTTCGACTATCTGAAAATACAAGCATTTTGGTGGGACAAATCGTTCGACACTTGTTATTTATCCGACGCGTTCGATTAACGCCCACGCCGGTACCAGCGCTATGACCATCATTTTCCTTTTCGCCTTTACGTAAGTAGACCCCTGAAGAACCGCCATACTGGCACAAATGACCAATATTTTGTGTCACCATCTCCCGGTCTATCTCGGTTGTTGTTGAAGATAGAGCCTCACAGCTTACGCGGTCCTGTGTTACTTTTTGTGAAACTCAAGATGGCCTAAACAGATTTTGTCAAACATATTTTGTTCATAAGTTACAGGACGTTTTTGAAAATACACACTTCTTGGACTCCCCACAGATCTACGAAGTTTCTCAGCGACAATGTCATGAAAACTTATCCCATAGAGAATTTTTGAATACATGGAATAAAAAGTAAAAATACAATCTTCCCCTGTTTCTTTATTCTAGTTTTTTGCTATTTATAACCATAATTTTCTGTTCTACCTTAATTCTCGAATAGTTGAGTTCAGTATTCTAATATTAGATGTAGAAATTCAGTTTAGTTCTGATAACATAAGAATGAATGATGTACCTATCTATATTTAACACTCAAATCAATGTAAGTTGGAATTCGTATAACGTGTTTTTATATATAACTATTTTTCTTGATTATTATTTCGATAACTCTTATATCCCTTTAATTAAGTACTTCTTTGTAACTTTCTTTTATTTTAATACAGCCTTGAAAATATAGCCACCGCTATCGAAACGTTGGTAATTGAAAAAGAGTTTTCATTATCCTACAGCCCATAGTGCCGCAACCCTATGAATGTTTGTCACTTTGGTTATACATTCTCGGCAGTGAATTAGTAAAATTATATATATATATATACAGGCTGTCTCAGCGAGACCGTTCATTAGAAGTTTATTGGGTTCTGGTCAAAATAATAAACTGAAAATTTAGATTTATATATAATCGATTATGTTCTCTTCAACTAAAATATTTTTAGATTTCTGATGCTTCCGGTAATACCGGCAGTCGGCATCTACTTTGTTATTTTAAATAGAACGCCCTATATATTTATAAATATTTGGATTAAGCTATTCTCATTCCTTATAAATACCTTTATTTTTTTCAATTTGATCCAGCCGTTTTGGAGTTATTCGATTTATTCTAAAATAAATTGCAGTTTGAATCCTAAATTGATATCCGAAAAATATAGTGTTCTATGGTTGTTTGAATAAATGTCTGCTACCGCAGGTATTTATAAGGAATGAGAATAGCTTAATCTCGAAAATTTATGATGAAGAGAATAAATTTTCTCGAAAGCTCGGTGAGCAAACAGAGTATGCTTTTTTAAGTCCCAGTCCTCCGACAGTATCCCCAATCCATTTTTGTAATTGTTGTGATTAACAAGCACTGTCGTTCTTCCACCTACTATATATTATAGAAGTAATGGGGTTTTACAATAACACACATCAGACTTATGGCGCGGAAGTAGCTAGAGGTTTCCGCAGATGGGCAAAGATAAACAACAAGTTAGCAAGACTAAGTAGCCGGAGAGGTTTCCTCATTGGATGCAGAAAGAATGGAGTTGTTCCAAACCATATCCTGAACAACATAGGTACTTTGCACAACTCCTTGGATGTCACAGACGGGCGAACATCAGGCCGTATCATCCACTTCAAGAAAAGGTTGGAATCTAAAACGCTCTCCTTTGAGATAGATATTACATTTGTCAACATCAACAAATTCAAGATAGAACTAGATAAATTAGTTAGATATATCACAGGACACGTACCATATCACTTGATATCTGAATTTAAGAGACGTCAACAAATCAGCTACAATAAGGTGTTCCACAGTTACAATGTTAGAACAAAAGCAAAATTAAATGATTTGATAGCTTCACAAATAATACCAATCAAAACTAAACCTAGTTGGATCAAGAACTTAACTGATGTGACAGTTCCTGCTGATATACTTAACTTTCTTGCTTTAGGGCCTAAATTCAGTCTACCACCTACAATAGATAATAATCTAGTTCAAAATGTTTTAGCAGACCTTGAAACGGTTTTTGACAGCTTAACAGATAATAAAATTAGAAGCATTATGACTGCTAGGGCCACTAATTTTATCACAAATTATGTCAATTCTCCAAACAATAGTAGGGGACATTATCACAAACTAATCTCTAAGACTAAGAGATTTCTAAAAGAACACTCAGAATTACTAGTTGTTAGAGCTGACAAAGGTGACGTGACGGTCTTAATATCTCAACATCAGTATAGAGATCTGTCTAATTTATTGTTAAATGACGGTAAATACTATAAGAAACTAACCAGAGATCCATCTATCACGTTACAAGGCAAAGCAAATAAGATTCTCGCTGTGCTGTTCAATAACAATTTAATAGATAAAATAACAAAAAAACAATACACCACATATGATTCCGTCCCTGCCAGATTCTACGCCTTACCGAAGATCCACAAGGAGCCTCTGTGTCTTCGACCTATCATCGCGTCCATCGGCACCCCCAATTCTGGCTTATGCAAATTTGCAACCAAAATCCTAACCAATGCCTATAACAAAAATAACAACTATTTTATTCAAGATTCATTCCAGTTTGCAACTTTTATCAATAATTTTCAATTACCTCCGGACTATATGCTGATCAGTCTTGATGTTTCTTCGTTATTTACCAACATTTCTTTTGAACTGGCTGAATCGAGCATTAGGAAACATTGGAATGAAATTAGCTCACACAGTCAATTAGATTTGGATTCTTTCCTCTCAGTCCTTAAGTTTATTTTCGAAAGCACAATTTTCACATTCCAAGGAGAAATATACTTGCAAATTTTCGGTACTCCGATGGGTTCCACACTTTCACCCATCATATCTGCTTTTGTTATGGATGATTTGTTGGATGACAGTTTGCCAAAATTGCCGTTTCAAGTTCCCTTTCTCAAGAGATACGTTGATGACATTATTTGCTCAATTCCTACGGATACATCTGATATAATTCTTGAAATTTTCAACTCATATAACATCAACTTGAAATTCACAATTGAACAAGAATCCAATAATTCCTTACCCTTTCTGGATACCAGATGCATACGTACTGAGAACCAAACCATAGTCCTAGATTGGTATTAGAAACCTTCCAACAGTGGAAGATACCTCAATTATCACTCTTACCATGATGCAAGAGTCAAGATTAATTTGGTTTTGGGCTTGAAGAATAGGATACAAAAGATTTGCCATCCATCACTAATTAATCAGAACATTGACAAATTATACCACATCCTATTGGATAACTCTTACCCCAACAAACTTCTACGTAAGCTTCTATACAGCAATCCTTCCATTGACAACAACCAGAACATCTTAAACAATCCCGTATCTCAGCAGCATCAGGGTTTTTTCACAATTCCTTGGATAAGGGATCTCACACCTAAATTGGTCAGTATCATAAGGGAAGTGGTGGTTACCAAGAAGGTTGCCAAAAGGAATGTAAACTTACTTGGTTATCATTTCTCTACCATAAAAGACAAGATTCCCACAAGAAAAATGAGAAATGTGGTCTATAAGATCCCATGCAATGATTGCGATTCTGTATATATTGGAGAAACCAAACGACAACTTGGAAACCGTATCACCTCACACAAAAGTGACTGTAAGAATAAAAAACTATATTGTGCCCTAGCCCAACATTCCAATATAAAACAGCACACTCCTAACTATGATGGGGCCTGCATCTTAAAAACCGAGTCCTGTTACAAAAAAAGACTGATACACGAAATGATAGAGATTAGCAAGGAACCCCAAGCAATGAACAAATGCTCTGACTTACGCGGGCTCAGCTCGATTTACGCATATCTAATTGCAAAATATTGCGTTCAAAATTAAAAGGAAAATTTTGTGGTTAAGCAACCTTGTGTTTATTTTGTTTTTGGTTCGTCTTATAACAATTTTCTCGTCCTGTGATGTTTGAATGAAAGGTGACAGGTATAAAATCAACTGTCATAATTGTCACATTTTACCCGCAAAATACAATTTGCAAATTCAAAACAATTACTTTTTTCTTCATATTTCTTCCCTCTACTATACATAGGTTTAAAAAAAAGAAATATTTCAATTCCCTCTCATTCTGTAATGACAATTCTTAGTTTTATCAATGTGTTTATTACCTTAGAGTGTATTATTAATTTATCTCGCTTTTATTTCACTATTTTATTAGATGTTTCAATACCAATATTGTGATTATATGTAATGAGGATGCTCTTTCCATACTGTAGTTTAACTAACATATTTTAAACCTCAAGTTGCACAGTAAGTCTAATATATATTTATCGAATTTTTTTTTGAATTTATACATCGTTTTGTATTAATTTTAGCCCTGATGAAGAGAATAAATTTTCTCGAAAGCTCGGTGAGCAAACAGAGTATGCTTTTTTAAGTCCCAGTCCTCCGACAGTATCCCCAATCCATTTTTGTAATTGTTGTGATTAACAAGCACTGTCGTTCTTCCACCTACTATATATATATATATATATATATATATATATATATATTTTATATATATGTATATATATAATGAATTTTTAATGATTGGGGTTGCAGTCAAAACGTTTTGACTGCAATCCCAATCATTAAAAATTCATCATTAATTAGACAGTCAAGAATTTGCAATTCATTGTATATATATATATATATATATATATATATATATATATATATCTATATATATATATATATATATGTAATGGTTGTTTTGGGGACGAAAAATTTTTTTACATTTAGGTGCATTCATTACTCATATATCTTTTTAGGAATTGATGTATATAATTTTTGTTTAATTATTTGTATTATTAACAAATGTATACTTTTTATATGTGTATTAGATGTTTTGAGGAAATGCATTTTTTGGCTTGTATCCTCAATTATACAGGATGATTCTGTCATAAAATGAAAGCCGGGCTATATAAGAGCTTGTGCCAAGTTAAGTGGTTATTACAAAGGAAACTCTGTATAATAAATAATTGTAAAAAAACTAAAACAACACGCTTTATAAGAAAACCAAACCAAAAAATAAAAAAAAATCTATAATCAACAGCGTGGGGTGCGATATATCAATTAATATATTTGATAATATCATCAGATATCAGATAATAAATGTGAAGTATCCAAGAAAAAAACGCAAAATTCGTAAAAAGTACCCCACGCTTTTGATTGTAGATTATTTTTTAGTTTGGTTTTCTTATAAAGCATGTCGATTTAGTTTTTTTCAAACCAATATATGCTTTTCAATTTTTAGTTCAGGTTTTCTTAGGAAATATGGTTTGGAACCCTCCATCAAAGAGTCCCACTCGCATTTACACACCATCACACATCCTTCCAACACACATGCATATCGAACATTTTATGATAATCCATCCATAGAGCTCAGAGATATAGGCATGGAAATCTCCATTAAGGAGACCCACGCGCATGTACACAGTTCCGATCTTTTTAATTAGGTGAAAATTATGTCCAAAAATTTCATTACATAGATACATACATACCTACATACAAACATACACACAGGTCAAGACAATAAAGAGCGTGTTACACCAGGGTATTAAACTTCAGGGCACTTTTTCCATAATAATTTATATTGCTTTGATATGTATATAACATTTAAAGAAGCAACACAGAATACCTACTTATAGCAAAGATTAGTATTATTGTTTCTCTTGAATTTATAAAATCTTCAATATATAACTGGCTTATTTTAGTTAGTACTATAACTACGTGTTCACAATATTCTACGAATGAAAGACACGGAATTTGGTTTGTTCACCAAAATAAAGTAATTCATTTTCTATAGCAATGATCGGTTGTTTACAAACTTTTTAGTAATTATGAAATTCCACAAAAACAGATTATCTGTAAGAAAAGAGCGCCATACCCTTCTCCTACATAAATGTTTCAATATTTCGAAAAAAACATAAAATCACTGAAAAACGCCATTCCTGCTATCTGTGGAAAATAAATTAACAAAAATATATATTGAGTAAAATTTTGTAAAAATAACTTTAAAATAAAAATTAAAAAAAAAATCAAACAAGATATAAAAAATATTATAAAACATTTTTCTGAAAAACAATAGCGTGATGTCATTGTGTCAGCTACGATATAGTACCAGAGATCATAGAAACTGATACAACCAGGGATCATAGAGATAACTATTAATATTACAGTTTTCGAATCTCAGTGGATAACATAGAATGCTCTCCTAAATGTATATCGGTATATGCTTGATATAATAGGAAAGTTGCGTGCGTATATTAACGTACCTAGATAAGTTCCCGCGGAGACGACTGTTGCCGAATGTCGCCGAACAGAGCCGGAGTTAGTGTGACATCCATATATATAGGTATACACGAGTGGTTCAAGATTGAAATCGTCAACTTTTTGGGGCTAGGGGCGTGGCTTACCGTTGCTTCTGAAATATTTTTGTTAATATATAATTATTAAATCTAATTTTGATCTCAATCGATAGATCATTGATGGTTTATATGGCGTAACTAAGCACATTTTTGGTTAAAGTCTTATATTAATCTTATCGATAATAATATTGGAACGCAAAGGGGGAGAGTATATTTCCTGTAAAGAGACTGTAGTGCTCTCTATATTATACTTATGATCTGCGCTATATGTTGGATGCATGAAACTTAGAGAGTGCATGGCTAGTTGGATGTAGGGAAAGGGATACTACCGTGTCTCTTGATTGTAAGAGATTTATTTTATACGGATCAAAATCTAACTATTATTATTTGAATCAAGAGTTGCATCACATCAATACGTATTATTTCGTTCGACAATATCTTCATTGTTTCTTCATCCATCTATTTGATGCATGATTTATATTGCAGAATTATAAGAATAAATAAAATTGGGCCTATATGTAATCTAGGTAGCATAGACTTATCACGAGGTTTCTGAAAGACCTAACCTTCCATTTTCCTGGTGAGTTTCTAAATATGTCCCGAATGTAACCTGAACCAGAAATTCTTACTGCGAGTTCCTAAAGTTAGCGCGAATGTAATAAGAACAATATATTCTGAATTCTGAGAAATCCTAAAGTTATGCCGAAAGTAAACTGGACAAGGAATTTTTATTGCGAGTTCTTAAAGATATCCTAAAAGTAACATAAACATAGAGAGCTTGAATTACCACTGCACAATACTTCTAAATAATATTTGTTTAGTTCATTCATCGATCAGATAGCTTTTATAAGTCATTATAAGGATACGACCCAAATTATTCTACTTAAAATTCTCTAACCTGTCAACCAAACAAGTCATAATTGAAACTTAGTTGATAAACGCTCCCTGCGTCCCTGGAGAGTGGCTCCACCCTATAACTTTTTTCGATTTCAGTTAAATCTCTCTACTCATTTATGAAATTCCTCTTCTTATCGAATTATGACTAAAATTCATAACTTGCAACACCAGAACCCCCACATACTATTTTGAATAGAATCGAACCATGATCAGAAAAATCTTCGTCATCTTAAAACCACTACCTTTAATTTATTAATTTTTCCTAAGGGTGTGGTAGATATGTGACTTGTAGTTTTTATAATATTAAATAAAATGATGGCTGCATCTTTATTTAAAAACCATCGGTATTTTTTGTTGCCATGGTTATTTCTTTAAAAGAGCTTAAATTATTGGTATAATTGTCAGTCGATTCTTTTCATATATATAAGCAGCATCATTTCATTTTATATGATAGAACGAAAAATTTATAATCAACAGCGTGGGGTGCGATATATCAATTAATATATTTGATAATATCATCAGATATCAGATAATAAATGTGAAGTATCCAAGAAAAAAACGCAAAATTCGTAAAAAGTACCCCACGCTTTTGATTGTAGATTATTTTTTAGTTTGGTTTTCTTATAATGCATGTCGATTTAGTTTTTTTCAAACCAATATATGCTTTTCAATTTTTAGTTCAGGTTTTCTTAGGAAATATGGTTTGGAACCCTCCATCAAAGAGTCCCACTCGCATTTACACACCATCACACATCCTTCCAACACACATGCATATCGAACATTTTATGATAATCCATCCATAGAGCTCAGAGATATAGGCATGGAAATCTCCATTAAGGAGACCCACGCGCATGTACACAGTTCCGATCTTTTTAATTAGGTGAAAATTATGTCCAAAAATTTCATTACATAGATACATACATACCTACATACAAACATACACACAGGTCAAGATAATAAAGAGCGTGTTACACCAGGGTATTAAACTTCAGGGCACTTTTTCCATAATAATTTATATTGCTTTGATATGTATATAACATTTAAAGAAGCAACACAGAATACCTACTTATAGCAAAGATTAGTATTATTGTTTCTCTTGAATTTATAAAATCTTCAATATATAACTGGCTTATTTTAGTTAGTACTATAACTACGTGTTCACAATATTCTACGAATGAAAGACACGGAATTTGGTTTGTTCACCAAAATAAAGTAATTCATTTTCTATAGCAATGATCGGTTGTTTACAAACTTTTTAGTAATTATGAAATTCCACAAAAACAGATTATCTGTAAGAAAAGAGCGCCATACCCTTCTCCTACATAAATGTTTCAATATTTCGAAAAAAACATAAAATCACTGAAAAACGCCATTCCTGCTATCTGTGGAAAATAAATTAACAAAAATATATATTGAGTAAAATTTTGTAAAAATAACTTTAAAATAAAAATTAAAAAAAAATCAAACAAGATATAAAAAATATTATAAAACATTTTTCTGAAAAACAATAGCGTGATGTCATTGTGTCAGCTACGATATAGTACCAGAGATCATAGAAACTGATACAACCAGGGATCATAGAGATAACTATTAATATTACAGTTTTCGAATCTCAGTGGATAACATAGAATGCTCTCCTAAATGTATATCGGTATATGCTTGATATAATAGGAAAGTTGCGTGCGTATATTAACGTACCTAGATAAGTTCCCGCGGAGACGACTGTTGCCGAATGTCGCCGAACAGAGCCGGAGTTAGTGTGACATCCATATATATAGGTATACACGAGTGGTTCAAGATTGAAATCGTCAACTTTTTGGGGCTAGGGGCGTGGCTTACCGTTGCTTCTGAAATATTTTTGTTAATATATAATTATTAAATCTAATTTTGATCTCAATCGATAGATCATTGATGGTTTATATGGCGTAACTAAGCACATTTTTGGTTAAAGTCTTATATTAATCTTATCGATAATAATATTGGAACGCAAAGGGGGAGAGTATATTTCCTGTAAAGAGACTGTAGTGCTCTCTATATTATACTTATGATTTGCGCTATATGTTGGATGCATGAAACTTAGAGAGTGCATGGCTAGTTGGATGTAGGGAAAGGGATACTACCGTGTCTCTTGATTGTAAGAGATTTATTTTATACGGATCAAAATCTAACTATTATTATTTGAATCAAGAGTTGCATCACATCAATACGTATTATTTCGTTCGACAATATCTTCATTGTTTCTTCATCCATCTATTTGATGCATGATTTATATTGCAGAATTATAAGAATAAATAAAATTGGGCCTATATGTAATCTAGGTAGCATAGACTTATCACGAGGTTTCTGAAAGACCTAACCTTCCATTTTCCTGGTGAGTTTCTAAATATGTCCCGAATGTAACCTGAACCAGAAATTCTTACTGCGAGTTCCTAAAGTTAGCGCGAATGTAATAAGAACAATATATTCTGAATTCTGAGAAATCCTAAAGTTATGCCGAAAGTAAACTGGACAAGGAATTTTTATTGCGAGTTCTTAAAGATATCCTAAAAGTAACATAAACATAGAGAGCTTGAATTACCACTGCACAATACTTCTAAATAATATTTGTTTAGTTCATTCATCGATCAGATAGCTTTTATAAGTCATTATAAGGATACGACCCAAATTATTCTACTTAAAATTCTCTAACCTGTCAACCAAACAAGTCATAATTGAAACTTAGTTGATAAACGCTCCCTGCGTCCCTGGAGAGTGGCTCCACCCTATAACTTTTTTCGATTTCAGTTAAATCTCTCTACTCATTTATGAAATTCCTCTTCTTATCGAATTATGACTAAAATTCATAACTTGCAACACCAGAACCCCCACATACTATTTTGAATAGAATCGAACCATGATCAGAAAAATCTTCGTCATCTTAAAACCACTACCTTTAATTTATTAATTTTTCCTAAGGGTGTGGTAGATATGTGACTTGTAGTTTTTATAATATTAAATAAAATGATGGCTGCATCTTTATTTAAAAACCATCGGTATTTTTTGTTGCCATGGTTATTTCTTTAAAAGAGCTTAAATTATTGGTATAATTGTCAGTCGATTCTTTTCATATATATAAGCAGCATCATTTCATTTTATATGATAGAACGAAAAATTTTACACAACTTTTATTGGGGTACTTTTTATTATAACATACAATTTAGCTAAAAATCAGCTGATTCCACATATTTGCCCAACCCTGCATACATACAATTAATAAATATATCACATGTAGGTATGTACTTCCCCAGTGAAACGGATCCCATTCTGTTTCTGTGTGGGGCATTTAGTCATTTAGTAAAAAATATACCGAATACATATAAGTGGAATACTAACAAATAACTATAAAGAATAGCGAGGGACCAGAGTCCTTTAAGTTTCTGGTCCCATGATTTATGTGTTAAGTGTTAGCAAAGATAATAGAAGTCAGTTTTTGGTGTTTGGTACATACAAGGTAGAAGTGTGAATACTATCATTGTCTATGGGATTCACATAATCAGCCATCATGTAAATCCGCGGGTCATCGACCTCTATATTGCGTTTTGCCAGAGGCCAGGGATCATAAAAAATTGAAGCCAGAACTATTATGCACCCATTACAAATTAAATTAAATAAGTATCAAGTATCACATCTCTCTAGAAATGTTCAACACAAGGTTTCTATTTCAATATTACTCGACAATTATTTATTAATCCGTTCAGTTTTTTTTACAAATTTACAATGCTCACTCAAATTACTTTCAAATTCAAGATATTTAAAAAATTTAAGAATATTTTTAACTTTGAACAATCTCCACGTTTCAAGATAGCCAGAGTCATATAAAATGATTTTTAGGAAAATGTTCGTGTGTGCGTTTTTGTGTGTACGTATGTACGATTTTTTCTAATATATACTTCATGTAGGATTAATTCTAAAACTAAATAAGCAAACACATATTTCGTGATTTTCTGAAAATGAAACCATAAGGGGACTTTAATTACGAAAATATTGTTTATTTTGAAGTCCATTGTAGGGGATTCCGCTGATTCACACAGGTGAAGTCGCGGGCGTTTGCTAGTTTTCAATAATAAAGAATCAAGAATAAAACATGATGATTCAAATTTATGTACCTACATAACTCTAATATACCTATATTATTCTAATATAAGAATAAAAATTCTAGAATCAAAACTATGCAGATAATTTTGATTCAAGAATAAAAATTCGGAAATAGAAATACAAATAAGGAACTTATATACGTTCAATATTCGAGTATTTTTTACCATAATATCAATGGAATGGAATGGAAAGCAACAGAATTTCAAAATATTTGACGGTTCAAATGATTTGAAAATAAAAAAAAAAAATTCTGAATTTAAATTTTATTACAAGCAAAACAAACATTTATTTACAATTGCAATTACCTATGCCATATAGTATATATTTCTGTGGCTATGAATTTCTTTGTGAATAGTTTTCTTTTTTTGAAAATTTTGATTATTGTATTATAGTATTATGTTCTTTAATAGCAAAAGGGCGTGCCATAGGTTCAGGAGGTGCAAAATGCTTTTTAACAGACTGAAAAACGAGAAGGTATACAATTCAATTTTATGTTTGTTTTTTCTTATGTGTGCAGGTTTGCGCGTTTGGCATATTAAACTTACTCCGATTTTGATGATTCTACTTTTATTCGAATGAATCTAATTGAGAAACGGCTCTAAAAAAAAATAGAATCCAGTTTGTATTTCCCCCCAAAAATCCCCTACAAATAATGTGGGTAAGGGGTATCTTTTTAGAACATCGGAAATCTAAGATAGCCAAATTGAAGAAACCATATTCGGAAACCTTTTATCCGGAATTTTTCCAAAGACTTCAAAGGTTTCAGAGTTAGAGTCTTTAGTACGGGGTAGTTATCGATAAATTTATAGTATCATTCTGTTGACACGCAAAACTGTGAAATAAATATTTTTTACAAAAAACAAGCACTGACTTTTAGATGAGACATTACAAATACAAAATAATATTTATTCTATTGGTACAGGTACTTTGGAAGTTGTTGCCAAGAGTATTTTACTATCTACCCGCAACTGATAGGTATATACTTCATCTCTTGCACAACTTCAAAATTACCAGTACCAGTAGCATGAATGTTATTTTGTATGTTTTGTTAGTTTGTAAGCCTCAACGGATAAAACCGGTCCTTGTTTTTGTAGAAAATTTATCTTGTTGAAATTTGTAGATGGAGTTCAGTTTGTTGTGATGAAAGAAAAAATTATATAGAAACGATGTTGAGTTTTTTATGCTCCCTGGCTTGTGGTAGAACGCAACATAATAGTCGATGACCCCGTTCCTTGTTTAACATGATGGACGATATAAATCCCAATCATTAAAAATTCATCATTAATTAGACAGTCAAGAATTTGCAATTCATTGTATATATATATATATATATATATATATATATATATATATATATATCTATATATATATATATATATATATATATATATATATATATATATATCTATATATATATATATATATATGTAATGGTTGTTTTGGGGACGAAAAAATTTTTTACATTTAGGTGCATTCATTACTCATATATCTTTTTAGGAATTGATGTATATAATTTTTGTTTAATTATTTGTATTATTAACAAATGTATACTTTTTATATGTGTATTAGATGTTTTGAGGAAATGCATTTTTTGGCTTGTATCCTCAATTATACAGGATGATTCTGTCATAAAATGAAAGCCGGGCTATATAAGAGCTTGTGCCAAGTTAAGTGGTTATTACAAAGGAAACTCTGTATAATAAATAATTGTAAAAAAACTAAAACAACACGCTTTATAAGAAAACCAAACCAAAAAATAAAAAAAAATCTATAATCAACAGCGTGGGGTGCGATATATCAATTAATATATTTGATAATATCATCAGATATCAGATAATAAATGTGAAGTATCCAAGAAAAAAACGCAAAATTCGTAAAAAGTACCCCACGCTTTTGATTGTAGATTATTTTTTAGTTTGGTTTTCTTATAAAGCATGTCGATTTAGTTTTTTTCAAACAATTATATACTTTTCAATTTTTAGTTCAGGTTTTCTTAGGAAATATGGTTTGGAACCCTCCATCAAAGAGTCCCACTCGCATTTACACACCATCACACATCCTTCCAACACACATGCATATCGAACATTTTATGATAATCCATCCATAGAGCTCAGAGATATAGGCATGGAAATCTCCCACGCGCATGTACACAGTTCCGATCTTTTTAATTAGGTGAAAATTATATCCAAAAATTTCATTACATAGATACATACATACCTACATACAAACATACACACAGGTCAAGATAATAAAGAGCGTGTTACACCAGGGTATTAAACTTCAGGGCACTTTTTCCATAATAATTTATATTGCTTTGATATGTATATAACATTTAAAGAAGCAACACAGAATACCTACTTATAGCAAAGATTAGTATTATTGTTTCTCTTGAATTTATAAAATCTTCAATATATAACTGGCTTATTTTAGTTAGTACTATAACTACGTGTTCACAATATTCTACGAATGAAAGACACGGAATTTGGTTTGTTCACCAAAATAAAGTAATTCATTTTCTATAGCAATGATCGGTTGTTTACAAACTTTTTAGTAATTATGAAATTCCACAAAAACAGATTATCTGTAAGAAAAGAGCGCCATACCCTTCTCCTACATAAATGTTTCAATATTTCGAAAAAAACATAAAATCACTGAAAAACGCCATTCCTGCTATCTGTGGAAAATAAATTAACAAAAATATATATTGAGTAAAATTTTGTAAAAATAACTTTAAAATAAAAATAAAAAAAAAAATCAAACAAGATATAAAAAATATTATAAAACATTTTTCTGAAAAACAATAGCGTGATGTCATTGTGTCAGCTACGATATAGTACCAGAGATCATAGAAACTGATACAACCAGGGATCATAGAGATAACTATTAATATTACAGTTTTCGAATCTCAGTGGATAACATAGAATGCTCTCCTAAATGTATATCGGTATATGCTTGATATAATAGGAAAGTTGCGTGCGTATATTAACGTACCTAGATAAGTTCCCGCGGAGACGACTGTTGCCGAATGTCGCCGAACAGAGCCGGAGTTAGTGTGACATCCATATATATAGGTATACACGAGTGGTTCAAGATTGAAATCGTCAACTTTTTGGGGCTAGGGGCGTGGCTTACCGTTGCTTCTGAAATATTTTTGTTAATATATAATTATTAAATCTAATTTTGATCTCAATCGATAGATCATTGATGGTTTATATGGCGTAACTAAGCACATTTTTGGTTAAAGTCTTATATTAATCTTATCGATAATAATATTGGAACGCAAAGGGGGAGAGTATATTTCCTGTAAAGAGACTGTAGTGCTCTCTATATTATACTTATGATCTGCGCTATATGTTGGATGCATGAAACTTAGAGAGTGCATGGCTAGTTGGATGTAGGGAAAGGGATACTACCGTGTCTCTTGATTGTAAGAGATTCAAATTTATGTACCTACATAACTCTAATATACCTATATTATTCTAATATAAGAATAAAAATTCTAGAATCAAAACTATGCAGATAATTTTGATTCAAGAATAAAAATTCGGAAATAGAAATACAAATAAGGAACTTATATAGGTTCAATATTCGAGTATTTTTTACCATAATATCAATGGAATGGAATGGAAAGCAACAGAATTTCAAAATATTTGACGGTTCAAATGATTTGAAAATAAAAAAAAAATTCTGAATTTAAATTTTATTACAAGCAAAACAAACATTTATTTACAATTGCAATTACCTATGCCATATAGTATATATTTCTGTGGCTATGAATTTCTTTGTGAATAGTTTTCTTTTTTTGAAAATTTTGATTATTGTATTATAGTATTATGTTCTTAAATAGCAAAAGGGCGTGCCATAGGTTCAGTAGGTGCAAAATGCTTTTTAACAGACTGAAAAACGAGAAGGTATACAATTCAATTTTATGTTTGTTTTTTCTTATGTGTGCAGGTTTGCGCGTTTGGCATATTAAACTTACTCCGATTTTGATGATTCTACTTTTATTCGAATGAATCTAATTGAGAAACGGCTCTAAAAAAAATAGAATCCAGTTTGTATTTCCCCCCAAAAATCCCCTACAAATAATGTGGGTAAGGGGTATCTTTTTAGAACATCGGAAATCTAAGATAGCCAAAACTGAAGAAACCATATTCGGAAACCTTTTATCCGGAATTTTTCCAAAGACTTCAAAGGTTTCAGAGTTAGAGTCTTTAGTACGGGGTAGTTATCGATAAATTTATAGTATCATTCTGTTGACACGCAAAACTGTGAAATAAATATTTTTTACAAAAAACAAGCACTGACTTTTAGATGAGACATTACAAATACAAAATAATATTTATTCTATTGGTACAGGTACTTTAGAAGTTGTTGCCAAGAGTATTTTACTATCTACCCGCAACTGATAGGTATATACTTCATCTCTTGCACAACTTCAAAATTACCAGTACCAGTAGCATGAATGTTATTTTGTATGTTTTGTTAGTTTGTAAGCCTCAACGGATAAAACCGGTCCTTGTTTTTGTAGAAAATTTATCTTGTTGAAATTTGTAGATGGAGTTCAGTTTGTTGTGATGAAAGAAAAAATTATATAGAAACGATGTTGAGTTTTTTATGCTCCCTGGCTTGTGGTAGAACGCAACATAGTAGTCGATGACCCCGTTCCTTGTTTAACATGATGGACGATATAAATCCCATATACAATAATCGTGTCCACAGCAGAGTCTGATTACCAATCGATTAGTAATCAGTAATCAAAAATGTGTATCTTGTGGACACGACTGATTACTAATTAGTTCATTTGTCAAACTGACAGTTGTCAAAAGATTTGAAATAATTTAATTCTACAATTACACATATTAGATGAATTGAAAATGGAAGAACAAAAAGTATTTTCCATTCAATATGTTTATAATGAAAAAGATTATGTGGTAAACGGAACGATAGATGTCCATAATAGAATTGGGAAATATCTGAAACAAAATGTAGGTTATGTTACACTATGGTTTCCTGATAGCTGTCATGTTAAAGACGTCACCTTTTGTGATTACTGATTACTAATCGATTGGTAATTAGACACTGCTGTGGACACGACCAATGATAGTATACGACTCTCGTCTGTCGAGTTTTTTTGAGGACAGTCCGACAATAAACATGTTTATCAGCAATTGAAAGTGAATGGCAATCAATGAGTTCTAAATGCATCATAGACAAATATACCTTTAACAAAATTATATCCTTATTATTTGATAATACGTACTTTCCTTAATTTCTTAATTATTTGTTAGATAAAGTTATACCAGTAGGTACTCTATCTTTAACCACTAGAAAGAACTATTTTCTAAGATTTTTAAACAGTAATTCTCCTCGTACTTCTTATCTTACCATTTCGTAATATATTTTGTGAGACAATGTACAGGAAAATCCGGTAGCTCAAAAAATATTGTTTTTTGACTTTCTGGTGAATATTATGAATATTCTCTTCTAATTCTCTTTTCAGATGATAAATAAGCTGTGTTTTTCGATTTGTGCCCAAAGGAAACCTAGACAGAATATTAAAATTCAGTTTTTGAGTTAAATTTCCATTTGCCGTGAAATTATACATGTAACTCGAGTTATCTTGCCATGCGCGCAAATAAATATAACTGCGAATCTCTGTGTTAATTTTTTTTAAACTTTGTTGGACCAGTAGTACCTCATGGATGTAACAATTGTGGACTTTCTTTTCAAATAATTTTATTTAGATATGAATATTCCATGAATAGTTTATTCCTGTATAATCTTCAATCCAAATGATAACTTATTCATCCAAAACAGCTATTACATGGCAGATCACTTTATCGGCAATATTGCTGACCGATCTGTTTTCGCGGCTATTGTTTGGTAGTTTCGAAGGTAGTAAAAATTAGGTTCGACTATAATTACTGATTTGCACGGTAGACTTGTTTAAATAAACCTATATTAATACATTATAAAATACTATAAACTTGACAGAATTAAAAATACTTGACCGATTCTACACAAAATTCGTGTTTGGGGTTTTCGAGGTTGGAGAGTATATTTTTCCATCAAAATTCATAAATTTATGATAACATCATCAAGATGGAGTTTTGTGGATATGGTCCGATTTTATTGGAGATTAGTATTTGGGGGTTTTGTGGTCGAAAATTAGGTTTCTTGCCAAAATTCTACAAAAAATTAGATTTTAGATGTCAAAACATTTTGCTAAATTTCACCCAGATCAAGATCACATCAAAATGTATATATTTCAATAAAAAACATTTTGTAATATAAAACATTTTTAAAACAGTCTAAAATTCACCTAGCACCCTACAGATTTATAACCCCATACAGATTCCTAACACGAAGAACGTGGCTAACATGCTATATAGACAATATACCTACCTACCTGGCACATGTAGCCCGTAGAGGAGTCAAGAGTTTTCTATCTACGTATCTCTTGTACAAATTCAAAATTACCATAATCAAGGGAATAAAAACTATTTTGTACATTTTACAATTAATAAACTCAGTCTCTGTTTTTGTAAGAAATATTTATTTTATCAACAGGGTGAGGTATGTAAGAACGTAAGAAAAAAGACATCACCGACTTTATTTGCCAAGTGGATTATTTAAATGAAGTTTTCCCCATAGTAAGAAAGGGATTAATGATATATTCGCATATTCGTTCACACGATTGTCGTTCTAGGAATCTGTATACGGCTAGAAGAAGTTATTTCATATTTTTTAATTCGTTTAAAAACGTGGTAAGTGAAAAAAATTTCTTATTCTTATAAATTCCTTTAATAAATTTTTGGATATCACCCAATGTTCGTAATATACTGTATAAATATATTATAATCATATTATTTTACCAATGAAAAGAATAATGAACCTCAAAGCTCAGATTCCTTTCTTAAAAAAATGGTAGAAGCCTATGACTTCCCTCGACAAACCAACCCGCTTCGAGATGGAAACAACCTCGTCGCTTCTACCGTTCTTATGTTAAAATGTTTTAAATGCATATTATGTTAAAAAAATATTTATATATATATATACCTACTCATCATAAATAAATAATATCGGAAGTGTATTTGTGTAATAAAACTGATGAAGCTTTGGAGCCCCAATGGCGAAACGTCTTTTTAATTATGTTTTTTAAATTTAATTATATGTTTTTATCGTTTTGATGTTTATAAAACTGAGAATATACGATAAATGGTTCAAAAACTCCACAGTAATATATATATATATATATATATATATATATATATATATATATATATATATATATATATATATATATATATATATATTTAAAGAAATCTATTAGTTCATTAATGAATGAGATATAAAATATATATATATATATATATATATATATATATATATATATATTTACATCCTTCCTGTAAATCTACGTCAATGCTTTTGGTTTTGCCCATGTAATTCTGCGTCGCCTGTATTTCTGCGTCTGTATATTAACGCAGAAATGCAAACTTCGCAAAACGATTACTTATGACATGACTGTACCACAGAAAAAAAATTAAATTGATGTCAAACTTGTTGTATCATGTACAAATCGCGTATAAGCTAGTTCCGACATTTGCCGCTATAGCATGAGTATATTGAAAATGGGTATTTTGAAAAATTGCAACACTGCATCGTTTTATTTCGCATTTTAACTTGTAACGATATTCTGCTCTTCAGAAAAGTTTGTGTTGGAGGTATGTTTTCTCTGAGCTTGTGTACTTATATTCAACCAGTGAACCAGTGTTTGACCACGTAAATTCTAAGGTAAGTTTATATGAAATCAGAGTATAATTTCGAAAGAGTGTCTAGCCAATAACTGAAAATATTTTCTACTTTGTAGTAATCTAAATTATCTTAACCAAAAGTAGTAGAAATGATGAGGTGGTTTTTGATTACTTTAAGTATCTGGATGAATGATTGAATACTTCATTAACGTTATTTAGTTGTCCCAATAGTTTAGTAATGTTCTTTTAATCCGTTATTATAATAGATACGAACAAATTATGTGGAGAAAAGTTTTCAAGGGTATGCATTAAAATTATTTTTGGATATGCAGGGTACTTCGTAATTCCAAATCGAATCAAACATTTTTTTCATATTGAATTTCTGTTAATTCTTAGAAATTCACTAGTTTCCTTGATCTATTTTGGGTGTTTCAAGAGTTATAACAAACTTAATGTCAAAATCGATGTATATTTAAACAATATATTCATCTAGGTAACATGGACTTTTATGTTTGCCTAAACATTTAATAGCTGACTATTTTTTAACCTTTCCCTAAACCAAACTTCGAAAGCTTCTGGGATATTTTCGGTTGTTTTATATAAAGTTGTTAAATCGATTTTTGATATATAATATACCTATTACCTATTTTTTATATTCTTCAAAATAATGATCAACTATTATTATTTTTATAAATATAAGAAATAAGTAAGATTTTGAATCTTTATTGATAGAATAATCTGTCGAACAATTTAAAAAAGGTTTTTTAGAGGATTTGTAGAAAATTTGTCCTGATTTTTTTCATGCATTTGGAAAAGCTTTTCTCCCTGTCAAATATTGATTCAATGAGGTAAGGTGATTTACAGTTGAAAGGCAAGATTTGACCTAAATTCACTCACAAACAAGTTTAATATAATAAAAGCTTGTAAAATGATATGTGGTTTTTATGTCAAAATTACTTCGTGTCCTAATAGTTGTTCTCCAGTGTTTGTTCTTGAGAACATGATCACTTCTGATGCACCCCTACATTTCCTGTTATTTACTGTCTAGCACAACATTGTTATTTTCTTTTTTTCATAACTTGCATTCTTACAGATATATCCGTCAAATCAACATATAAACTAACATGTCAAGAGGAAAAAAATATTAGATTTGCTGCAGAAGCCTTCTCGCGGTTTAGGTAAGTAAAAGAGATTCACTCAAGTACTCAAGAAATTAATTTCCTCAGACGTTTTTCTTATTGATCAAAACAAATGTAAATAATACTACTACACATTTTCTTTGGTTCATGAATTTAATTATATTTATATCGTATGTATTTTTTAAATTAGTGTAATAATTTATTTTAGCTTACATTAAATGAGTTATTCCGTCTCTTCCTAAAATATCTGCTATTTTAGTTAACGGTATAACATTCTGGAAAACTACAGCACTATGAAAAGCAGTGTTGATTACGAGATAAGATTTATTGGTAGTTGGTACTACTCGCATTAACTATTCTATTGCAGATAATATTGAAAGCCTGCAGTATTTCTTTTTGAACTTATTCAATCAACTGAAAAAATATAATTCAGTGTTTTTATAATTAATGTATGAGAAATAAATCTTTATATTACTTACATGCTGACAATTGTTTCAGACTGATTTGAAGCAGAATAATAGAAATCATCTTACATTTCTTTTTTTTAGATGATCAAGAAAATGAAATATCGTTTACTAGTACTGATGCGAACCAACCCTCTCTAGATCAAACCTCTAACAGAAGAAACAGACAATATGTCGATAACCAAGACAAGAACGATCCACACCATACATTGAATAATTTTCTAGACATTGCACCTGATACTGAAATCCAGAGCAACAAAGGAAATAGCAAAAATACAATTAATGTTTTGCAAGATATATATTTAAACTCTCCCGGGCTCGATAACTTATCTTCGAAACAAAGCATCTCAGAGACAGCTAAAGCAGATGAACAAATGTTATATGGAAAAAATGACGATGATCTTGAGGCCTATGGATATTACTCTGATCAAGAACCGTTCAACTCAGATAATTCTGCAGATAATTCTGAATATGTTCCCGACAGCGATGAGTTATATATATATATATATATATATATATATATATATATATATATATATATATATATATATATATAGATGTCTGACTGTGGAATACGAGATCCGTATACAGTTATACTTGCGGAAAATGAGATCCAGAGATCCGAACGCCGGATCTCACAACGAAAGAGTCAATTATTCTATGTATTTAGGATGTGCTAATGCGCCTTGTACCAAAAACAGCCGGATCCTACTTTCCGCATTTTTACCTATTTTGTATATAGAAATAGTTTGTTATTATTAACATAGGGGCGCAACGGTCGTTTTTGTATATAACTTCTATTTTCCAAATTTAATAATGTGAGATCCGAAAATTGCAACACTGCCTAAATACGCACGGATCTCGTTTGGTGCGATAGAAGTCAAGCCATATATACATACATTTGTTCAGGCGCATGGACAAATATGACCATGTATGGATCTTATTTGAATTATACTGGACATTGATGTAAGATAACTGTAGGCAACGTATATCCCCGTTCATCTTCTAAGTTATAACTATTAAATCTTAATATTCTCGTCAATTCACTTATAAGTTTGAAGTGTAAAAAAATGATTAGCTCCAGGACATCAACAATGGTTCGTCTGGCACAAAATACAAATGACCAAAAAGGTAAGTACCTATTAACCTAACTTTTGAAAATTATTGGCGGGAATGTGAGATAGTAGATAATAATGATTCAATATGTGTAATGGGTAATGAAATAAATAAAAAATAGAGTGATGATAGTTTAAGAGCCTATTATTATATGTGATAGATATTTATCTTCATAAAAAAGTAGTTTTGATATTATGAGTTTAATTATTTCCTTTTTTTTAATTAAAACATATCTTCTTCACTTGTTATAGGAAACAATATATTTGCACTAACTTTCAAATACTGGGATAAAATATAAATAATCCAATTCAATTGTTGAAAATCAGGAAGATTATTCTAATTCAGATGATTCTCAAAAGGATCCAGATTACACACAGTATTCCATAGAAAGTTCTTCAGGAACTACACCCGTAAGTTTCTTAATAACGGAAGCTTAAATATTACAATTATTGCATCTAAAATTTTCAGGGATATCTAGAGGTCTTAGATCCGAAGAATAGTACGGAATCCCTAGTATGATTATCATTAACATCCGTTTTTCGTAATTTTTATTTAATTTTAATTGTAGCAAACATATGCACATATTTCAGAAAAAAGTGACAAGTCTTTTCATCTTAATAGATTTCTTAACGACCTTCAGGTAAATGTACATTTATTGTGATAGTTTTTTTTATTTCTTTGATAAATATGACTCTAATAAGAACTACTTATAACTGTAGGAGCTATCACCATCGGAAATGCATCTAGAGTGTGAACAGAAAAGTTCATCTAAAATCGAGTCTAAAATTAATATTTTGAATCAATTCATTTTGAAACCAACAACTCTAACTATGGTAAGTTTTATAAAAGATAATCATAAAATATTAGAATCAGGTTAAAATGGCTTAGAACATTTAAAAGCAAATCGTTATGTTTATCTACAATTATGATGTTTTACTATTATGCAAAATCTATAAAAATAATATAAACTATTTTTTTTAAATACCATCACTTTGTTTTAGGATGCATCAACAGCCAAAAACAAATTGATTGTAATGTTGATGAAAAATACAAAATTCTCAAAATAGTAATTATATTTGATGCACATAAATTATTTTTTTCTGTCAAGAGAAGTTTTTGCATGTTTAAATCAAAAATCGTTTTTGAGCGGATAAAAAATTATTTTATTAATTTTGAAATTATTATTATTATATTATTTTAAAATCGCTTATAATAAATAATGCTTATTAAAACAAATATTGTGTGAGCATAATAAAAAAATTACCAACGTATCTTTTGGTAAACTAATAAACATTTAAACCTGTTCAAAAGCATTATCATCATTGTACCAAATCCCGCTGATTGATTCAGGTATTGATTTTGGTAAAAAAGATGATATTATTTCACATAACATTTTATGAGATTTTCTGATAATTTTAACTAGAAAATATAGTTTAAGAGTTATTAATCTGTAAATTTGTTATAGTTGTTTGAACTTAATAAACTGAACTATTTTCGATAAAATACCATAAATTAGTTAATAAACTCAAAAATACACAATACTTGGAAAATCTGTTTTTTGAAATTTTAAGATTTCTACGTAAAACACTTAAATAATATGTCACTAGATACAGGTTATTTCTTAATCTTCAAATAAAACACTCACATTTTTATATATGCGGGCATCAGCAACATACCTCAAGGTGCATGATTTGCAAGTCTCAAATAGTGGTCATTCCTGTACACTACCTACTTAATTTTGACCTTGTTTAAATTGTGCTAAATATTAAGGAATTTTTTAGGATTCTGAAATCAACGTGAATAATAAAAATGAAGACCAAGAGGGTTGTGATAATAAAATAGAATCTATAAAAGAAAACTCTGAATCTAATAACATTCAAAGTAATGCTTATGATTCTTTAATGAATACTGAAAATGCTATTCCTGATTTTGGGCCTCTACCTTTTGATATGACCAAGATTAAAAATTCATATAGTTTACAATAATGTTTTAATCAAACCGATTGCAAAATTATTTTTAAATATGAAACCTGCACTTCTTTCATTTAATATAATATAATAGTTCATAATTACGCCAAAAACTGCTTATTGTTATTCAAATGTTTAATTTTTAAAAATAGTTAACATTTTACTCCTATTTATAGTATTTAAATTCAAATATCAACATTTCGAACAGAAAGAGACGAATTTGGGACAAAAGAGATTTTTGCCTCTATTGTTTTGAAAATGTAACCAATTTTAGTCGACACTTAATTAGAAAGCATCATAATGATGTAGCTGTTCAAAAATTTATGAATATGAAACTAGGAAGCATTGAAAGAAAACATTTTATAGATATGTTAAGGAAAGAAGGGAATTTTTTGTCTCCGGCCCAAAATGAAATAAAAACTGTAAGAAGACCTACGCAAAATGTCAAACCTGAAAATATTCTTCCATGTTTATATTGTCAAGGATACTATATGAAACGTTACTTGAAGCGACATGCTATGAAATGCTCTCAGTGTCCTCAGAATAAGTCAAAACCAAATTCGAATATTCAGTCAGAGGCTCAAACCTATTTAGCGTTTCGTTCTGTTGATGATACATTTATTAGCAGCCTACGTATGAAAGATGGCGTAATAAATATTCGTTGTGATAGCATATCATTATTGGCGAAAAGTGACCCCCTCAAATATGATAATAATCATTTGGATCATTTTATGCAAAACGACATCGTCGTAATCACTTAAATAAAGTAACCAAAAATAAATTGCGAGAACTAGCTCGATTATGGAAAAACATGAAATTGTACATTTCTGATAAAAGTATGTTTGATGCACTTAAACCAGAAAATTTTAAATATTTGGTTCTGTGTACTCAAAATATTTGTGGATATGATCAAAAAAGTCAGAAGTTTGAGAAATCACCTTCGTTAGCTCTTCATATGGGTACGACTTTGAGAAAATTATGTGATAATGCGTTCTCTGAAATTCAACAAAAAAACTCTATATTTATAAATGGAATAAATAGCATCGACAAAGCTAAACAAATTCAAACATTAAAGACGCCGATCACGACAAACTGGAACGCTGAAATAAGCAGTGCAGCTAATCAGGATTTAAAATTTAGAAAAGCAATGGAAGAAACCAACAATTATTCCATTAACATCGGATATAGAAAAATTAAATGAATTTGTGAAGCAAATGGCTAAAAGATGTGCTGACCATTTAAAAATTAATAACAACGATCGCAAATCATTTAATGATTTGCAAAAATGTTGCTATACATTATTGATCACGCTTAACAGAAGAAGAATGGGGCAACTGGAACGTCTAGAAATAGAAAGCTATTTACAAGAGAATAATGATATTATTTCTGAGGAATTTTTAAGAAATTTAACTGAAACCGAAAAAATTCTACTCAAAAAATACAAAAGGATTGTAATTAGTGGAAAGCGCCACAAACCTGTACCTGTGCTATTTCCAAAAGAAGTGCAAGATTATATTACGTTATTACTCTCAGTGAGGAAAAATTTTGTGTTATCATCAAACCCATTCTTATTTGCAACAGTTAGGAAAGACAGCTAAAATAGCAAAGTTGCTGTTAAAATCTTAAGATGAAAGTCTTGATGAAAGATGAAGAGAACGATGTTAATGAAGGGAGTGATGAAAACGAGAATAATAATACTAAAAAAATTCCTGAATGGCAAATTATTCATGGTAAGTTCAATTTTTTTTACCAGTGTCAATTTAGTTGTTTTTTAGAAGAAAACGAAGAAGTTCCTGAAAATAAAATTATCCGAACCAAGAACTTTACAAAAACTATTCAGAAGAATAAGAAAAATGATGAAGTAAAAGATAGTAAGTATTCCAATAAGTTTATAAAAAATGAGATATGTATATATAGCATAAAATTAGAGGAAGAAAATAAGAAGAAAGTTAAGTATTCTAAAGTAAAATGGACAGATGATCAAAAAAGCATCACTAAGAAATATTTTAAATCTAATATTGAGAAGCTGAAGACACCAACCGAAAGAGAAATTGAAGAATTTAGATCAAAGTATCCTTGTATGGAGAATAAAGACTGGAAAAAATAAAAGCTTTTGTTTTCAATGAATACCGAAAACTATATAACTGATTCTTAGAGTAAGAAACATGGGTGGCTAAAAAGTTTGAAAGGGATTATACGTCATTAAGACATTACAATGATTTATTTTATGTTAAAAGATGGTGGCTCGACTAAATCAAAATACAAATTAAATTACTCACTTATATTTGTACTACTGTTTTTTAAAGTGAAAATATAACTTTACCGATAGAGAACAAATAACTAAAACGTTAAGTATATTAATTATATAGTTGATTTATTTTTTATATATTAAAAAGTAGATCACTTAACAATAAGCCATCTTTTTTGTAACTTGTATAATTTCTCTGAAGAGTACCGTTTTTGAACTTGTTATTTCTTCTTTGCAAGAAATTGTACTTTTTTATTTCAACAACCGTTTTGACCATTAGGTTTTTATTTATATACCTTTATATATATATATATATATATAGTTTAGTAGATATAACGGGAAAAACAAAAATATTTTACATCAACGTTTCGACATAGTACATGTCTTCATCAGGATGCTATAATATTAATTCTATAAGTATAAATACATAGAAATATAATAATTCTTACCAAAACTGTGAAGGTATTAAAAATTGAAAAATTTAGAAAAACATCAGGACATAGATATCAATAATAATATTTGGACTGCTTGTTTATAAATTATATGTTAAAGATCTTCAATTCAACAGCAGCTACGAAATAATTTTGAAATATTCTGTCAAAGGACTAATTATTTATTTATGTAAGTTATTTTCAATTTAAAGTTTCATTTGTTTAAATTATACTAATACTGGGAGACTGTATAAATATAATATGTTTGCAGGTGTATATTTGAGTGATATGGATATTCTCTGTTATGTTATACAAAATATTTTTTTTAAATACAGTTTATCTCCTATCTAATATGAATCAGAATTTATTAAATAAGAATAAATATTACTTATATTATTTATATCTGTTCTATGATTCATAGTGTCATTATTTTTTGATATGTGGAACATCTCTAGGAATGATCTTTTTCGAAGATTAGGTTCAATTTATAGAATTTTAGGATTATCATAGTTAGGTAAATGTGTTGTTTGACGACAATACTCGGCTAAGGCACACTTTTTGTTAGGGTTTTTAAAATCACTTTTGTGTTGAATAATTCGTATTTTAAGTTGTTGAGATGTTTGACCTATATACACTAAACTACATGAGCTACAAGGTATTTGGTAAATTACATCTATTTGTTTATCTAATGGAATATCATCTTTTAGTTTGCTGAATAATTTTCTAACAGTGAGCGTATTCTTTTTAGCTATTCTAATATTATCATTTTTCATTAAGTTTATCAGCTTATTAGTTAGATCTCCTACTGGTGGTAAAAATACATAATTTATATTTAGTTCTGATCTATTTTGTGAATTTTGAAGGACTTGTCTGTTAGGTATATTATGAAGAATTTTATTAATTAGAATACTATAATATACCTAACAGACAAGTCCTTCAAAATTCACAAAATAGATCAGAACTAAATATAAATTATGTATCTTTACCACAAGTAGGAGATCTAACTAATAAGCTGATAAACTTAATGAAAAATGATAATATTAGAATAGCTAAAATGAATACGCTCACTGAAAATTATTCAGCAAACTAAAAGATGATATTCCATTAGATAAACAAAAATATGTCATTTACCAAATACCTTGTAGCTTATGTAGTTTAGTGTACATAGGTCAAACCTCTCAACAACTTGAAAAACAAATTATTCAACACAAAAGTGATTTTAAAAACCCTAACAAAAAATGTGCCTTAGCCGAGCATTGTCGTCAAACAACACATTTAGCTAACTATGATAATCCTAAAATTCTAGAAATTGAACCTAATCTTCGAAAAAGATCATTCCTAGAGATGTTCCATATATCAAAAAATAATGACACTATGAATCATATGAATCATAGAACAGATATAAATAATATAAGTAATATTTGTTCTTATTTAATAAATTTAAAAATTAACAACAATCATCCGTCCATCTGATTCATATTAGATAGGAGATAAACTGTATTTAAAAAAAAAATATTTTGTATAACATAACAGAGAATATCCATAAATTATAATTCGGAAGCCCGGGATTGTACTTTTAAAAAGTTTATTAACTACTAACAACTACAAAAGTATAATGTTACAGCATAACGGTTATGTTCAGACTGATAATACAATACAGTTTAACTCTATTTATATTAATTATAATATGTTTAGTCAGCAAAAGTTATTATTGTATCTTAGGGCTGAAGGGGTAATATAACTCATATCACATAAATATACACCTGCAAACATATTATGTTTATACAGTCTCCCAGTATTAGTATAATTTAAACAAATGAAACTTTAAATTGAAAATAACTGACATAAATAAATAATTAGTCCTTTGACAGAATATTTCAAAATTATTTCGTAGCTGCTGTTGAAATGAAGATCTTTAACATATAATTTATAAACAAGCAGTCCAAATATTATTATTGATATGTATGTCCTGATGATTTTCTAAATTTGTCAATTTTTAATACCCCCACAATTTTGGTTAGAATTATTATATTTCTATGTATTTATACTTATAGAATTAATATTATAGCATCCTGATGAAGACATGTGTATTATGTCGAAACGTTGATGTAAAATATAGAGTTTACAAAATTGGCCAATTTTTGCTGTTTTTCCCGTTATATCTACTAAACTGTTAATCACTTTGTGCAGCGTTACTTCTTATCTGATATATATATATATATATATATATATATATATATATATATATATATATATATATATATATATATATAATAAAATGAGGAGCTATCCGTACCAGATGACCATATTAGAATATGAATAATAGTTTCATGCCTAGCTGGTAAATTGAACCTACATTTCGTAGGGTGCCACAATAAGAACGAGGTTTGTCGTCTACATATTGCGTTTGTGAGCATTTTTCCACTATACTGCTCAATCAGATTGATTACCAAACATAACATCAGTCTCCCAGATATATATCATGATTTCGAGGTTGTTGCCTCTCATCAGTATATCGTAGGGTGAAGAGCCATATTTGATAATCAATCCTTATTTGGAACTCATACTTGTATCAATCTTCGGTATAGAACTGTCGGTGGAGACAAGTATGAGCGATATATTAAGCATGTATAATGGTGGATAATAACAATCGGCAAAGGTGAATAATATTATCCACCATTATACATGCTTAATATATCGCTCATACTTGTCTCCACCGACAGTTCTATACCGAAGATTGATACAAGTATGAGTTCCAAATAAGGATTGATTATCAAATATGGCTCTTCACCCTACGATATACTGATGAGAGGCAACAACCTCGAAATCATGATATATATCTGGGAGACTGATGCTATGTTTGGTAATCAATCTGATTGAGCAGTATAGTGGAAAAAATGCACACAAACGCAATATGTAGACGACAAACCTCGTTCTTATTGTAGCACCCTACGAAATGTAGGTTCAATTTACCAGCTAGGCATGAAACTATTATTCATATTCTAATATGGTCATCTGGTACGGATAGCTCCTCATTTAATTAATTAATTATTCACCTTTGCCGATTGTTATTATCCACCATTATACATGCTTAATATATCGCTCATACTTGTCTCCACCGACAGTTCTATACCGAAGATTGATACAAGTATGAGTTCCAAATAAGGATTGATTATCAAATATGGCTCTTCACCCTACGATATACTGATGAGAGGCAACAACCTCGAAATCATGATATATATCTGGGAGACTGATGCTATGTTTGTTAATCAATCTGATTGAGCAGTATAGTGGAAAAAATGCACACAAACGCAATATGTAGACGACAAACCTAGTTCTTATTGTGGCACCCTACGAAATGTAGGTTCAATTTACCAGCTAGGCATGAAACTATTATATATATATATATATATATATATATATATATATATAAACTTTTTCTCGGAAACGGCTATAACGATTTTGATAGAAATTGGTATATAGATAGGGTTCTAATTTTTAAGATTATCTACAAAAGAGGTCCATAAACTTCTTCTTGAATGGTTCGGCAAATTTGGATAAAATTTAACAAGAAGTGTTTTAAGGACCGAGAAATCGATTGGTGATAATTTTATTTTTAATGGGTGTGACCCTTGAAGTCCAGATTAGCTAATTCGGGAATGACTCCGCAAATTAAATAGAAATTTCAATATGGGATTTGCGGGTCGAGAAGTCGATTGGTGATACAGCTGAGTTCTGGTATGATAAATCGATTGGCGATATGTACCTTCATTTTTTGATGAGTGTGACTCTCCAGTTGAGTTCTGGTATGTTTCACATTCATATTTATTTTGATAGCTTTAATTTATGAGCTATGTGAACGATAGAAGCAATATTTACCGATCGCAATACATTTTAACTAGAAATATGCACATTTTTTAACTAACATTATGCTTCCTTAGTAACTCTTATAAACCCACTCTAAATCATGTGTTACCCGAGCTAAGCTCGGTCGCCCAGATATTACATAAATAATTGTGAGAAACCCCGGTATGTAGGTACCTATTTTTTGATAAAATAGTTGGAGTAATAGATATCCTGGAAACGTCTACGTGGTATAACTCTGGTAACTGGTAGATTTTGTGACCTAATACTTACAACAAAACAGAAACGAAACTTTTCTGATAATTTTAAACAATAACTTATCTTCACTTGTCGTTTTAAACAAAATAACTCGAAAATCTATTTTAGATGAATAATTTCTATCATATTAATTGAAATTAGCTGTTGTAATACTAAAAATATCATTTTGTATGTGCAATATTGTCATTACTGTGCAGTACACAAGATACTACGATATATATAGATACCCAAGAATGATTTAAGATATTTGTTGACCTAAAAGATAAATAGAAAAACAATTGTCGTCTTCACACAGACTGAGTTGGGTGCCAAGATTTGTATACAATCGAAAATTGCCAAGAGCTGTGAAAGGATTGGAATTCTAGAGCGCAAGCAAACAATATCAAATTAGAGGGTAGCTTTCATGAACAATATCAATTTATTTCAATGTTCATTAAAATCACTGTAAGGTAAGACAAAACACATAAAGCGGCGAGACCTAGGCATATATCCATTTATTCCTCTGAAAATTTTCAAGCAAATTTTACCAGAATCAATTGAAATTAAGCAGTACATGAAAATTCAATCGTAAATTAATGGGTAGAGCAATTGAACAAGTTAATAAATTATTTCAATTATGGTAGACAAATATTAGGTCATACTGAATGACAATACTTAACTCTTCATTCTCTTATAGTAAGAGATTGATATGACATGTGCATTGGAACTCCTTTTTAAAAATGGCATCACTTCAGTGACATAAAGATCATATCAATATGACGACTTTCATAGTGTCGGATTTAAGATGATTTAATGGTTTAAAAACAATCAGTGACTTTATTCTATTTTGAGTTGTGTTTATACAGGTTCCGCCTTTAGTTTTACACTTTATTTCGTGTGAAATCGAATTTCCATCAATTTGTGCAAAATCAGTTCAGCAAATAATTCAGAATATATTTTTAAATATTTGTTTATATTTACTTGTGGAATGTTATTCCGAATGAATTCTTTATGCCTACTGTATCTCGGCTGCAACAAAATCCTGAAGAACAAGACATTTTATTTTTTTGAGAGAGAAACTAGTAAAAACACAAAAACACAGGAGAACTCTGAAGAATGACTTAATGCAAACTCTTGGTCAAAATCGATGCCACTTTTATTACGTGACAGCCTATTGTCTATACTAACTCAATGGATTTTCCAATGCATCAACTTATCAAAAACAAGCAGCACCATATCAAGTTCACTGTCCAATAAATTCAAGAACTACACGGTGAGCCAAAACGAGAATTTAACAGAATCGGTCTATAGGAGCTTTTATATCTTTAAATGCATTTTGATAGACACTTTCAGAAAAAAGTAATATAAAGTAGGTACCTACTTATAGTAAACATGGTAAGCTTTTCCTGATTTTGATAATTTTATCCGCAACTAGAACAGGGAATCTTTTCAAAAATTAAAATATTTTTTCTTCAAAGTCAAGAATCCAAGTGTAAATTTATTAAAAGATAAAACGTGCCCACCGCTTCGTAGGGAAGCAAACCACGGTTATAAAATATAACCGCTTCACTCGTGGAACCCGCAATTTTGTAAAATGTTTACCAAGTAAAAAATACATTTTTATATTATATTTGATCACTATCCGTTTCAAGCATACAGAGTTATGAATCTTGTCATATTTGAAACAACAATTCAATAACTTGAAAGTCACCTCGGTACATTGAAAAGAAATATTATGGCAGAAATTATCTATTTTCTATTCTATATATAGATAGAAAATAGTTTTGTATAGTAAGGTATTTTTTTCAGCAATTTTGGAAATTACCACGAACTAACACACAGGGCTCTAATGTTTTTGATAGACAATCCAGATGCAGGAGGTACACAATTATTTGACTGTTTGCATATTTGTTGACCGACGAACCCTGAACGGAGAAGGTATACCTACATTTCGACTATCAGCTTTTTTTGATTAGTAAACGTACTCCGATTTTGATGATTTTTGATTCATTTGAAAGAGGAGATTGAAGAATGGTCCCATATTCATCAAACACAATTCCGAAATCTTCTTCCCTTTGAAAATTGCCCCTAAAGTGGGTGAAGTTTGCAAATTTTCTCGAAAATGAAAAATCCGAGATGGCAAAATCAAAGATACCAAAATATCCGGAAACATTTAAATTGAAGAATTTTCGAATTTCTGCGATGTTGAATTTTGAAAAGTGTGCATTTTCGCTATGTTGAAGAGGCAATTTCTTTAGAGAATTAAAAATCTGATAATGGAAAATTAATGATCAGATTATTTGTAGCAACATTTATATTGAACATTTTTTTCCATAGAGTTACGGTTTTGAAGTTAAAAGAGTGGTAAAGTTTATAACATGCGTATTTTCGCGACGTTGTTCTTAGATTTCTGAATAAGAACAAATACAAGCAAAGCATACATGGATAATGTTGAATGTTCAACGATTTTGGTGACAAATGTAACACTCAAAAGTGTGAAATAAATAATTCTTACAAAAAATTAGACCGACTTTATCAAATAATATTAATTCTATTGGTGTCTGGTACTTCTGAAGTTGGTGCCAAAAGTTCCATCTAACTGCAACTGCAAGGATTCGAGTACCTCTAATATTTGTCTTCAATATGGCAATTTAATGGAAAGGATTGAAGCTAATTATATTTCATAAATTTTCAACTGTCTATGAATGTTGCGATTGAATTGGCATTTTTCACTAAAACCACAGTATTCAACTCAATCTTTTATTTCCTTATTATCGTGATATAACCACATGCAGCCAATATAACATGAGAGTCGTTCGATTCAAGCAATCATCGAACTGAAATGTTCAACAGTTATCGAGAACTGTCTCTTAAGTCCATGATAATCTTGATGACAACTTGATTCAATAGAGTCCCATCCCTAACAACCGAGACAAACTTTTACGGTCCTTATACACGTACGATGCCGGTGAGCTTTAGCAGTACAACTTCCAACAAACCATAACTACCAATTCCGATTCAGAGCTGTCGAACTTTATCAAATAAACTAGACTCCCGATTCGACATCTCCATTTAAAATCTGCAAACTGAGAGCCGCTTCCCAAGCACACAGTGTACATACAACCTTCAACAGATGCCAGTGGCTGTATATCCAATGAAAGCCGGGTTACATCTCGAACTTCTCTTTGTAATGACCCAGGTCGTTTGTTAAGTTTGACTTTAAAATTCGTTCATGTCGAAAACTTACCGGAGTAGAAAGTTTTTTCGGGTTTTTTGTTGGTAAGTTGGAAACGACTTTACTGTTAGTATGTGTTTTTTTGGGCTGGAGCCTATTTCACGAAGCAATTTATTTTATTCCTCGACAAGCACTCGATAACATCTATGCTAGTAGTGTTGTGTGCCAGTTCTTGGGACATCAGCCATTGCCAGGTTTTTGTAAATGCGGACTGCTCTATCTATCGAAAAAATATAGGAACAATATCCATCTTTCCAAGAAGACAATATTAATTTTATTATCAATATACTTTTACAACATGATTTACGGCACAGATATATTCTTCTAAAATTATCTTGTGATCTTGTTTCCCATGAGAGACAAGTATGTATTGTAACACTATCAACTACCCAAAAATGTGAGGGCTCTATTCTGAAAAATTTACAACAAAAAACTAATCCTTCGTTTTCGCCGAATCATATTGATAAAAAAATTGTCATGTCGTTATGCAGAGTTTTGCTTTAATGGTTCATTTATAAGGAGTAATTCTAGCTAGTTTACAATGGTATGAGCTTTTAATGATGTGTGATAATTTTCCTAGTTTTATTTTCAAATCCAATCAGTAAACTCGAATTATATTTATTAAAATACAAATATACAAAATATACTTTTTCTATCATAACAGTATCAATTTAAACTCTACCACTTTATCTTCTGTGTTCATTTCGTATAGTGTGAATTTCTACTGTTTTAATCAGGGAGTTGTTCTGACCATATTCGTAGTTTCTGTTAATCTATATGTTCTGTACTGTAATTAATGATTGATTATCTAGAGTTTTGACCTTTGTATTCATTGATTCAATATGGCTCGTAAACGAGTTCATAAAATCGTGGAGGTATGCAATTCAATTATATAATTCCTTTTTATCTGCCCTTTTTGCAATAACCATGTATAATGTTATAACTCGATTACTCTTCTTTTATTTGCAGAATGAGTGTTATTAGGTGGTCCCATATTGATTTTTTCAAATTCATCATGCCCTTTTCTCCATAAACACCCCTCAAAAACTTCGTAGGTATCTATATTAAAATTAAAAATATTACGGGAAATATATAACAGAAAATTGTAAATTTTATAAATAATCATTAACTTTTGTATTCGTACACTCGTTCATTCTTTGGAATAAATTCAATAGAAATATTTAAATATACTGAAACAAGACCTGAAAAATCTACAGGCTATAGCCAGAATAACTGAGCAAAGGTTATCTATATAGTATACCAGTCTGACACCCAGACCACATCAACCTAGTAAACATGAAATAAGTAATTTTAAAAAATAATATTAAACATACTGGACTAACATATGAATGTCTCGTGAATCCACAAACTGCGAATCATCCTAATAGGATTATAGCCTGAAAAAAAAAAAACTCCCGATGGCCTGTAATCAGCGGAAAGGTGAATTTTTCAAAATTCATTGAATTGAAATTTGAAAAACCTTTTGTATACCTACATGTTATAACATAAAATTGTCGTATGTGTCATAGCCTTGCTGTTAGAGGTTTTTGTTTTGGTTGTTGAATATACAGCAGACAGGGTTCGCGTTCCACTTCAAGGCAGATTTTTTTTTCGCCTATTTCTTTTCAATAAATATACTATATATTCTTTTAATAAGGGTCTATACTAATATCTCCAGAAAATGTACAATTACATCAAATTTATATTGATTGTTCATGTTTTATCGATATTTCTTATTTTTCTTTATTAATTTTTATTTTTTATCTGTGCATTTTATGAAAAATTGCTTTGAACAAAAGTTGTAGGTAGTGATTATATCTATAACCTAAAATTATTTTTGATGATATTTCCACTACGGCTTTTTTTTGATAAAAATGTTTTAATTGAAACTAATTACCCGATGTTGCCCATAAACGAACTCGATTGATTTTTGTTAATATCCCATATATATATATATATATATATATATATATATATATATATATATATATATATAAAAGAAGATATCTATATTTCATAAATGAAAGAGTATAATAATATATATATTAATATATATATATATATATATATATATATATATATATAAGCTTTTGAACCAAAAGTTTTTTTGGACTAACTTATAGACATATAACAACATGCAGTTGAATTTTTTTCGAGATTCAAAAGTGTGAACGATCGCAATAGGTACATTTCTATAAGAAATTTACCTAAAAGACTCGTCATCGTTCTTCCCACAGCCAAACAATGGGGGGAAATGCTCATCGCCAGGTTACGATGCGCTAAACTAATTTTCTTTATCCTCATCTGTGTCACCTCGATAAAGGATGAACCAATTCCTGTTGGATCTTTTTCTCTTTTGGAGAATTATGTGCCTGCGCATCTGTGGCAAAAGACCTTGCTCAAAATAGCTGGTGCTCAATATCCAAAACATGTATGGCCCAAGCAATTTCTATGACACTTGCTCAACTTCACTATATGGAAGCCCATAACAATCCCCTCAATGTACATCCCTAATCAGCTAACACATGTTCATAAGAGTATTTTCTATACTATGTTCATATTCTGACCAAACGCTACTTCCTACGCTGAAACTGAATATGACCATGAAGGTTAGTTTTGACACACTGAAAAAAAATAACGATATTGGATCGGACGATTATCATATTCGGCGTTCCTCAAGAAAATTCAATTGCTCTGCAGCTTACAAAATAGAAAGAAAATGAATGGCCCGGGGGGAATTTGAATATAAATACAAGGAAAGTCATCTGAGAGTACTCTTTGGATGTTTATTCTATAGGTATAAATATTGTAGAGATACTCTTATGTTTATAACGCAAGACTAATAATATAATATATAATTTCTCAATTATCAATACAGAAATGAATACTGAAATTATTACTTATTCTGTTTACTTTCAAAGTCGTTATCATAATAATAGAACAGCTTAAAGTTAGGAAGCACAATTGAGACGCTCTCGATAAATAGCTTCAAATAAAAATCTTGCAATTTTTGTGAACATTTCTTAATCAACACCAGTGAATTTGTATCTCAATCACTATTAAATTTCACCGTGCTTTATCTCTTAATATTCGATTTTAATTTGGTCTACTATAATTGAAACTAGCTGTTGCCCTCAATTTCATTCGCTTGGAGGTTCATTTTATTACATTTAAATAAGAGTAACTTTTGAAATAGATGAAATAAAGGCTTTTATTCTAATCCACAAGTTACGTTCTAAGTACATGTGAAAACCGCATTACAATCATTTCAGTAATTTCGGAGTTGACGCTTTATTATATGTATAGGTTGATATTAGGTATATTTCATTTATCTACGACTACACGAAAACTATGAATCTATTATATACTCACTATAAATTTTAATAAAAAGTATGGTAAGTTATCCAACCAAAAGTATTGAAATTATTCAAATATTATCAATTCGATACCTTCAAATGGACAAGTTTTAACGACATAAGAATATTTAATTTTAAATAAATGCACCACTATTAGCATATTCTTTATGTTAACCACGGAACTGGGTTAAAGCCTAGCGCTATATCAGAAAACCGCACACTGTTTATGGACTACTCCCTGCTGGTTCAAGATTTAAAACGGCCACGATACTGCAGAGGTCTGAAATAGTTTCCCTTAGGCAATCTCGCCTGACTAGCCAATTTGCTATTGGAAATACACTTCGTTGGCTTTGGGATCTTTAACTTCGAATACTTTGATGAACGTTCATGAATGCCGGTGGATTGTATCGAAAGTTTTCAAACTATATTATTTACAGCAAGATTGATCGACTTCACTATTTAGACACTTTTCATGATAGGTTTTCGTAATTTTTTCCAATCGTTGGTGCGTCTGCATGTTATCGTGTAACATCTAAATAACTCCATAGATTGAGATCATATTTTCACAGAACATAATAGATATTATATAAAGGTGGCAAAATTTCAAGAAGATGCTCGTGCTGAATTATTCCTCAAGCTATTTGCTGTGCCAAAATAATTTTGCAGAAATGCTATGAGGTGAATTTTCTATCCAACTTTCATGTGTACACACTGAATCACATATGGAATATAGAACATTGTAAGAAGTATAACAGAGTGAATGAGACAATGAGAAAGATACACTGCTTCGGGGCCAACTAGTTTGTAAAACAAAAAACCTCAAATTGTAATAATTTTTCACTTGCCATACATTGAAGTGAAGCAGATGTATTATATTCTTACCCAAGTAGCTATGTAAGATTATATTGTTAAACATTCAATGTTCCATTATCAACAGTTTACATGTTTCAAAGCATTTTGAATAAAAAAAAAACATATTCAGCCGTTGGTCTGTCTGTATGTTGCACTTTGCAAAAAATTTCTCCCAAACGAACAGGTGGATTCGGTTGCTTCTTTTTTGTTCAGAAATGTAGCTCAGTCGCCTTTGGCGATATAGACGAATAATATGTTTTGCCCATGACTCTAGTGTGAAAACGCCTAAAAAGATTTCAATCAAACTTGTCTTAAGTATACTTGTAGAAGTACTTGACCATCGTCTCAAAGAGCACCTCAGAGAAAAATCAGGTACAAATGTTATTCTCAAGTGAAATGTCATTCTTTCTAACTCGTTATTCATACTCTGGCTAAAAAGTTTGTCCCACGAAAAAAATGTAATATATATGGCCATTGTTGGTTATTTCGGCATGCTGACGAATTAATAATGACAGGAGTTAATCGAACGATTTTACATTCAGTGAAATTTACACGTCGTGTGAGTGGACACAGAAACTTTTGAGCTTGTTTAATTTTGAATAGGTATGTAGCGTCTATAATGTCGCAGGGTTTCTTTCTATGAGAAATATCACATTTTTTTGTCGTGGAAGTAGGACGAGAGAGCCTTGAACCACATTCACTTTCTCTGGCGATTACGGCGGAAAGTTAGCTCCATTCCCCGTAGTGTCGAAAAAAAACATTTTTACAAATATAGATCTATTAATTTTGATATTTGTACTTCATTACTCCCCATAAAATTGATTAGACTCATGATTGATGAGCTCCATGGGTACCTACATGTAGATATAATAAACTCAAAATAGATAAGTTCTATATTTACTTTTACCGGACAAGTTATCAAGTAAAGATATTTAGATATTGAGTATACTGGTAAGGACACTCCGATATATTCCGTGGAAAATGGTAAAATGAAAGTTATAACATTTTCGTACAAATAATTAACCATGGAGATGATGTGTCAGCGCACAGAGGAGGAAAAGAGACCTACTCTCCACAGGTGTCCCTGTCTGTGGCGTTCTCTGTACTGTACTGGGCTTGGCAGAGAAGTGCCAATTCTATATACAGTACCTGTTGACTCGATTATCCGGACATCTGACGTACCAAGAGTTAATAAAAAATCATTCGGCTAACTTACGAAAACAATAACTGATCCCGTTAATAGCGTCTCTACTGTAGTAATATTTCAGTTTGCTTACCAACCATACAATGATTGCAGATAATGTCTGGTTCAATATTCTGCTCAACCATCTAATGAATAGTTAGAATAAGTTTTAGAATGAGACATATTAGCTTTCAAAATGACTTTTTTTCCAACTTCATGTATTTATTATATCTACATGTACGTTACATTGGAGTTCATCAATCATAAGTCTAATCAATTTGATGAGGAGTAAAAATGTTCTTTTAGACACTATAGGGGTTGGAGCTAACTTTTCGCTGTAATCGCCAGATAAAGTGACTGTCGTTCAACGCTCTCTCGTCCTACTTCCACGGCAACGCAATCTGATATTTCTCATAGGAAGATTTACATGGAAAGAAACCTTATGACATTATAGACCTTTCATATGCAAAATTAAACAAGCTCAAAATGTTTTGTGTCCATTCACTTTCCTACTGCTGACATGTAAATTTCACTGAATGTAGAATCGTTCGATTAACTCCTGTCATTATTATTTTTTCAGCGTGCCAAAACAACCAGCAATGGCCATACATATTACATTTTTTCGTGAGACGAACCTTTTAGCCAGAGTATGAATATGGAGATAGAAAGAATGAAATTTTACATGAGAATAACATTTGTACCAGATTTTTCTCTGAGGTGCTCTTTGAGAAGAAGGTCAAGGGCTTCTACAAGTATACTTAAGGCAAGTTTGATCAAAATCTTTTTAGCCGTTTTCACACTAGAGTCGTGGGCCAAACGTGTTAATCGTCTATATCGCCACAGGCTACATTTTTGAACAAAAAAGAAGCAAAGAAATCCACCTGTCGGGTAAATTTTTGCAAAGAGCAACATACAGACAGACCCATGACTGAGTATGTTTTTTTTCAAGATGCTCTGAAACATAAACAATCGTTGATAACGGAGCAGTGAAAGTTTAATAAGATACATAGCTTGGGAAATTATAGAATACATCCGCTTCACTTCAATGTATGGCAAGTGACCAATTATTTCAATTTGAGCTTTTCTGTTTTACCAACTAGTTGGCCCCGAAACAGTATCTTTATGATTATCTGATCCACCCTGTTATACCTCTTACACAGTTATATATTTCATAAGTGATTCAGTCTATACACATGAAAGTTGGATACAAAATTCACCTCATAACATTTCTGCAAAGTTATTTTGGCACAACAAATAGTTTGAGGAATAATTCAGCAAGAGCATCTTGTTGAAATTTTGCCACATTTCCTCCAAATATCCCAGCTACCGTTTCTGAAAATACAATATATCACAAACCTTTTCGTCGCACATTCACCTTAAAGTTAAATAAACTTCCCCCAAACCAGAGGCGAGAATACCATCCGGCACACATGTTACACCCAACATTTAGTTGTGAGTAATCGGTAGCGATTCAAAAAGAACATCGAACGTGACTCTTAACTGGATGTAGGAAATTCTCCAATCTCAACCGAGACCCCCGTTTTAACTCGTTACAAATCACCGTCCTACAAAGACCTGTTCACTTGATAGCTTCACTTACGCGATGTTCCGCCGCAATTTGAACTCCTTTCTTTATTGCAAAGATTCGAAGTCTAATTTAGTGGTTTGTGGTAATGAGTTCTTGAGAGTTCAGATCCATTTACAACGCACTATTTCGATTACAGGCAAGCGTGAAATTATCTGATCTTTTTTTAATTGAAATTTGAAGATTGAAAGTGGCTGACTCTTTTGGAATTCATAGCTTTCATTAGACCAGTGATATTTCATAAATCTGGTTTATAATTAGATTCTCATTCACCTTTTTTACAGAAAATTTATGTTTGTATGGACGTGTAAACCTCTTTTTGGGTAGGTATCTATATTTTGGGAATAGCAATAGCATCTCAAATTCTATTACAAAAACGGATCGATTTATTAAAAAATGGTTGTCGAATAAAAAAATATAGGAATACTACGTGAATCAAATGCAATATATGTATATATTTGTAACACGTGGGTAAGGTTAGAATCATAAAGAATTTCTAGTTGGTGCCGAGTCGTCAGTATTTAGCTAAGTTCAGAATGCCTACATTCACGTAATATTCCTATAATTACAATGGAAACCATTCTAATTCTCAACAAATTTCAACAAATGTTTAGGTTTCAGAGAACCCTGAGTCGAAAAAAACATATTTCTGTCTATCTGTGCCAAGATTATCGCAGAAAGCCTCTAACGATTTTGGTGCAACTTGACCAAAATATTCTGCTCAAAGCCCTTTGCTAAAACGCTTATCTATGACAAAAAGCAGGAAAAAATGTTATGCTCAAATGAACTGTCAAACATTCCAAATGTTGTTTTCATACTCTGGCAAAACTTTCCCACCTACGCCAAAATTGAATATAGCTATAGTTGTTTCGTCCCCTCTTACTTTTTGAAACCAAGCGTACCTATAACGTACAGACACCGGGCTCTACTATTTTATTGACCTATTTTAGAAAAGGAGGAGGTATACAATAATTCGGTTGTATGTTTGCTTTTTTGCCTGTACTCCGATTTAGACGATTTTTGCTTCATTAGAAAGAGGAGAGTTGAGAAATGGTTCCATATTTAGAAAGACTAAAGTCCGAAATCTCGTTTTCTCCAAAAACCACTCCCGAAGGGGGTGGAGAGGACAATTTTTCTCAAAAATTTGAGATGGCAGAATTAAAGAGAGAGAGAGAGACCATATCCAGAAAAGTTACGGTTTCGAGTTTCAGCAATGGTAAAGTCTGAAATATGTGATATGTATATTTCTGTTTCTAGTGTGTTTTTCAATCATGAAATTAAGAGAATGCGTGAAAATCTGAACTTCTTGGCCAACCTGCATCAACAACTTAAGCATTTAATTCATCCAAGGCATTGAAAAATACAGAGCTCATTATCGTCAGACTATAAATAAAACTAAAAGAAATCACATCAAGACAAATTGAAGAATCCTCAATTAAGTCAAAAACTATGTGGCAAGTAATTGATCAGAACAAGTCAGCAAATTTAAGAAAGGATAGCATAGATAGCTGAAGGACCAGTTGTTCACAACAATAGGGAAACTCACAAGTGAGAACATATCAAACTACTCTAATATTCATCCAATCTTTTCTCGATCACATAACATAGAATGTCAACATTTACTTTTTCTTTACTCTACGGATGAGACTGCAATTCTTGGAATTATAAACAATTTGAGCAACAGCAAATCAAAAGACATCTTTGGTATAAGCAACAAAATGTTAAATTTCTTTCGAAAAGTCTAATCTCTCCCTTTAGATTTAGATTTAGATTTAAGAGGGGGTTACATTGCACTGCGACCATAAGGTCTATTGTGCCCCCTACCTGAGTTGCACTCGCCTATACGCGGTCTACAACTCGCCTTCCAGTTCCAGAGTTCTAATGAACTCCAGTATCTTGGTTGGCTTCAAGGAGGATACTTCCTCACTACTGCAGGTTGCTAGTCCAAGGCACTGTTTGCGGTATCTAGCAATGGCGAGGCATTCCGTCACCAGGTGATCCGGAGTTTCCTCCTCTTCCCCGCAGAATCTGAACTCGTCATCCTCTGCTAGACCTAATCTCATTAGATGCTTCTTGAGGCGACAGTGTCCTGTAAGAAATCCAGTGAGTAGGTGTAGCTTGTTCTTGCTGAGATCCAAATACCTTTTGGATCTTGCAGTATCAAAGTTTTTTAGAAACTTTTTGGAATGATCCAATCCAGGGGTATCCCGCAAGAGTGTTTCTCTTACGGTTTTTTCCTTCTCCAGAAACTCCTTCTTGTAGGTGCTTTTATCTGTGCCACAGAAGAGTTCTGGGCCAGTAAATAGAGTTTGTGCTCCTTTCGTGGCAAGTGTGTTGGCCTCCTCGTTGCCTTTGATTCCCGAGTGGCCGGGAACCCAGACTAAGTAGACCCTGTTGTTCTTGCCTAGCTCATTGAGCTTCCTTCGGCACTCCCGTACCATTTTAGATTCAATGGTATGAGAGTTCAGTGCTTTAATTGCAGCTTGACTATCAGAATGTATTGCAATGTCACATTTCTGATAGTTTCTTTCAAGGTTCACCTCCACGCATCTCTCAATTGCAAGCAATTCTGCTTGAAAGACGCTTGGGCAGCGGCCTAGCGCAAGTGAGCATTTGGTGCGATTCCCAAACACTCCAGCGCCTGCCCCCGTCGTGGTCTTAGAACCATCAGTGTACCATTTAATGGTATTCTTTTTGAGAGCTTGGGTTGTGAGCCCCCTGTCCCTATCTTCTCTGCTAATTAGCAGCGTGGTGAAAGTTCTCTCGACGCTAATTTTCTTTGTCATTACATCACTGGGAAGGTTTGCTGATGGAATATGTTTGGACAGAGAGGACCAAGCTCTCTGATTCCGAATTCCCACAATGTCTGAACCTTCCCTAGATAGTCTTAGAATGGCCCAATGGGCCAATCTATCTATCACTAGATGGAGAGGTGTGTGAGCTGTGATGATCTCTAGTGCCCTGTTCGGGCAAGTTCTCATGGTTCCAGTGATACAGACACAGGCTAGTCTTTGTATTCTATCGAGGGTTTTCCTCGTATTGCTCTGACTTGCCATGCCATGCCAGGCTATTGACCCATATGATATTATCGGCCTTACAATCATGACGTACATCCATCGCAGTATATTTGGGTTACATCTCCAAGTCTTACCAGTCAGATTTCTGCACGCCATTAAGGTCTTTATTGCTTTGTAGCAGTAGCCTCAATATGCTTGTTCCACAGAAGCTTGCTATCTAGTGTTAATCCCACGTGTTCCACGAGTAGCTTTAACAGAGGTGGTATGATCACCTACTTGGGCCTCAGCTATTTTCGTCTTCAACATCTCATACATCCATTTGAAAACGGTCTTGTTCACTCCTCGCCGTGTGAGTGCCTCCCTGATTGATACATGTGTGGTGTCAAAAGCCCCAGATATGTCCAGGAAGGCACACATTGCGATTTCTTTATTGCTCAGAGAACTCTGAATGACCTCAGTTAGCTGATACAGCGCGGTTTCTGTTGAAGGCCCCGCCCTGTATGCATGCTGACATTTATGAAGTGGTTTGTCCTTCAGAATCTCTGTTCTTAAGTAGTTATCCACTACTTTCTCCATCGTTTTCAGTAGAAACGATGTTAAACAGATAGGTCGGAAAGATCGGGGATCAGTCCCATTTTTCTTCCCTATTTTCGGTATGAAGATTACTTTGGCTCTTTGCCATAATAATAATAATAATAATCTTTATTTAACTACGTTTTGTGAAATTACAATTGTAGCAAGTCAACAGATTAAAATAACTAATAGATTATACAATTAAAATTTAATACTAGAATGGTGTGTAGACTACTTATAAACTAACAAACTAGGACTTACAGTTTCTAAGTACTCGGAACGTGAATAAAAGGCATATTTGAGCAATAATTTCTTACAAACATTTTTAAAATTTTTAAGTTCAAGGTCTTTAACAGCCTGAGGAAGAACATTAAACAGCTCGATATCCAGTGAGTTTTTTGAGCACACTTTATATTTAAACCTTTTTCTTCTAATTAGGTTTGCCGATCTGGTGCCATACCGATGGTAGTCTGAGTTTAGCTTTAGACTGTCTTTACTTCCATGAATTTCTATCAGTTGATGCCAAATATACATGGCTGGTACTGTTAGAATTTTAAAATTGATAAAATAAGGCCTGCAATGATCGCGATGACCAATCCCGGCGATTGTTCGAACAGCTTTTTTCTGTAATCGAAAAATTGTAATGGCGTTGGAACAGTTTCCCCAGAAAACAATACCATAGGATAGATGTGCGTGAAACAAGGAGTGATAGGCATTAAGTACTGATGTATGGTGTAATAAGGGTTTTAATCGCCTTATGAGGAAAAGTGAAGAAGATAACTTATTTTTTAGCATCTCCATATGTGGAGTCCAGCTGAGATTTTCATCTAGTATTAGACCTAGAACTTTTGCGTTCTTTCCTTCTATAATTTTCCTGTCAGTTGAAAACAACAATTTCTGTGTTTTGTCTGCATTCAGCTTTAAACAGTTTTGGGAGAACCAGTGCTCCATCCTTTGAGCCATCAGATTACAAGTATTTCTAAGACCATCAATATCCTGATCACTACAAAGAATGGACGTATCATCTGCAAAACAGACACACTGACCTGGCGACAAAAATGAAAACAGATCATTAATATAAATTATAAATAGTAGTGGTCCTAAGACGGAGCCTTGAGGAACGCCACTTTCTAATACATGAAAAACAGAGCTTTTTCCGTTCATCGAGACACACTGCTCCCTAAGAGATAAGTAAGACTTGATTAATTGTAATGTGTTACCCCGCACACCATAACGATACAGCTTCTCTAAAAGAACTTTATGTGAAATACAGTCGAAGGCTATACTCAAGTCACATAACATCAGACCAACATAATTTCCTTTCTCAAGGCCGTCGACTATATTCTGTACAATAGAACCTAGCGCTTGAATTGTGGATCGTCCCTCTCGAAAGCCAAACTGAGAGGTATAAAGCCCCGTGCTAGGCAGCTTCTTGTAATCTTCAGGAGATGGGGAAGGATCTCCTCCATTCCTTTCTGTAGGAGTATTGGGAATATGCAATCTACTCCCGGCGATTTATAAGGTTGAAAGGTGTTGACTGCCCATTCCAACCTTTGTCTTGTGAATATCTTCTTAGCAATACTCCAATCCACCTTGCGAGGATTCTTGGTTTGGATTGCTACGTCAATACTACTGAGGGGTTCACTTCCTGGGAAGTGTGTTTTGAGAAGTAGAGCAGATCGCCCCTCTTCTCCCTCAGTGTATGACCCGCCTAGCTTCTTGAGCGACATTAAGGGGCTGATTGCCTCTTTTGCCATGACTTTTTGCAATCTGGCTGCAGTAGGAGTCGAAGTGATCTTTTCACAAAAAGCTTGAAAGTGAAGCCTCTTGGCCTTCCTGATCTCCTTATTGTATTGTGTGAGCTTCTCGGTGTAGCCCTGCCAATTATCGTCTCTTTTGGCCCTGTTGAAGAGCCGACGGACCTCTAATCTGAGGTTTGACAGGTGCTTCCTTGCTTGGTCGAGCTTTTGAGAGTGGGCAACTTGATTGGAATGCCTCCGTTATCGCCACACTGACCAGTTCGACATATTGATCCAGATCGCAGTGTGGGTGTTTGACCCCATTACTTTCGATCTGTTCCAAGTTTTGCTTCAGAAGGGTCTTATATTTAGACCAATCTGTATTTCTAGGGTTACGAGTTGGAGACAGTGAGGTTACTTCCCCCGCAATCCTAAACTCTATAATCCTATGATCGGAGAGAGAAGGTTCCTCCATCACTCTCCAATCAAATACGTTATTTCTGGCAGTAAGGCTGGCAATTGTTACGTCCAGGACCTCTTCTCTTGCTCTCGTGACAAAAGTGGGGGTAGTTCCCACATTAAGGGTTTCTAGATTATTAGCTAAGAGATATTCAAGTAAGCACTCACCTCTAGGGTTGTTGTTCGTGCTTCCCCAAATAACGTTGTGCGCATTGGCATCACAGCCTATGATGACTGGCAGTTGTCTGCTTTTGCAGTATTGCACTAGCTCTTGAGCTTCGACTGGAGGTATTGCAGGATTGTCTCCAGCGAAATAAGCAGATGCAATAACTATGTCTCGGTTGATGCCCCCAGTGTTGACGTGTACTAGAATTGGAACTAGGTCCCGAGTCATGAATTCTGAAACACATGTGTAATTAATGTTGTTTTTTATGATCACACAGGCACGAGGGGACTCCTGTCCGGTCATAGATCAATTCTGAGTCTTTTGATGCCAAACCTTTAATTTGGCCTGCTTTGCCTGTCCAGGGTTCCTGGATCAGTACAAAATACAGTTGGGATTTCGCAAATAGCCTTGCAATCACTGCTGAAGCTCCCTTCGCGTGATGCAAGTTCACTTGCGCCACCTTGGAGAAAGCGATGAAGGTGCTGTAGTCTGGTGTGTAGGGGCTGGTTAGGCCAGCCTCTATTTCCCCCCTCCTCTCTTTCCTCCTTTCCCTCATCAAGATCCATCGGGAGGGTAGTCTCCTTGAAGTTCAAGCGGGTATCTGGGTCTCGGGTTATGGCCTCGACCCCCGCATGGGTTCGCCCTTCCCCCTGGACTGCAGATAATTTCTCTGCCGCCCCGGCTTCTTTGACAGAGCCAGCAGAGGCCTCGACCAGACCTGAGCTAGCAGTTTTATCCTGCACACCGGAGTCCGTAGATGTGGGGGGCATTTCCGCATCTTTTGGACCTCCCGCAGGATTATTTTTCTGTCCTAGCCCCGAGACAGACACACGTCCAAACCTAAAGTTTAAGACGCATCCTTCTGCCTTCAGGGCCTCTCCTGATTGGTGATCGATCCCAATCGTGAGGACAGTACCGGTTCCCGCCATTTTGGAGTTGAGAACTTTCCAGGCTCCGGTACTGAGCCAGGTGTTCTGTACTTCGACGAGTCGGAGGATCATCTCCGCCTCCATTTCGAAGCTTCTTGGGAAGTACACCGTTACAGTGACGGGTTTGGGGATGTTTTTCTCCTCCACCGTCACTAACTCGGGTCCTTACCAAGACCTCAAGGCCGGCACTACTCCAATGAGCCAGTCCGCCGAATCCTGAGAACCGCAGTCCACCAGCATCATTCCACAGCGGAAATGTATACCGGTGAAGTGCATTCCCTTCACCTCTCCACTGCACATCTCTTCCACTAGAGTATCCTCCAGTGTTGAGAATCGCTGTCGTTCAAGGATTACTCTAGGGTAATCCTTGGGTATGATACCCACACGAATAGCCTTTACGGCCTTGGCAGCTGCAGCGTATCCAGTAGCATGCCCGGTTTTTACTGCAGTTGTTTTCGGCTTTTTAGGCTGAGGCCTTTCCGGAGGAGTGATATGCTCCGCGCCTCTCTTTCCTGTCCCTTTTCCCGTCGGTGTTACGTTTGGGGTCGGGACATAGGTGGTATGGAGTGTTGAAGAGCCTTTTTTCTGGCCTCCTCAGGTGCAAGTCTCTGATGGAGGAGTCGCAGGTACTTCCGCACTCCTGCTCCACTGAGATCCTTTCTCAGTGGATCGTCTTTGCCGCCCGGCTGTCCGAGTTTCGGCAGGTCGAACGGCAGACGATTCCTTTGCCGTTTGGCATTCCCCTTTTTTACAGCGAGCCCGGATGAAGAGGTGGAGGCTTTCTCCATCTCTCCTCCGTTGAGTTTGGGATTATGTGATTTTCCATAAAGTTCCCACGAGTAGCTGGGGACAAATCGGTCCACTCCTGCAGAGCCCCGCATGCAGGAGTAAGGGGTTAATACAATGGAGTTCCCCCTTGTGCTCCAAGGTCGAAACCACTAGAGACCAGTCCTTTATCTGTCCATGCATCCCTCGGCCTGGTTTCCCGCCTTGGATTTACAATTTTTGATGAGGTTATTTCCTCTTGGTCCGGGCGGTTGAGCCAAGACCCCACCCGCATCACTGGCCCGCGAGACATGATCACAGAAGACCAGGATGCGCTGGTTTGACTGGGTGGTTTCGAGGTTAGCTCGAAAGCACACCTGGCATCTTTGTACCTTAGTGCAATTCCCTTAGCCACGACACTACAGATGGGACAGGTGAAGTTGGTCCGCGGCAAGGTATTCGTGGCTGCCAATTGAGTTTTTAGTCTCAATGAGCCTTATTTCCCCGCAGGCCCCCTTCTCATATAAAAATCATCGTAAGAGGCCCCCTCCTATCCGCCACCTGGAGACGCGCCGGGTTGGCACTTCACTCCTCCCAGATGCTGATTGACAACATCCGGACCGGAATCTCTCCCTTAAAGTCAGTAATAAATAAATGCTTTGAAAAATAAATATTTCCATCTGACTTGAAAACTGCTAAAGTTATCCCAATTTTCAAGACAGGTACCTAATCGTAGTGAGGTAAACAACTATTGCCCACCTACAGGAAAAAAATATCAACGAAACATGCCACAGTTAAATTGGTGAAGTGTTTAGTCGGAGCCTTTGAGGGGTGTTAGACTGTATCGAGTACATTTAGCGATCTCCTAGAGGATTTTGACTGTGTTAACCACGCAATTGTATGAATTAAACTGGAATATCACGGAGTACGAGAAAATGTTCTTAATTTTTGCTGATCCTATCTAACCAATAGGAAACTATATAAGTACAGAGGTTTCTGGTGTGCAGTCCTCAACATCGGGTGTGGATATTGACATCCACCAAGGCTCAATCTTAGGGCCCTTATTGTTCATTATTTCTGTAAATGACTTACCGCTAAATAAGCAGGGAACACTGACCATACAAATTGCTGATGACAGAGCCCAGTCGACAAAACATAATTCAGTTTATGAAGCTGATACTGTTAAACCACTCACGATAGAAGCCGAAAACAAATGGTTTTCCGCAAACTTGCTTTGCTTAAACCGCAAAAAAAACTAAACATCTCAATTTCTCATTGAAAGGGACAACTAATAATGAAAGTGTCAAGTTTCTGGGGGTGACACTGGACCACAGGCTGAGATGGAAACGAAAAACAGAAGACAGCAATAAAATTGATAAAGGCTGTATTTTTGTTGCGACAAATTACAGAATAAATGGTTGACTTCCTTTTTTTTACCGGGACGTTTTGCTAGACGTCGGCACTAAAGATGCAAACTGTCGGTCAGGGTCGGATCATAATATAGCAATATAATAATATTTAAATATCTTTCTTAAGATTACTTGTCTCCTAAATACCCCTGCAATTCTAATTTTAATTAAATTACCTACCTATATTATATGCCGACTTGAATATATAAAGTCCGATCCTGAAGTGTATTTGCTTGTGGAATGTGAACATAATGGGGAAACACCCGGCAGTTTTACTACAGTCATAGAGATAGACCATTTATTGTGAAAATAACTATACCTCTCGCAATAACTACAACTGTCTACTTTGGACTATTTTAAAGTCACCTCAACTACAGTGCTTTGTTTTGGGTGGTGACTGGGAAAAAATCTTCATTATTCAAAAATATGCAATAGGGACCACGGTCAATATAATGCGTTGTGAAACATGTAGACCCCATTTCAGAAAATTAAAGGTAATGACCGTGTCGGCACTATCTATCTATAATTGCGTCTTATCTGAAAAGAAAGACAAAGAACCCTTGTTCGCCACACAGATTTATGTGAATATGATCTTTAAACATTCAAGAACTTCCAATGTTGCAGCTAAAGAAATCTGTTCATGTACTGTCGAAGAGCTCTTTGATATTTTCAATCTTATGTGAACGTATCATAGTTGTTAGTCAACGTATCTACTTATATGTTTTTTTATATATCCAAATTTTATGTCACAAATTTTGATATGTACTAACCAACTGGACTCTTAGATTTTCACCATATTGTACATTCATGGGGCAACCTGTATCATAATAATATTAAATTATATATTTTATTCATAACTAGTTTGTTTTAGATTTTTATATAATAACTTAGTTTCTGGTTTTAATTTTCCATTTCGACAATAAATGTAAATGTTCTATAAGAAAATAAAGAATTAATACTGATATTGAAATTTTGTATGAAATCATCTACCATTTTGATTAGATGTTATGACCTGACTATTTTGTCCTCCGTTCTTTTCCATCATTTTTTAAGATTTAAGAATTACATCTCTTAACCGGACACCCGGTATATCACAACCAATGATTGATTAAGCTCATAAAAATCGGAGCCATTTGTAAAGATTAAAATAATTCTATTGATCTCATCATCTGATTGATCTGCTATTATATAAGACAGTCGTTTATTGAGAAATTGAAGATCACATCTTTTTCGTTAGATGTTCTTTATGATATCCCCGAGAGAGTAGCTTTTCATAATGATAAGCACTCTACACACTCTATCCACTATAACTATAACACTCTCTAATCATTTTTTTTGTTTCAGACTGCAGTACTGAGAGACGTCCCAACTTTCACATTTGGAAATTGCGACCTCCAGTCCCATCAGAAACCGTTATCATTTAATCGGAAACATGTATATGCTGGTATCATGATAAGTTGTAAACGTCCATTGATTAGTTGTATTAATAAGTAGAACTACGAAATGAAACATTGCTGTATCAACGGGTGGTGAATGCTATTATTATTTGAAATCAATGCAAATTATTTATTAATCTAATGATTAGATTTTTCAATTATTGGATGGAAATAGTCCTGTTATTAACATATTATTAATAAACATTTTAAATGACATCGGTAATAAAGAGTGAAGATATCAATATAATGGCGTGTATAGTAGTGATTAAATTGAATTTGGCTATTAACTGACAATTTTCACAAAAATCTAAAATAAGATGCAAAGGCCGATATCGAGAAATGCTGGAACTTCTCCGCCTGAAGACGATGTAAACCCTCTGGCAGGACTGGAGGCTATATTGTCGTGTTTGTGGATCTGGACTCCTTTGTCGGCCACCATATCGTTATCGTTGATAGCTATTGGTATGGTGACAAATCAATGGCTTCATACTACAGAAAAGATGCCGAATCCTGCTTACAATGGTACAGGTGAAAAGGATTACCTATCCAAGCTGACTGTGTCTGGATTGTGGGTGTTCTGCTTTACAAATCGTGAGTATATATAATTTCCTTCACATCATGTTTCAGTAATTCACTGCGTAGCTGATAGTCAAACATAGTTCAGATGACATGGTTTTGGAAAATTAAAATAGGGTATCATATCTTCCTACAGATTGGTGATGATCTGATTTAAATAGGTATTAAGTACATTAATACATACAGATAGAGATAAATATATTATCTTTGTTTCTGAGATAATGATTCCTTTGGGACTAAATGAATTGAAACTGAAAGCTTAATTATTTTAGAAGAAAACGTTGAAATGCGGATTGATTATCATACATTTTCTTCTTGTTTTACATCAGAGACTAGAGTCAACGAGCTGAAAATTGTGGTACCGTTAGTTTGCTAGTTTTGGTTAGCACTCTCAAATCGTTTCTATAAACGTTGATCAAGTTTTTAGGATAATCAAATATACTCATTACTCATATACATGGTTCCGACAATTTCATAGAAACTGTATTGCTATTTCTTGAACGGTACGAGATAGAGGGAAATTTAATTCAGACCTCTACAATATTCCCGTTTGCAACTTAAAAAAGCAAAGGATCCTGAAGTATTGAAAAAAATATAATGTCATCAATTTTGTTTTTATTTATTTTCTCATTTGGGGCTCGGAAAGGAAATCCGAAATTTTGCATATGCAAGTAATTAAGCAGCGTCTGACCCAGAGTGGGCGGCTGCAAACAGCGTCTGTTCTCCATGTTAGGAGCGGCTGAACCAATAATCGCCAACACGCACGGCAAGCGTGGCGTTTTAACTGCCATTTTTCCTTCAAAAGCTTTCATGAATTCAAAGGAACTACTAAGGCCCCGAGTTCCTGGCGGCTCGAATATCTCCGACCAAGGCAGCGGACGGACTAGGAATCGAGCCAGGGGTGCTAAGAATCCCCAGGTCACGACAGGGTGCCAATATAGATTGAACATAGCGACTTACAATACAAGGACAATAAGAACAGAAGAAAAACTCTCGGAACTAGAACTAGAGTTGGAGAATATAAAATGGGATATACTAGGCATCAGCGAAACGAGGATGAAAGGGGAGAAGTGTACCATTCCAAGAAATGGTTGCACATTTTATCAAAGAAACTCCGAAACAGACTCGCAGGGCGAAGTAGCTATATTGATCTCACCTAAACTTCGGGAAAATATTATAGAACTGAAAACGGTATCCAACCGAGTAATTTTTGCCGCCCTAAAACTAAATCAAAAATATTCACTAAAAGTAATTCAGGTATACGCACCAACTACAGCATCTGATGAAGAAGAAACTGATAACTTCTATGATGACATAACAAGAGCCTTGAATATGTCAAAAACACACTTTACTTTTATCATCGGCGACTATAATGCAAAAATAGGCAAATATGAAAGGGATGACGGAAAATATGGACTAGGACGAATGAATGAAAGAGGCGAGAGGCTACTCAACTTCCTTCAACAACACAACATCTATGCCATGAACACCAAAAAAAACAACAAAGGAAATGGACTTGGGTTAGCCCCGACGGATCTACAAAGAATGAGATTGATTATATCCTATGTAATAAAAAGCACATTGTTGAGGATGTATCGGTCATAGACCAATTCTCTATAGGTAGATTAGTTAGAGCCAGAGTTAGAATTAATACAAAACTAGAAAGATCATCAACACTAAAGTTCAACATCTGAATCTCACTCCCCAAAACATTCCCGATTACCAACTGAGCATAGGCAGAAGACTGTCCGACGCGCAAAACACAGAACAACTCTCACTAGATCACCTGGTACAACACACGACATCCCAGATTTTTAAAAAGTACCAGGAAAATCCTAACAAAATTTAAAATCACCAGAAACCCCAAAATATCCACAGGAACATAGCAACTGATGACCGAGAGACGTAAGTTAGAGAAAGACACACCACAATACAGAGAAATGAATAAATCAATTAATATGGCCATCCGTAAAGACATCAGGACTCATAACACAAATATGATAAAAGAATGTATAACAAGAAATTCCAACATGAAAATACTCAGGAAGAATAGAGCCAGAGGCAGAAATAAAGTATACCAACTCACGGATTCAAAGGGTAACCTTGTATCAACAACAGAATCAATGTTGAACAATTCTACACAACACTATACAAAAAACAACAATCAGTAAACCATCTAGGCCTCCGATCACTAATGTCGGCTCAGAGGATATCCCTGAAGTAGACATCGACGAAATAAAAAAGGCTTTGTGCCAAATTAATAACAACAAGACACCTGGAGAGGACAGACTGACAACAGAAATGCTTAAATTTGGCGGAGAATCTCTACTGGAGAGAATAAAACAAATCTTTAATAGGTGCGTTACTGAACAGAAAATACCACAGCTATGGCAAAACGCAATAATCACCCTTATCCTCAAAAAAGGAGATAACACCAAACTCGAAATTTACCGCCCCATCAGTCTCTTATCCCACTTCTACAAATTATTCACAAAAGTGCCCACAAACCGCCTAACGAACAAGTTCGATTTCTATCAACCCCCAGAGCAGGAAGTTTTCAGAAGTGGATATAGCAGGATTGACCATCTCCAGGCGATTCGCACACTCATAGAGAAAAGCTCCGAATATAAATTCCCTATATACGTAGCCTTCGTAGACTATGAGAATGCTTTCGACTCGATAGAACTACACGCCATTATAGAAGCCTTAGTAGATAGCCGTAGATCATAGATATTCTGGAATAATATCATTTGTCTACAAAACAGCTACAATGACTGTCAAATTAGACGAAATGACAACAACGAAGAAAATCAAAATGGAAAGAGGAGTCAGACAGGGAGATACTATCTCCCCAAAACTCTTTATACTGGCACTAGAAGACGTCTTCAAGACGCTGCATTGGGAAAAAAACGGTATTGGGGTGGACGGTATAATGCTTAACCATTTGCGATTTACTGATGATGTTGTTATCATTGCCTCATCGTCGGAAGAACTCCAGAGAATGCTCGAACAACTACACCAAGTATCTGCAAAAGTGGGCCTTCGAATGAATCTTTCCAAAACTAAAATTTTAAGTAAAAATGAAGAACAAATTACAGTCAATCACCAGAGAATCGAAAACGCCCAAGAATATGTATATTTGGGGCATGCCATTAGATTCGGCAAAGAAAACCAAACAGCCGAAATTTCGAGAAGGATTAAACTTGGATGGGAAGCTTTTGGTAGACTGAACTATATATTTAAGAGCAAAATTCCGAACAACCTAAAAAGAGACGTTTTCGATAAATGTGTTTTGCCGGTCATGACGTATGGTCTGGAGACGATGACGTTGACGAAACAAAGCGCCAACAGACTAAGGGTAAGCCAAAGAGCTATGGAAAGAGCCATGTTGGGGATCAGCCTTCGCGACCATATTAGAAATGAGAAAATTCGTCGACAAACGAAAGTCATTGACATCATCGAGAAAATATCCAACGCTAAATGGTCTTGGGCAGGACACTTAGCCAGACAGCCAGAGGAAAGATGGGCAAAAAGACTATTATGTTGGAGACCACGCATAACAAAACGCCTAATTGGTCGACCTCCTAAAAGATGGACCGACGACATCCGCGCCATACCCGGTACAAACTGGATGAAAAGGGCACAAAACCGGAACGATTGGAAGAATTTGAAGGAGGCCTACATCCTGCAGTGGATAGATAACGGCTGATGTTGAAGTAATTAAGATGAAGATGATGGAGCTGTTAGAAATATTTTATATTTTTTATTTCAAAGATATGCTTATGGCTTCTGTTTTTTATCGGCGTCATATTTGTTTTTTATACTATTAAGATAGGTCAGGTAAAGTTTCTTGAATTTTGTAATTGCTACCAAACCATGTTAGAAAAATTACTATTCCAAGACACTATTTTATGGCCATATGAAACATCGATTGCGAATTGTGGGGTTTTCAAAAAAAGAAACAATCATTTTATGAGATAGATAGTCCTCATTTAACATAGCAGACTAGACTCAGATTCGCGATAACATCAGATGATAGAACCCAAAATTTTTGAGGGAAATTTGAATGGATTCGCCTACCTATGTCAATTTGTTAACAATTATGGAAGAAATATTAAATAGTTTATGCAAGACAGCTGTGCAGCTCACAAATTTGCAGTGTTACGAGCTTTTTTAAACAAAAGTTATCCTTACAGATGGATCGGAATTCATGGTGGTCTGCCAGATCGCCTTGTCTTAATCCTTTAATTTATTTTTATGCGTCTCCTTGAAATATTAAGTTTATCACAATGAAGTGGATAGTGTTGAAGATTTGCCTCAAAGAATAACTTCAGCATTTAGAGATATCACATCTGAAATTGTCGAGTTCAGTGGGGCAGTTGTGTCTAAGAACCAAAAGTGTATTGAAAATAATGGCAGGCACTTTGAGTAACACTAGAGCTCTTAACTTTTTTTTGAATTCGTTATTCAGTTGTTCTTGACTTCTTTGGTTTGTTAATAGTTTTGTTATTTTTCAACAAGGAATTTGATCTATTCATTGCTGCGAGAGAATAATTTATACTGTTGTCATGAAAATTAAAATGTGTATTTCGTTATCTGATCATTAAAGTTTACCTCATTCAAAAATATTTATACCATTTCCCTATGTATTTCTTGTTTTAAATTTCGACATGTTATTTATTGTTGCATAGCAGATTTTTGCTTCATTTAATGGTATCAAAATCAAATTAGTTGTGTAAGCAAAATTTCAGTTTTGTGCGAGTAGGAATTGAGAAAATAGATAAAATCAAATTCGGTGATTTTCAGCCATCAACCATCCTTGTATCTCTTACCTCTTAAGAAATAGCAAAACTGTCTATGAAATCGTCGGAATCCTGTAGATGTCAGCAATATTTCTAATTAAAAATAATATTCCTGTTAATAAAAATCAGTTTGTATGGTAAATATACAATTTTCACAAAAATTAACATAATTCACTTATAATTTAAACTCTGTTGGATTTACAGAAAATAAATTCGTTAAGTCTTACAAGATACATCAGATCATTAGTACAAATTTCTCAAAAATATACCAGATTTAACCTTATTTGCAAATAATTATAAGATAGGTACCTATATCTTTTTTAATAATAAACTGAATATTTTTCGTACTTATATTAAGAATATATTTTATTTTATATAAAAACATATTGGTATATCAAAGACTTATTTGCAGATTATTTGAATGAATGATGATTTATAAATATTTTTATCTGATTTGCGCACTACTTCACAAAACTTTTATTTTAAATCTTCTTATTGATACCTATCAGAAATTAAAATATTATAAGATACTTTATTTTTGACAACAATTATTCATAATGATCTTTTTCTATGACTTACATGAAAATACCTACATATATTGTGATAATCACAAGTAAATATACGTAGTTGTTTATATTATTTTTAATTCAAGAAAGTACTAATCCACTTTTCATGTCAGATCTCTTTGCACTCGATCTATTAGCATAAGGATATTCTGCTTTTCAATTCTCGAATCAATCAAAAAGTTCATGCTAAAAAAGGTAGGTAAATGGAATAAGCAAAGATATAGATAAACATGAAACTGTATATAATGTGTAACTGTAGATTATAATAAGTAAGTAGGTAATATATTTTCATGGTATCTACCTTATATAACTTCTCAAAGTTCATTCATTCCCTTGACTTGATCCGCAGTCATAACGAACTCCATCTAACCTGAATATAATGCGAAAAACTTTTCATCACTTCATAATTTTACCCGGGACAGGGATTTTATTCAACTCGTTTCATTTAACAAAATATATTCTCGCCTTGTCAAGGGAACCTGTAATGCGTGCAAATTTAATCACAACTTCCTAACTATAGCGATATAAATTTTCATTAGTGGGTTAGAACGACGACTATAAGTGAGACGTAACAGGGCCTTGCCTTAAATCACTGTTTGTACGTTACAAGATGGATTTTCTCTGACGTGAGAAATAGGAGATAATTCGATGAGAAAGATAAATTGATAATCTTCATCGCAACTAGTAGCGATCCAAAGATCGTTGATTAGTTACCAACATAAAACAGACACCAAAATATAGAGCACATGTGGAATAAGCGAGATAGATCCGCAGGTTCTTGGTGAGTAGGAGGTACATATTATAAAGGTAGAGAAAGTATTTATATATAGTTTCCTATACACCATCTTCTTGAGTCTATGCCATTTGCCATTCTTTTATGAATCTGTGACCTGTACCTACCTATCAACCATAATGTAATTGCAATTCTCTCTCTCTTGATGTCACTTCTGATTGTAATCCGATGATTATGGGTCTTTCTAAGTTTAAAACAAGGCCATAAAATAGAGTATTTCTAGTGATTGAGATTATGAAACATGAAAAAACCGAAAACTAAAAAAAAAATGCATTGCCTTTTTACCGTGTCCAAATTTCAAGGTAATATCTACTTGGCACTTTTCCCCGGAATTTAAATATGAGGTAAAGAAATATTTTTTTACAAAAAATTGAACCGACGTGATTAGTTGATGCACTGAAAAGTATAAAATAATATTACTTCTATTGGTGATGCTAGTTTTAAAGTTGTGCAGTTGCAGTTAGATTGATAACTTTTGGAACCAACTTCACAAGTACCATCACCAATAGAAGTAATATTATTTTATACTTTTCAGTGCATCAACTAATAACGTCGGTCCAATTTTTTGTAAAAAATATTTATTTCACACTTTTGAGTGTAACATTAGTCCCGAAAATCGTTGAACGTTCACTATCCCATATCAATGAAGATAGTACTTATCCTATTACCCATGTATATTCCTTGCTTGTAGTTGTTATTATTGAAATCTCAGAACATCGCTGCGGAAATACGGTTGAATATTTTAGTTGTTACCATTTTAACACCGATTTAACTCGAAAACCGTAACCCTACGGAAAAAATGTTCATTATAAATGTTGCTACAAATAATTATATCTTTCATGTAGTATCGAAAAAATTTCAATTTTCGAAAGAAATTGTCCTCTCCACATAGCAAAAATACATATTTAACATGCGTCTATCTCGAAAACCGTAACACTTTTGAAAAAATGTTCAATTTAAACGTTTCCGGATATTGTCCTATCTGTCGGAATTTCCAGTAGTTCGATAACAACTAAGAAAATCGGTCAGATTTATGGTAAAATATATTTATTTCACACTTCTGAGTGTAACTTTAGTCATAAAAATCATTCAACGTTCACCAAAGAAGACAATACGTTGCTTACCTATACTTATCTAGAGATTTCATAACATCGCGGATATAAACATATTTCCGAGCATATTTCAATCTTTACTCGGAAACCGTTAACTTTTTTCAGAAATGTCCAATCATAATGTTGCTACAAGTAATCTCTTCTTTAATTTTGCTGACTCATATTTCCAATTTTCGAAAAAAATGCCCCCCTTTCTGCAAACACACTTATTTCAGACTTTACCACTGGTTTTCGATTCTTAAAAATAATCGGAGCATGTTTTCTATCTAAAAGGCGCGAACAGCCATAAAAACGTACAGACAACCTTCTCCGTTTGGTTCGTCGGTCAATAAAGAGATCGAGAGATAAGGTGTTTCATGGCAGAGGCACAGCTTATATAATATATAGCATAATATAAGGGATTTCTTTATTTAATACCCAATATATATATATATATATATATATATATATATATATATATATATATATATGTATATATATAGGTAAATAAATGAGGAGCTATCCGTACCAGATGACCATATTAGAATATGAATAATAATTTCACGCCTAGCTGGTAAATTGAACCTACATTTCGTAGGGTGCCGCAATAAGAACAAGATTTGTCGTCTACATATTGCGTTTGTGTGCATTTTTTCCACTATACTGCTCAATCAGATTGATTACCAAACATAGCATCAGTCTCCCAGATATATATCATGATTTCGAGGTTGTTGCCTCTCATCAGTATATCGTAGGGTGAAGAGCCATATTTGATAATCAATCATTATTTGGAACTCATACTTGTATCAACCTTCGGTATAGAACTGTCAGTGGAGACAAGTATGAGCGATATATTAAGCATGTATAATGGTGGATAATAACAATCGGCGAAGGTTAATAATTAATTAAATAAATGAGGAGCTATCCGTACCAGATGACCATATTAGAATATGAATAATAATTTCACGCCTAGCTGGTAAATTGAACCTACATTTCGTAGGATGCCGCAATAAGAACGAGGTTTGTCGTCTACATATAGTTAGGTTCAATTTACCAGCTAGGCGTGAAATTATTATTCATATTCTAATATGGTCATCTGGTACGGATAGCTCCTCATTTAATTAATTAATTATTAACCTTTGCCGATTGTTATTATCCACCATTATACATGCTTGATATATCGCTCATACTTGTCTCCACCGACAGTTCTATACCGAAGATTGATACAAGTATGAGTTCCAAATAAGGATTGATTATCAAATATGGCTCTTCACCCTACGATATACTGATGAGAGGCAACAACCTCGAAATCATGATATATATCTGGGAGACTGATGCTATGTTTGGTAATCAATCTGATTGAGCAGTATAGTGGAAAAAATGCACACAAACGCAATATGTAGACGACATACCTCGTTCTTATTGCGGCACCCTACGAAATGTAGGTTCAATTTACCAGCTAGGCGTGAAATTATTATTCATATTCTAATATGGTCACCTGGTACGGATAGCTCCTCATTTATTTAATTAATTATTAACTTTTGCCGATTGTTATTATCCACCATTAAACATGCTTGATATATCGCTCATACTTGTCTCCACCGACAGTTCTATACCGAAGATTGATACAAGTATGAGTTCCAAATAAGGATTGATTATCAAATATGGCTCTTCACCCTACGATATACTGATGAGAGGCAACAACCTCGAAATCATGATATATATCTGAGAGACTGATGCTATGTTTGGTAATCAATCTGATTGAGCAGTATAGTGGAAAAAATGCACACAAACGCAATATGTAGACGACAAACCTCGTTCTTATTGCGGCACCCTACGAAATGTAGGTTCAATTTACCAGCTAGACATGAAATTATTATTCATATTCTTATATATATATATATATATATATATATATATATATATATATATATATATATATATATATATATATATATATATATATATATATATATATATCGATTGGAAAAGGTATAAAACGGCTTCTGCAGTCTTGTATGTGGAAATGAGAGTAACTCTTTTTTCTAGTCTAGCTTTCGAATCTTTATTGATTCTTCATCAGGATTACTTAAATTATACAAATTATGAAATTACAATGTAAGCATGAAAAATATATGGTACTTACGAAGTTGAGATTTAATTAAACATTAAATAATTTGGAATAGAAGTTATCATCAGTAACAATAATATCACTATAACATTTATAACAATTTATAGTGATACGTACGATTATTGTTACTGATGATAACTTCTATTCCAAAATATTTAATGTTTAATTAAATCTCAACTTCGTAAGTACCAAAGACCTATTAACAGAGATAGACGGAACTTTAAACAATATATTGTGTTGACATCATCCCTTGTTCGGCCACGCCTCATCGCATATCAGCTTCTCCCCCCCTTATTTAAATACTTGGTGTTTTGTTTGTTTTTGAATATTCTATTGTATTCTTTGGTATCAAAAGTTGAAACAATAATTATACTTTGCAAAGTGTGCAATAAAATAGAATCCACGAACCCAGAAGTAACTTTTCATAGGTAAGTAGCCCGTCTGAGTTAAACTTAGATATTTGAATTTTGGAAGAAAATTATTGACATATAAACGTCGGTCATAGGCGTAGTAGAGAAATTATTACCTAATCATTGTTATTTCATTAAAGAGATTTTTATATTGTTTGCGTTTTTAAATCATAGACTTAAAAAATAGTTATTATACATACCTATTAATTATTTAGAAATATAAATCTCAACTAAAGATAAAAAGTAATATTTAATTAAATTTAAAATAATAAATAACAACCAATAAAAAGTAGAAGAACGAGACGCCACTGCCGTCATATTTCTTACACGAATAAGATCACTGAAGTGGAGGCGGCGTTTAGTTAAAATCGTTGTATCCCCCTTCTGACCGCTTCCACAGCTCACCCCCTGGCCCATAAAGATGTTGTCAACAAACAAAACGTATTTTATCAATGAAGTGTTCTGTCTACTCTGTTAATAGGTCATTGGTAAGTACCATATATTTTTCATGTTTACATTGTAATTTCATAATTTGTATAAATTAAGTAATCCTGATGAAGAATCAATAAAGATTCGAAAGCTAGACTAGAAAAAAGAGTTACTCTTATTTCCACATACAAGACTGCAGAAGCCGTTTTATACCTTTTCCAATCGAAGTATATCCTAGCCAGTCGTTAATAAATTTCCTGATATATATATCATAAAATAGATTTTTGTTGGGGATGCAGTCATTTAATAAATAAAATTCTTTGGATTATGCCAAGCTTTCGAGAATGTATATTCTATTCGTCGTGGCAAACTAAAAATCATTACAAATTATCTTAACCACATAATAAATTATTAATCAAAGTACTTACATTCGTGAATTTAGATAAAATTAACTACAAACAGGAAAGATTTCATAGTCATCAATCAGAAATGTCATTAATTATATATAAATGTCATGGTAATGGCATATCCAGAGTTGAAAGTGTCTAGATTCAAGTTCTCTTAGAAAAGATCTTATAGGAGTTATCTTTGTGTTTGTAGCTCTTCTTTAACAAGTCACACATTAAACTTGAAAATATTGAGGCAGATATAAGTTTGGTAAAAAGAAAAAGTTATTATTCAATTAATAAAAAAAACATTTATAACAGACTTAGAAACACATAATATATATACTGCAATACCTACGAATTCAGATAGTCTAGTCTGTGTACGGGTATATATTTATTTATATTATGTGTTTCTAAGTCTGTTATAAATGTTGATGATCTAATATTAGCTTTACCCTCAAATAAAGTTGATGAAACATTAAATATTTTTAATACTTATAATGAACATCTTTAATTTACAGTTGAACTAGAAAGTGAACAATGTCTTCCTTTTTTAGATATGATGGTATGTAGAGATAATGCAGGTATATTACGTACAAAATTGTACAGAAAGCCTATATGCAGTAATAGATACATAATTTTTTTCTCCTATCATCCACAAAAAATTAAAATTAACTTAATTATGGCATTAAAAAGTAGAGCTATCAAACTTTCACGTAATTTATATAGAAATGAAAGTTTAACTAAATTAAAACAAATGTTACTAGAAAATTCTTTTTCTCTAAAATTGATAAACAAATGTTTGATGCATCCTGAACTTAATCTTGAAATAAATGAAATAGTTCCCAATAACGCACCAAATCCTAATAATATTTCTAATGCTAATAATATTTTACCTATCTATAGATCTCTACATTACATCAATGAACTCACTAGTCAACTTGTTAATATTTTTAAGGGATATAATGTTATAATTTCGAGAAAGAATGTAAAAACAGTATCTTAGTTCCATTTATTCTTATATTCTAAAATTATATAATGATAATTATAATAATTTTTCTCGAGATGTATATCAAAATTAATATGTATAAATATTTATGTATAGTTAGGTATGTAATATGTACCTATACTTGACATGTAACAATTTATTATTTTGAAAAGAGATAAGCACCTAATTAGCTAATATTTATATATATAATATATATATATATATATATATATATATATATATATATATTTATATATATATATATATATATATATATATATATATATATATATATATAAATAAAAAGATGTTCTTGGGGATGCAGTCATATATTCAATAAAATTCTTTGACTGAAGCCAGTCAAGAATACAAAATCAATATATATATATATATATATATATATATATATATATATCGAAAAAAATAACCGTGTGGAACGTAGCCACTCGATGCATATACACTGGAAGCAAGCATATCGGCAGCTAGCATTTCTGGTGAATCTCTGACGGCGACGGTTGTTCACTGAAAACGGTGGCGGTGAAGTGGCAGTAACTACGATATCCGGGTATTTGGCGTTTATTGGTGCTCTTTTTCTCTATGTATAGGTAGGTGTACGTAGTTTCAGGCATCATTAAACTGGCCGTTGCATAAACAGACACAAAACATAACAGATACACACACATAGAGGGGGTAAGCAGCCTTTGCCAGGCAGCTTTTTACGCCGATTACCACGGGTCACTTGGTGCTCATCCAGATTTACACCACAATAGACGGCGGTGTCGGCGTGTTGGGTCTGAAAGGCGATAAACCGGAAGTTACAGTAGCGGAAACTTTCTGCTAACTCTAGCGATCTTATTTTTAGACCTTATCAAAGCTACGCTTTCTACGCTGGCACGATGATAAAAATGGTTCGTTGATAATTCAATGAATCATCAGGATTGAAATCAACAAATAAACAAAAGATTTGTGTTGTAATAATTTTGAAGTAAAACATCTTACGGCTTGCTGACATGAAACATTTTGGAGTGACAGACCAATTCACATTTGGCCCCCACTTGAATTCCCATTTGATATGTCTATGCTGATGTGCGATAGATATTTGTGCACGCGGATATGTTCGTCTTTTTTGAATAAATATTGTATTATTCCATAAATATATATATATATATTATGAATTCTACTACTTTCGGAATTTTGTTTTTTTTTTAATAAAATATATTTTTTTCGGATTCTTGTGTATTTTGACATTTCAAAATTTTCAGAATTTTCAAACATGTTGAGATTTTTCAAATATTAAAATTGTCAAAATATTGTGATTAGAAAATTTATAGATTTCAAGATTTTCCGATTATTGATCTTTTTCGAAATGTTTAAAAATTTAGTTACTTTACAAAAAGTATAAGATTTTTGAGTTTTCGAAATTTTGAAATTTTTTATATTTTGCAAAACATTAGAAAATTTTTAAATTTTACAGAAATTATAACATGGAATTTAAAATATAAACGAAATTTTGAATACATCTAGCAAGTCAGTATAATTATTGATTATTAATTTCGTCTTGAGTTTTTCCGAAATCTTTGAGATTTTGATTATTTTTGAAACTTATGTTTAACAATATGAAATTTTGGAAAATTTTGAGATAGTTTAAAATGTTCATATTAAATATATTAAAAAAAATATTCAAAACCAGTATAAAATTACGACTGTGTTCGCCCGTATCTATGACGCTTGCATCAGTGGCCCACTGTCGCTGGTTGGAGATGCAGCATATCTAACGAGTTTTTCAAAAGTCTTGGAATCTCGGAAGGCCGTGATTTTTTAATCGTATGTCTGTTCGAGTGACAAAAGATAATGTAAGACAAATTTCAAAGTCAGACTTGCTGCCTGGACAATTATGAAACACTCGTTAGATATTAACAGAATTATCTCGAGTATCTCGAGTTCGGCAGTTGTCGATAAATTATCTGCTATACACGGCAACTTCTCATCTGAAAAGTCCTCCACATCATCAGTCGAGTTCCAGCGCGTCCGTGTTATTAGAGGAGTTACTGGTTGTGCCACTACCTTCATTCACGTGTAGCTTCTGTTTGATCCTGTTCTTAGTCGGCTGAACATTTTTGGAAAATGTTTTCAATGTTCCAGTTGTGCTGCATATAAATCATTTTATCGGTCAGTACTCACTCTACCGTTGGACTGATCTAAAAGCCAACAGTACGATGACTTTTTAATAATTGAAGACTTTTTACCGACAATGCGCTTCAAATACGGTGATTTTTCCGATGCACTATGCACGTTTTCGGAAAAGTCGCTCAAATTTATATGACTAGTTTCCGTATCACATTCGCCATTGGAAATCCCGTCCGAAATTAGGTCCATAACTACATCGTCCTCATTACTAATGTTATTTGTTATTGTTAAATCTTGGTCAATTTAATTTTCTTCGTCAGTTTCATTGTCTTCGTCCTGTGTAACTTCAACATTGTGTTTCTTTGTAATTAACGGTACCTGCATATATTTCCAATCGCTTTCTTTTGCATTGATTCCGAAATGTTTCATGTCCTCTTTTACATTTTGTAAAGCTTCTTCAACTGTAGCTTTAATATCTAAACTAAGAATTTCTTCTACACATGGTAAATTTTCTTTCTTCAGTCTGTTTTTTAGTCTTTTTTCTTCCCTAGGAAATGTAAAGGTATCCCTCAGATCGTTTATGGTATCAATTGTTGTCTTAATTCTTTGTATTCGGTTCAAAATATCCTTTATACTAAAATTTATTACAGTAAAATACGTAGAAGTCATGGATCTTGCAGTCCTAAACAAGGATTCACATGCTTGGCTACCAAAAATTCCCGATACTGAACATCTCTGGCTTTAACTCACCGGTTTGAAGATTTAGTATTAGTTTAATTAAAGCATGGGCGTTTATCTCGATGCAAAGGTAACAATTACTGGTCAAAAAGTTGTCTGTTGTGTCTTTTGTCTTTTGTTGCTTCAATCCAAGCTCTCCAGATTCTATTAAAAAATATATCTTACCAGATGTGATACAGTCTGGTACGCAACTCTGTACTGGAATTTAGGAACGACGATTCTACGTAGTGCATGAGCTTAACAAAAGCTACAGTACCTTCACTTTGTGGAATTTCTTACTTAGTTGTTCAATTACTAATTAGCTGCACACTTTTTCTGCGGATGCAAAATTCATCTTCTCTTCTCTTTTGAGATCAGAATCTGTCAGAAGATGTTTGTCTTTTGGAACTTTTAAGATCAAGTCCTTAAGATGACCACAGGTGGCAGTGTAGTTTCCAATAGGCAGTTTTATTCCAGGTTTTAGGAAACGAGTACGCATTTTTGTTAAAATATGGGTGGTGTCCTGTACATAACACTCTTCATTTTTTGCAATACTACAGTTGTACCACTCCCAATCTGGATCTGGCAAAGGGTGGAGTAGGTCTGTGTCATCTGGGATTTTCTCTTTGTATTCATGTGCTGAACGGTCCATCAAGCCAGTATTTAAACGCATAGCTCTTAAAAGGCGAGGATCCCCGTCTGAGGAAAATCCCACAATTGTAATGCCAAATTTCTTGGCTTCTTCCTTCATTCACTCCCATCTTAAAGTGACCTGATCAGTAGTAAATGAATTATTACTTCCGAATAAAGACAGGCAGTATATCGAAGCTCCAATATGTAAGGGTTGAGTCATTATTACATAAGCATATGCTGCTTTTACTACAGATTGAAAATAAGTTTTGATTGTTTCAGCAGATGTGGCCGGAAAAGTAGTTTGTTGAGGCAGACCATCCCTCAATGGCAAAAAAAATCCTATCACATTATTAGATTTGCTGTCATATTCAATTTTGCCTGTCACACGAGTGCCATCCTCGGATACCCAAATTATTTTTGGCAAACCTCTATCCGATAAGTGTTTCAACAGGCCTTTATAATCAAATATACCTTCTTCTATAGCCTCATTTTTAATGTCCAAGAATCTGTTTATCGTAGAAATTGAAGGTAAACAATTTTTTAAATTTGCTTGTAGTGTTTCATAAAGTAACCTGCCCCCAATATAAAATAAGTATAAAGCAAATTTCTTTGTAGCATCATCGTATCTATTCCGATTGTTAGGAAAAATACAATTTTTAAGTGCTAAATCTTGCAATACTTTGAGTAATCGCGGTATATCAGACTGGGAAGTATCAGTCTTTTGGACAGTTTCTATTTCACATATGTTCTTTAAAAGTTCCTCACTCAGTTTACTATTCTCACTTGCTACTTTACTCACTTTTTCAGCAATAAAAAAGTAATTCGTGATTAAACTTTGGTCGTCCAGCAACTTTTCTCTAGCTCGCCTCTCTCTCTCAGGACTTGAAGTATTCATACTTTCAGTGGACTTGTCTGATCATCCAAAGTAGTACTTGTTGATGTGCTGGTAACATTTTGTAAATTTTTGGATTTTTACTATATATACCATAGTATTTTGCTCGTACCACTTCATCGATGAGTTGAAATAAATTAGTCCTTGCAAACTGTTCGATTTCTGATTGTGTCCAAATTTATACCAAAATCATATTCTCTTGTTGTTTTTCATTTACAACAATCCTCAAAAAAAGTTGTTGTAAATGAAAAACATAAGAGAATATGATTTTGGTATAAATTTGGCGACAAGAGTTTGCACACTATAACGGATATTCTATTTGATTATTCTGTAGATGGAATTTGATAACAAAATATCTCGTCGAAGGTTTAGGAATCTCATTAAAATGATCATCGACAATTGAACAATTATTGACTTTTATCCTTCTACTTCCAACAGAGAGTATGTTGTATATACTACAAACAAGTTTATGTTTATTACAAAAAAGAATTTACTAATAAACATGTTCATCGGATTAAAATCTGGAATCATCTTGGTACCAAATTGGTTGAATAATAAATTTTAGTTTTGTATGTATCCTAGACGTTAAATAGGATTGATATCCTTGCGTTCTATTATTTCACGAAGCTATGTTGACAAAATCTTAAAAAATCATTTTCTCTTATTTTTTCCATTCACAAGATTTTTTACTGACTATTATAGGTACTTCTCTGAGAAGTTAATAATATACTTTTCCATTTCATTACTTAAACAATTCTGTAGAAGGCATAAAACTACCAACAGAATTATCCAAGTCTTTTTGCGTTTAACTGTTTTCTATTTCAGTTTCCGAGATACCCATACATGCATCATCAATAATTTTATACACACTCTGAATAAATATATTCCGGTACACAGATTTGACTGTTTGGAAGTGGGCGGTCATAATGACATACGGCACATCGCTCCATAGTTAGCATCTCAGTGTACCTCAATGTACTTTTTGAGTCAAATGCAAACTACCCTAAACTTGTATTAAACTTCCTACATGAATATCGCATTCTAAAATTAAGCTTGGCATTTTTTACATCTAGTAACTTAAATATCTTCAGCAACAAAGAAAATTATAAGCTTTTATCCGAAGAGAATTATGGGAGAAGTCTTCTCAAAATCAGCATACAGTATAATACTAACAGAATTGTGAAATGAAGTAGCAGTGCAAAATACAACACAATAGGTAAGATTAAAACATTTTATTATAAAGAGAAGAAATGACAGTGCTTCCCTGAAATATTTACATTATTATATATTTACCTTAAAATGTTATTGAACATGTCGAATTTTCCCTTCTTAGATCACCATGAAGGTGACGATGTTCAATAATCAAAAGGCTAAATGCAATGCGAAGTGTGGTGCTCCTTATTATGACCATACCCTTAGGATCCGAGGTGCATCGTTGTGACCGCCTGCATTTGACAGTACATTTCCTTCACACAGGAATGCGATTAATATCTATTTTTATGTGGAAGGAGCGAAACCACTATTGAAATTATTAACAGATAAATATTAATTTTAATATCATTAAAGTCAGTTTTCCTAATTCGTCCTGTATAGTTTTGATTTCAGAGCGAATTCGTTTGAGAAGTTTCAAAACTCATAGAGCTCAAGCCACGAACATCGGAACATTTATTCATGGCTTTGGGTTCCTTACTAATTTCGATCATCTCATATTTTGGTATAATTCGATTCATTCACTAAAACAGAAGCTTCCTGGAAATTGGGGTTGTGCTTTGTATTGTGTTGGGCCAAAGCACAATTCAGTTTACTTAGCTTGCAATCGCTCCTGTGTGAGATAATTCTGTTATTGAGTTGTCTCTTTGTTTCACCATATGACATATATTATGAAACTAACAGAGTTTGTGGGTGTTGAGATCCTTGACATAAGTAACGTCATGTGTCACTGTCCAATGTGCTATCTATATGTTCTGAGTAATATTATATTTCCCACCTTTTTTCGAACAATAATAACGTTGCAATGTAAAAAACTGTTCGGAATGTTTCTCAGACATTAATTTGTTTTTGAGCCTCCTTCAGAGAGGGTAATTGATCCATAAATTTAGTTATAATATCACCACCAACTATGTAACATCATACACTACTTCCATTTCAATAATTTTAACCGTTTTTATTTTAATTTTAATCTGTTTGTGATGTAAGTTGTGTTTAATTGTAATTATGAGTGATAATCCTTTCTTAGTTAGTCTGTGCCTGTTTAAATTATGATCCTCACTTGCATTGTAAGTTTCTTCTTTTTTAGTTTTTAATTAGCACTCTAAACTAATAATTTGTATAAAAAAAATTATCAGCCTTGATAATGGTAATAAAATTTATATTATAATATATATATATATATATATATATATGCCGCATCTTTCTTTTCAGCGCTTGCCAAGAAATGAAATGGTACCAACATTACCATTATTGTTGGCGACATGAATGTAGATATAATAAAAAAAATGTGAAATCGCGAATAACTACATACTGAATCTCTCATCTTTTGGATTAATAATAATTATTATCTCATAAGATATTAGCTATAAACATAAAGTCATATTAATAAACTGACATTGTTTTTCCATTTTGATCTGAAAAATAAATTAGAATTGTAAACATTCCCAAAGAATAAACAAAGTTGGTAGAGTTCCAACTATTTAGAAACACCCGGTATAATTGAAAATATTTTTATGTTGTAGAATGTTTAACCATCTCTTAGTAAATAGATGTATTAACACGTACTCCATAAGGATTGCAGTTCTATATACGTCTCTGTTCTCTGCTACTGCTACATCTACCTCATTGTTGCCATTTAGTTGGAGTATACGTTTGACAAATATTATTAATGCGTTAAAAATGTACCACTTTCGAATAAGCGAAGTAGCTTGCTTGCTTTTCAAATAATAAATGATTTTACAATCATGATCATAATTAATTTGTTAGTTTCACTTAGCTATTTATCCGATATCTATATCAGTTAGGTATTTAAAAACAGGTAAAATTTTAGCACCGGCAACATCGCAGAGTCTTGGAAATTATAAATTAAGAAATCCGTCTATTTGGTTCTACATATATTGATAATATAATTATTACATCTTTTTATGAGTTGAAAACATTTTCAAATGATTACTTATCATTGTAGGATTGTATTAACTACAATATATCGTTAATTTCAAGCCATATTTTTTAATTAATCAGGAAAAACCATTACGTGAACTTGAAAATCCAACATTTTTCTGTAAATAATGCTTCTGTAGGCAGAAGTGAGAGATACCGCTCTCACCTCTGCAAACTACAGCATTACCGAAAGCTCGACATTGATTAAAGAGTTTTAATTTTATTGGCATTTTGATTGCAACCCCAATATATATAGCTGATATACTGATATCAAATCGTACATGCAATGCTGAGCCAGAACAACAAACCTGAACTGTCACCTGATAATATAACCGAAAAATTCGTACCTCTGAAATTTGGCTCAGGTTTGTATGAAATATCTAACTTTTAGTTCAGCAAAAAGCCTACCGTAGCCCTATGGTAGCCAGCCACATATACAAATGTATATATGTAAATCTATCCCTGTGTCCAACACACATCTAGCTAAAAAAGCGCTGCAACATTTTTGACAGATTTTGGTTGAAAACACTTGCGCTTTTAAAGCTGCAACATCAGAAATACCCCAACAGTTATTTTTAAAAGCTTCTCTATAAACCAGCTTAAGAGCGCAAGACGTCTAAAAGCAAATCCTGTGAAAAATGTTGTAGCGCTTTCTTAGCTAGATGTGTCTTGGACACAGGGTATGTTTGTACTATCAAACCTAAGCCGTCCAGATTTGGCAACGCTGTGATTTTGTTCCTACATCATTATATCAAAGCACTTATAATCTTTCTTTAACTAATACTAGCAAAGGTAAGAATATCTAAATAAAAATGGTACCATGGTATCTAATACTAATTTTCTATAAAGGTCCAGTTGGGTTGTTTACTAAAAAATTGTTGAATTTATGACACTGATCATACCTAATATATAAATGTCTGTTTGTTGCATTTACATAACCATTTCAAAAATAAATAGAAGATACATTTTATTCGAGATAGCCTTCCGGTACACACTAAACTTTTTTCAAACGCAATTGAAATTCAACTAACATATAATTCAGAGAGATCTAATTCAATATAAATAAGAGCAACTGAAACAAATTTGATAATAATATTAATAAATATATTTTCTTGAACCGATTTATTGAATCGAAATCGATCTTCATACACATAATTTTTAATGGAAATTGAATAATACTAGAAAGTTTTATTCTCTATTATATTTACTCTCTTACTCAAATGCTATTAATTGTCCAATTTTCTAAATATTTTCTCATATTCTGGCTAAACCATTCCATTCTACTAAAATTGAAAATGACCATTCTTATTCATCTTGACGTACTCAAAAGAAATTAATGGTCACACCAGTTTTTTTTATTAGAAACTATTCATTAGCTAGAACTAAAGAATACTTTTTTTATCAAAAACTGTGCATCAAAATCAGAAGTCAACGGATCCAATCGATCAAAATAAAAATAGATTTATTGCATATTTTTTATCAACATTTTCCGTGTAATATAATTAAATTGAGTATGGTCATGTACAGGGCGAGCTTTAAGTGTGTCCATGTTCGATTCGTATTTTGAATTAGGTAATTAGAAATGCAAAGATTGTTCTCTAACAAGGTGACACATACATGTTATTATTATTATTTATTTAATATTGTAATAATGACCCATTTTCACATTATTGCGTAAATTATGTACAGGGTATGTAAAAACTCAACTGACATATTTTCTCAATATTTTTAAAAGGAACACCTTGTATTTTATATCATATATATTTCTTAAAATGTTATTACAACCTTTAGTTTGTTTAAATGAAAATGAGACATTATATTGCAAAAAACATAAAATACTATAAAGAAATATTCAAAAATCAGTTCTAACTACCTTATATCTATCTTCAGAATCAATAGGAATCCAAGTCACTGCTATGTCAACTGAATATTTGATAAAATAAAAAAAACTAATTTTAATATTAGATATTATTGAAAATGCTCGAACAAAAAATAGCACAAAAATATAAATTACTTGTCAGATAACCACGTGTTACTATCAGTATCTTGTATTTTGAATAATATCAAAAACTCTGAGAAGATTTTCAGTTAACCCCATTTTTGCAGTAACTTTTCAAATATTTGTTTTATGATTGTTGGGAAAACTTTCCTAATATTATAACTTAGGGCCAAATTCATAGTCGTCACTATTTCTCCACTCACTCTCAAATCCCACTCAAATCAACCCTTCACTCAAATTTAGGATTCAAGAAAGAAACTACATTCAAAAGGCCCTTCAATTGATTCTCAATTTTGAGTATAAATTGAGATGTCAAATTTTGGCACTCAATTCACTTTAACGTCACTTTTTGAGCTTGTCACAATTTCGTAAAATGTTCTGGTTTTGTTCATTGCGTCTAATATTAATTTATATATTTAAAATAAATAAATATATACGGTATATTCATTCATTAAAAATGAATAGCTTCAACGAATTTATTGATTTCATTGATTATGTAGAAGATAATGTCTATTTAGCTATTCCAAAGTAAGACAGTAATTGTGAGTTAGGTATATTTTGAAATCATCAATGAGAATTTGAGACAATTTTTGAGAGATTACAACAATCCCCTTGAGAAATTTAGTAATAGTGAAATTTATATAAGATATAGATTCTATGGAAATATTATTCCTTTTTTGGTAGAGTGGCTAACCTATTTATTTTATAATTTTTAACCACATAATAAAAGTTATTTAATTTGTGCTATAACAGCTGAATAGTGGACGCATTTCTCATTTGCTGATATATATTTTTTCTGTTTCTGCGCCATATCAAATATAAAGTTCTTATTTTTATTCAAATTCAAACTTTTGCAACTGACAATGACAGAATGGCAGGGTAATTATAGTTCATGGTTTATCTACACATACCACAGAACATAGAGATACTTCAATGCTCTGTGAAGGATACACTCATTGAAAACAGGGTTACCACATGATCCAACCCATAAATTGAGTTATGAATAAGGAACAACGATTTTCATATCTCTGAATTCCAATTTGAGGCAAGGTCTCCACTCACACTCAAGTTGTTCTCAAATTGAGTGCAGTAGATATTGAGTTTGAGTGACGTCTATGAATTCCACCCTAAATGATTAAATGATTATTTGCAGTAAATTATATTTTGAATGTATTTTTTTCACAGCTGGCCAAATATTCTAGTCTCTTGCTCGAACATTTCCATCATTAAAATTATTTAACTTTATTAATTATTCAGTTGACAAAATATTTCCTTGCATTGCTAGTGACGGAAAATTGATTTTAGTTGTAAATGACTTTTTATTGATTATTAATAGTTCTTTTATTATAATTTTCAATTGTATTTTATTTGCATTCACACGAACTACAAATAACGGTAGGCATTCATTCCTAAGATTTTGAGAAGATTCTAGATCTCCAAAACTAGTTATCTTAGGTTTAAGGATTATCTAAAAAAATGTAACTAAAATGAGTTTCATTTAAAGATATTGAGAAAATTTTGCTTTTGTGTTTTGATATTCCCTTACACAATTAATTGGTTTCTTAATATACTGGCTGATTTTGTGAACGTCCAGGGTCTCTTAGAAATTACTAAAAAAAGACATTCGCGATAGAAAATTGTAAAAAATCTCAAATATAGTATTTATTATTTGAAAAAGAATCATAAGAGAGTGTAATTCCCCAAAAAATAATTGTTTTACTGCTTAATGACGAATGAAAAATAGGAGGATATTAAGGAATGTTTAGTTTTTTAACTTGTGTTATTGGCGTATTTTTTGGAGTGGTTAACACGACAATTTTGAGAATGATGGGAATACTGACGGAAATCGCAACATCGGGCTACCGATCAAAAAACTCTTTTTGCTTTTCCGGTTGACAATAAAGAGATATGAATTGTAAAATAGACATCTGTGATGAGCACTTTTTGCGGTAAAATTGACTTACGTCAAAAACTATGACAGATAACTTATAACAACTGGGGCTTTTCATACTTATATAAATGCGCGGAATTCAAATATCTAATAAGATACAGGGGTTTCCATTTGGAAAAAAATATTAGTACAATTTCCGGAGTAACCGGAAGGGCCAATATCTTGTAAATATTTCCACTAGATTTGGAAAAACTGATTACAGCAAGGATCAAATTTTCATTTTTCTGTCTCGATTTATAAGTGAAAATCTGAAATAAGGGGCAATTTTGTGAATAATAATAATAATAATAATAATAATAATAATAATAATAATAATAATAATAATAATAATAATAATAATAATAATAATAATAATAATAATAATAATAATAATAATAATAATAATAATAATAATAATAATAATAATAATAATAATAATAATAATAATAATAATAATAATAATAATAATAATAATAATAATAATAATAATAATAATAATAATAATAATAATAATAATAATAATAATAATAATAATAATAATAATAATAATAATAATAATAATAATAATAATAATAATAATAATAATAATAATAATAATAATAATAATAATAATAATAATAATAATAATAATAATAATAATAATAATAATAATAATAATAATAATAATAATAATAATAATAATAATAATAATAATAATAATAATAATAATAATAATAATAATAATAATAATAATAATAATAATAATAATAATAATAATAATAATAATAATAATAATAATAATAATAATAATAATAATAATAATAATAATAATAATAATAATAATAATAATAATAATAATAATAATAATAATAATAATAATAATAATAATAATAATAATAATAATAATAATAATAATAATAATAATAATAATAATAATAATAATAATAATAATAATAATAATAATAATAATAATAATAATAATAATAATAATAATAATAATAATAATAATAATAATAATAATAATAATAATAATAATAATAATAATAATAATAATAATAATAATAATAATAATAATAATAATAATAATAATAATAATAATAATAATAATAATAATAATAATAATAATAATAATAATAATAATAATAATAATAATAATAATAATAACTATATATTTCATACAACAGGCAATAATTTTATAGACAGTGCCAAAGTTTTGTATAAATATGCTAGAATGGTATTGAAAATCCCAAATCCATAAGCGCTACTAGATTATTCAAATATTTGGCAAATGCAACTCAGTTACTTCAGTTTTCAGAAAGTGACTTAGAACAGCTATCTAGATTCATGGGGCCCTTCAGACACATTGTAATATTTATTGACTTTCCTATAGTTCCTACCAGACAGCAAAACTATCCAAATTCTTGCATCTCAAGGAGGATTGAAAAAAATAAGGGCTTAGACTAAAATAATATAAACATTGATTAAGCTCCCATTTCCGAAAACAATCAAATAGATTATATTCTAGATGAACGATGACCGGATGAGGCGGTACAGACTATCAACGATGGCATAACTATAAATTCTGATAATGAGTATGTTCCCAGACAAGAACAAATTTAAAACATATAAAACAACCCCGGACGCTTGTACAGGGAAATATTATTTCGCAATATTTTCTAAGTCCTGAGGAGAGTGAAGTGAATGTATTTTTAGAACATTTTGACTTATTTAACAATAGAATGACCATAAAATCAGTTGTTGTTGTTGACTTTTATACAGGAAAACTCATTGCACCTACCTAATACCCTGTGAATAACGTTTCCAGTTTCTGTTTTATTATTATTACTAGCTACTTTACCCGGCATCTCGGGCATATGCTTTGTTAGATTGTGGTACGAAATCTTAAAGTCATAAAAGCCTTTAGAATGGAACCCTAATACCACAGAGTCCTACTCGCATGTAGAACAAATGCAAAACCCAACCCATATCCATTCACAGACACCAAGAGAGAACCAAGACCAAGACCGATATGGTCTTGGTATTGGTCTTGGTCTTGCACCCTTGGTATTGGTCTTGGTCTTGCATCAAATCCTTAGTCTTGGTCTTGCGTCTTAGTCTTGCATATACGGTCTTGGTATTGGTCTTGGTCTTGCTGTAAGGCTTGCAAGACTTCGCAAGACCCTTGCAAAAATTTTCATCTTCTTATAAGTGTGAAAGTTTGTTGCGATTCTAAACCGTAATTAATTAATTCAAATGAAGAAGAACCCTGCAATATGTATGGGAAATATGTTATTCATAATCTATAAGATTGCCTGTACCTAATTATATTATTATTCGAAATGGATAAATATCGACCGTATAAAAAATTGTCATTGTCCAGAACAAATAGGCCTGGTATTGTAATGGTACCAAACCAATCTAGAATAAGTAATGAGAAAAAACTAGGTGCGTAAAATTAAGTTAGGGCAAGTGAGATGCGTAATTAATTAATAAAGTTTATAAATTAATAATAACCATTCACATATGAGAAACGTATCTTACTAGCGCGACTTAGTCTGCTTGTGCTTTCTTGGTATCATCCGTCGCAACTGAGCACTCATTTTACTACATGCATACATACTTCTATTTCATAACTCATTCTCTCGATCATTCTACAATGGCTTTGTACCATTTTCTTTGATAAAATAGAAATAATCTCTCAGAGTGAATATTGAGTGAAAACGATTAAATGTATTTCTGGTTTATAAAACTAACTTCAACTTTTGTATAAAGCTTTTTCAAAAAAAAAAAAGAAAATTAAAAACAGGTATATATTTGTTAATACGCGCATTTATAAAACTAGATATCTATTTCAAAAATCAGTCTTGTGAATATGTCAGTTGAGTTAGTTAATAATTATGATCGTAAAAATAGTTTTAAAATAAGGGCAACCTAGTAGTTTACCTTCCCCTGACTACGAACTGTCGGGATTCTTTGAAAACAGCTCGTTAAGGCAAATCCTAGAAGGGTTGAAATTACAGTGTAGGGTATTTCAGAATTTTTTGAAATCTGAAAATACTAGAAGACTAAAATGAACTTTTAATTCAATATTTTTAGTATCTGTAAAATAAAAATCGATAATAAGGGAGTTCAAAGATTAAATCAATTAGGTTATTTACTAGCGTTTCTTATCTAATCATCGAGCAAAAAAATATGTTTCCTACCAATTTGTTGTTTGGTTACGGAACTGCAAGAGTCTTGCAAGTCTCGCAAGTCTTGAAGCATAGACGGTCTTGGTCTCGAACTGGACTGCAAGACCAAGACCAGTCTCGCAGCATCACTAAACAGAATAGGAGGCCCAGTCGCACTTACAGACGCTACCAGTGTATATTCTAGTAACATTCTAGGTAGGTACATACATACATGGTAGAAAGAACATCAAAATCCAGCCAAAGAGTTATATACAAAAGACTTTCAGGTACAGAACCCACCACAAAGAGTTCCACGGGTACTGAAAATTTGACAGTAATTTGACTGAGGTAAGATAAGCGCGTGTGCAAAATTGGGTAGGGATATCTCGAATAGTGTAAGAGCCCAAATGGCACATACACATGCAAACTCAATATATTTGCTTTTTCTAGTACTCCAATATTAATTAAATATAAAATGATACATACATCTATGCAAACTTTGCTAAATTATGAGCAGTACTAAGTTTGGCAACAACGCACGAGTCAGGTTTGTCAACTCAAATCCATAAAGTTTTATATTTGGCTCAGATTGGATATAAGTATCTAGTGGCTTAAGACTGCACAAATATGAGTCTATATATAAGAATAGCAAAAATAATGGAAAAAAATGTTTTAGCGGATGTTTATGATGATAAATGGTTATACTTGAGCATATAAATGAACTCAAAATTGTCAAAAATATTTTTCTTTAATATTTAAAGGGTAGCTCAGTATAGTATGAAGTATCTAGTGGCCTGGGTTTGATAGAAAGATATATATATATATATATATATATATATATATATATATATATATAATAAGTTATCTGGTAGAACGACTGTCTAGTCAAGTTACAAGATTTAAATTTTCAGGTATTGCAGTCTGTTGGCACAAAGAAAAGTCTTTATTTATCTTTGATTCAAGCTTTCGAAACATTGTTTCTTCGTCAGGAAATCTACAATATTTATAATATAATACAATTTGTAACCAATAATAATAAAAGATTACTTACAAGATTTGAGGTTGCATAAACTATTGTTGTACAGATTCATATAATAAAATAACTTAAAACTTCTATTAAAATATTTACATTAAATTAAGACATTCAATTTGTCAAATTGTCAGTAGATACATTCAACTTTTTATAATTGCTATTTTGTTTTGATGTATTATAATTGCTATACGGAGTATATTTAATTTAATAATAAATATATGATTATAATGAGTTATTTAGATCCGTGTTTCTATTATTATCTAAGTGTAATAGATACGTATAAATAATGTTCATTTGTTCTATATCAGTACGGGCATTAATATAATTTGTTCTTTGGTTTATGTCTACCATCTCTACAAATTTTCGTTTATGTAAATTATTTTCAATATCAAGAATTTCAACTCCTTCATAGTTAACATTGTGATTTGCAAGTGTACAAGACATAAGAAGATCTGTGCTTTCTTCTAGAAAGATAGGTGCATCTAACTGGATAGAAGACGTAAGAGATCGAAAAGAATAGCGAACGAGGCTAGAGCATTCGAGGTTATACTGTAGAGTTGTAGCATTAATGATGACGAGTAGTCTTTGAAGACAAAAATATACTGAATTTTGATTGTTAAAAATTTGGGTCAACAAAGCGCTGCCACTGAATACGAGATTTTGTTGGTTCGAACCTAGTTCAAGGCTGAAGTTTCAACTGTTTATTCACTTTATTGATTAAGAAATTCTCTTATTAGGTACTTCAATAAGTAAAATAATATTCTCGATTTTAATGTCAAGCTCTATAGGACCCGTTGCAATTAAAAAAAGCCCGATGGCCTGTAGCCAGCAGAAAGGGAAATTTCTCATAATTCATTTTCAAACTACATCCATAAAATTGTGTATCGTTTGATTATCTATGAGTATGAGTAAACTATCGGTTTCTTTAACAAATAGATTTTTAACACCACTTATGTTCATTTAACATTGAAAATCTGTGATTGATAGATATTAATTTATCGATGTCAGGATGGCTCATCGGCTCATGGTCAGACCATGTTCTCCGCTTCAGTACCTGGGTGAAACGCGCGGGAGCCAGGTTCGAATACGCGTGACTGAACATTTTTTCCAACTTTTATTGCTTATTTCTTATAAATATCCTTTTTTATTAAAATTTTCAAAACCAAGGTCTCAATTACCAACCTTAGAAAATATATTATATATATATATAAATATATATATATATATATATATATATATATATATATATATATATATATCTAATATATAATTTCATATTGAGCTTCCATATTGTTAACAAAATTAAAAATAATTTTTAATTATCAATTTTTATTTTTTTATCCATCAATTTTAGGAGAAAAGTTGTAGGTACAGATTATATCTATAATTTTGATAGTTTGATCGGTCGCCATTTTGAAACTATCTATTCAATCATAATCATAGCCATTAACGAACTTGGCCAAGATATTTATACATTCGCTATTTGTAGAAAATTTGAACTTGATATCTCCTTATGGCTATATATGATTATAGCCATCTATCTACTGTAAAGACCGAAGTCATTTAGTACAAATTATCTGGAAACCGAGCTTTGCTCGGGTAAAACAGAATTTAAGATGGGTCTATAAGAGATACTCAGGATATTTACCTAAACTTTTTCTTTTTCCGCACTTTCTCAGATATAGCCGTTATGAGCGATAGTATGTAGAGGGCTTCAAGCCTACTGTTTTAAAAAGTTTCATCGATATTGTTAGATTTGTTTTCCCGCCAGTCATTAGCTAAACATATCTCTTAGTTATTGCGTAGCAGGATGCCCAATCTGTGTTACCAACGAGTGGTATTGATACCCTACAAAACAGAAAAGAAAGCAAAAAAACTTGGCTCATTCAATCCAGAGATAATCTTGGTACACTTGGTACAGACAAACAAACATCTAGATACTTAAAGTAGTGGTTTGAAAGTGAAAATTTAGTGTGCCCTCAAACGAATTCCATCGAAAGTTAAAAGCGTCTGATTAGGTTGTGAGGCCATTCATTTTTTCCAGCGTGTCAAGGCAAAGAACAACGGTCCTTCGCAGAGCTCTCTAGTTACAGGTGTCTATCCCCAGAGGAATAATTTTCACCCCCATGGCTACAACATTTCACCCCTCCCACAATTCACCAATTCAAACACAGTTCAGACCGAGGTCCTATCTGAGTCCGGGCTGATCATGCTTAGACTGTCCCCGCGCTGCATTGGTTTCTCATTTATCTGTTTATGGATCTTTCTTTCATACATGCAGACAGAGCCCGCATATAGGGATGCAAATTCACTCACTCATTGGCCCACAACAGTCCGTCGTCAGTAGACCTACAAGAAGCTATGCGCTCGAACTAAAGACAAGGTCCAATGGAATCCTGAAACTTTAAATTTAAAGTTTATATAACGTTTTTTTAAAAAAAGATTTTTAAGTATTTCTAATAGTATTTTTTTATTTTACTTATCTTGAACAATACGTCGCATACGATGAGCCACACAACAAGAAGAACTCACGAGTAATCGATAAGTCTTAGAACTTTTCTACCTCAAGAATTTAGAAGTGTTATTGAGGAGAAACGAGGAAAAATAAAACAAAAATATCTAACGTTGAAAACTAAAACTTGTTTTCAAACTAATATTTAAATGAGTATATTAGTAGATTCTAGTCAAAGCCAGTGTTAATTGTAAAAAACGTATGTTTAAAATAACTTTATACAAAAACTAGGACACACTTCATTAGTTACTGGACGGAAAAATACGATACCATTTGTGCTGTTAACGAAGTTAGTGCCAAAAGTCCTCTATCTACATAGAACTGCACCACTTAAAAATTACCTCTACTAATTGAATTAATATTATTTCGTATTTCTCGGTACACCAACTAATGAAGTCGTTGCTAGATTTCGAAAAAGATATTTATATAATTTCTTTAAATATCAGACCTCGAATAAGTAATGTACAATGAATGATTAATCTTTTTTGAAAACATCCCACTCTCTAACTGAAATTATTTTAGATTGAGAAAACTGTTCTTTAAACGATTCCAGAAATGGTCACTTCTTTAATTTTGTCGTCTCAAATTTTCTATTTTCTAAGAACATCCCAAACATTTTATTTTTCTAATGGGGCCATTTTTCATCCATTACTCCTCTTTCCATTGAAAAAAAGAGTTCAATATCGGAGCATGTTGAACTGTGCGAAACGAGCCTTCATCTAAACATAAAACAAACCAAACATACAGTTGAATTGTATGCCTCCGTCGTCGCTGCAAAGTAAGGAAATTAAAACCAGTTTATTTCTGTGAGATTTGTAGTTGAGATTGTTATAGAATTTAAAATAAATTACCAAAATATGAGATTTTACATTTTTTCAAACTCAAAAGGTACATAGGTAGATGTAAATTGTAGACTATTTCTAGGAAAAATGCCCCTCTAACCAATGCACATGAATCTTTATTCTCTTCAAGGAAATGACAAAGTTCGCAAATACCAGAACAGAATAACTGGTGCTTGACTATTTTCTTATCTGCTTGAAAAATTCAATAAAATACTGCAGCAGTGCTTTCTGTGCACGGTCCTCAATTTCTTCGAATCCCGGCAAATCAATTCATTCTCCGACTCACTCGTTCCTTTGACAAGATATATGTATATATATATTCTTGATGATTTACACTCTCAAGATTATCCTATACCGTCGTATTTGCACTTGTCGGTATAAACGTTTCTCTCGTATCCTTATGAAATATTTAATAGTGAACTTGTACCATCGATACTGTTTAGGATGGTACTAGTGAAACTAATTTATTTTCTTCGAAATTAAAAATATTTGGGTATTCCTTAATTAGTGATAAAGTTTCATTCTTCTCTTACAAATTTATGTGATAAATTCTGAATATTAATAAGTAAAATTTTGTTTTCTTTACGATAAAGTTATTTAAGATTCCTTATAAGTACCATAAAAATTGTTTTATTAGAGTACAACATCTTTACGTTATTAATTATTTGTTGGGATGATATTTTATCTCAATGCACCGTAGCTGAAAATTCCCAAAATATAAACCTCTAAAAAGAAACAAGTAGATTTGGTATATAATTATTAAGGAAAAGAGATAGGTATGTTTGTCAGAAAGTCACAAGTCTCTACAAAACCTATAGATACCTACTGCCCTTGTAAAAGCAAGAACCTTAACAATACTATATAAATCACAGTGATGAGAGTGTTAAGTAGTGTGTAGTTTCCAACGAAGCAAAAAATGCTGTAATCTCTTAATATTAAAACGCTATAAGTATATCCTGTTACAGTAGAGCACAGAGGACTGGGCAAGAGTTGTTTTACAATCGGCTTCACTACCAATACTTAATGTTAAAGCTTTCTAGGTTCGAAAATGTTATGTGGATTACTTGGGCTATCTATTTGAAAATCAAATTAAAGTTATGGTATACATATGGTTTCCATATGAAGATGCTTTACGAACACGCTCTATAAAATTCCATTTAACTTTAATTAAACACGTTTTGAACCGCATACCAGACAATGTAAAAATATTTAAAAAAATGTCAATAAAAAATTGTCTCCTGCGTAATAAACCTGAAGTTATAGATTTACTCAAATTTATAAATAAAATTGATGTTGAAATTTCTGTCGAAAATCAATGGAAAAGAATTCATTTAATTGAATGGTCTAATACGAACGATACTATTAAGTACTGGTTAGAAGTATTAGATTAGACTCAGTATATACTCCAATATTTAAAGAATTGCCTTTTGTACTTGAGCCTGCCATATTCTACCGCCGAAATTGAGACACAGTTTAGCCAAACGAATGTACTAAAAATTAATAACGTAATACCTAGAATGGAAGTTTTGTCAAATTCAATTATTGTCATTCGCAATGGATTAAGAAAAAATAATATTGGTTGTCGAGACTTTGTAATTCCTGATCAAATATAAAAAAACAACGTATAATATTTTTCAAATAAAAATGATGAGGAAGATGATAACGATTTAGAATTGCCAGATATAACCTAGACTTGTAAACTCACCCTTGATAAAAAAGTTAATGTAAGCTAAAAGTAAGTAATTGTATGCATAATCTACCAATATTTATACAATTACAACTTTCATTGGCGCTAGTGGCGGATTCTGGCAGATTTAATATAAAAATCCAGCGAGAATTCGATGTGAAATGTTGGCAACAATAATGATACTAGGACAAAAAGGTGTCGCTATAAATCGGAAAATAAATATCGACATATCTATTTTGGCAAATTAAATGAATACTCTATAAACATAACTTTAGACACGTACTTCTATGAGGTTTATTTTTTCAACTCGAGCCGATTTATACTATTTATTATTTGCTAGGATGATATAAAGGCATGAGGATTTTAAATTTATTTACGTAAGGGTTCAAACACCCATAGCTTGATATAATTGGGAAACGCACTCACACGAACATATCACTGCGTTCATCCTTATCTACAACGATAACGGTACAAATGACTGTGTTGTCTGGAAATTCAGATTCTACCGAACTCTGATAGCACCCAGGGGGTTGAGCAGCCGCCAAAATCTATGGTTATTTCATATTTATGGTCGGAATAATTGTTAGGTATGGATTTTAATGTATGCAGGGTTGTTTGGAAGTCATGGGGAAATTATGCAGGAAACTTGGAAATCCTAAATAGCAGCCAGAAAGGGACTTGGTACGGTTCAGGACTTTTTGAGAAAAATAATTCCCAAGGGAGTAGTTACACAGAGGATAATCCAGTTGTAACAGCTGCTCTTAAGAGATAGTTCAGAACTTACATAATATTGTTGTTGGAGAAATATATGTAGGAATCAGAGAGTATTTTAATTAACAACATAAGTATATACTATTTGTCATAATGTGATTATTTTAATTAAATCTTCAAAAAATTAAAATCTACTAATTATTATCGGCAAAGAATACTTACAGTATAATCAAATACTTATCTTAAAATATATTCTATCTTTTTTGAAATGCTGATTGTGATACTTCCCAGCTCATCGATATTTAAATAAAAATAGACATCGCCTATAAAACTAACCTATATCTGCTGTTAAGTTTTTCATGGTCATCTACCCAAAAATTATCTAACCAATAGTCCAAATCGGAGAAATATAGATATGAATAGCGCAGGTTGACACAATGTGCTACAAAACGAAAGATGAAATATATTTCATCGTAGATATTCGTAGGTATTTAAATGAGCACTGTGATTATGTCACTAATAACTAGTGACTTTTTTATTGACCTTCCAACACCATTCGATACTGAGAATGCAAAGATAATGTATGCAGAGTTTGTTTAGAAATAAGCAATGCTTTATTTTGATCTGATAGATAGTAGTAGACTTCTTCTACAACTAAAATTTGAAATTCGAATGTCGTTCAGATATCCATAAATGTCTAATAGTCAATCGAGTTTGAAACACTCTTTATATGAATATTAAAACAGTTCTTGGGTCTTGTTTGTTTTCGATCCATAGACCTTACATCCTTTGAAGAAATGATCGAAAAATTAAATTTGCCGTTATGTGAGTCAAATTTCGTTTCTTAAGGATAACCCTGATTAAAACGGCTTGGCATAACAATTACTATATATATGTCTTTCTTCCCCCATTCCTTTCCTTTCGTGTTATTCTGGTTATTACATCGCTCAATACAAATTAACATCTTCAATTGAAATGAAAACTGTAATTAAATTTTATAGAAATTGTATTTAATTTAAACTTATCACATTTATTTGTTTAATACATGAAAGCAATCAAACCTAAAAAACTCAAGGACAAAATCAATAATATTGGCACGAAGAATGTTCACAGTGAATATAAAGGGTGATTTTAAATTCGATTTTTTATGGATATATAATTGAAATTGTAGAAAGAAGTCCAATTTTCAAAATGGAGTAGAAAAATTAAGCTCTCCACAGTTTTATTGTTGAAAATTATGTTAACTATTAGGGATGAGACCATGATGTCACCAATAATATTTATCTATGCTACTGATTTGTATAGAATTTTACAGAATTCTCACTCATTGTCGTTTGTACTCTTGAAATTCCAAGATGTAGGTAGCCATCATAGTTGTCGTGATATTTGTATTTAGATTTTCTGGAATGTTGCTATAGTTTTTTTGGAATTTTCTCTTCACTCGAGTATTCAATTTTAGACTAGCCATTTTGTAACGATCTTAGGAATTTAATCATTTTGTTGTATAACATATTGTATCATCCTTTCAAATTTGTAACTTGTAATCCTGACTAAAGATGAGTTTATTTAAACTCGAAATATGTCTCACCCCCTTTTCCTGGCATAATTTTCAACAATACAAATGCGGAGAAAATTTTGAGCTTAAAAAATATATTTATTAGATACATATTTTCAAAATTTTCTTTTGGGCTTTTCGACAATATCAAGGTTTTTTATATTTTGAAGTTGTTTTTTTGTGGTGATTCCTCCGTCTGTAATTCCCTTGACTATAACCTAAGCGGCTTAATATATGTATAGACATTATTATTCTCGGTGCGAGAGTAAAACAACAAACCCTTCAATGTGCGGATTCTAATCAAGCGTAGATTAAGATAGGCGCATCCAACGTGGAATCAATAATCAGACCCATAATTACAAGAGTGGCTTTAGAGCAAAGGTCAAGTCAAATGGCAATCATCCCCCTTAGACCATCTAATAGATGGTTGTATACTGGAGTCTTCCAGTTTAATCAACTCCAGGGTCTGAGATACAAATATATTGTAATATATTTGCTGTCAACTCAGAAATGTATCAAAGTTATATTTACTGTAAGACAATATAATATTTCTAGGCAGCTATGAAATGCCATTCATATCCTTGAATGTATCCTATTACTAGGTATTGAAAAATCATTCAAGCTATAATTCTAACGATTCTACAAGGTTTGGAGCTATATACACACATTCGTGGCTTGTAAATTGTAAATAGATAAATTATTATATCGGTATTCAGTCAGTCTGCTCAGTAAGGTCTCAATAATATGTGTATTCTTATCAACTAAATGGCACAAGGCTACTCGCTTCGCTGGCAAGCAAACCACGGTCAAAAAATATCTATACCTGTTTCATCCGTGCAACCCACAATTTAAAAAAAAATAATACCTACTTTAAAAAAGAATTCTATATTATATTTTATCACCGTTCCAAGCAGACAAAATTGTGAATCGTAACATTTTCCAAACAACAATTCATTAACTTGAAAGTTTCCTTGGCATATTCAGAAGAAATTTTATGACAGAAATTTTTTGATGAGCAGAGTCACTTAATTCTCCTATATTGTGTATGGTTAATTTCTCACAAGTCCACAGCGGCCTTGATCAAATAACTGAGGTATTGGTATTGCCAATAGTACGATAACGATTTGAATGAAATAGAGTGTATATCTTGCTCCAAGCCAAGATTTATCGACCCGTAAGAACCGCATCAAAATCCGTTCAATAATTTCGAAGATAGTTTGATCTTAATATCTTTAAATGTGTATAACTTTTTTCTGCCATCCGATTTAAATGAAATAAAGCCTTTATTTTGCACCATGCCAAGCTCTATCTACCGGTGAAACCCACATTAAAACCATTTCAGTAATTTCGGAAATTTCTGTGAACAAGCACACTAGGTTCTATTGTTTTATTAAAATTGACGATTTGAATGGTCCAATGAAAAAGTAGTAAAGACAAAGGCAAAGTGATACCAGAATAAATACGAGTAAACTTTATATCCATGCCAATTCTAGAATACAGAAACTATGAATTCAAACAATAATAATCATTTTCCTGGTAATTCTTTACGTGTTTACTACTCCACAGCATTGGAAGGAAAGTATCGGTATATTAAAAGAAAAATTTCATATTGAATGATGACATTTAGCACAGAGTTATTCAGAACATGCTTGAGAAATTCGATGGAGAGGAAAAATTGTATTTGACATAGCGAGCCAACGATGTTTTACACTAAAGGCACAATATTATTTCAAGGTGACTGAGCTTGTGAATTTCATGTTGAAGAGGCGACATTGCATAAAATGAACGACATTGCTAAGTTCCAATCCTCCTTCTCTTTGATATATTCTAAAAGTAGACTGGACCGAAAATGTCTTCTCCACTTTCCGAATGAAAATATCAAAGTATTTATGCTTGTCTTGCCGGAATAAATCTGAAAAACAGTGGACAAGCGCGGGTTTCATACTTAGGATATTCGTATAGATTTTTCAGTGAAACTGCATTGATGGCCTATAATTCCTGCATTTTTTTCAAAATTTTACGAGTAGCTTCGGAGATATATTTTAATTACCTATAAGGAGTTCTTTCATTCGATAGATATGTCACATAAATTGACCTACTGTATTTAATTCTGTTTATTAAAACTGTACGTCCGTGTTGCAGTTACCAAACAAAATGTCTTCTTTGGATTCGGAGACATGTGACAGACACAGATACAAACACCAAAGCGATCTTATAGTGGTTCCGTTATTTCATCGAATATAAGGAACTATTTATTATAAGCGTGAAGCAGGTATACACATAATGTAATACATATAATCAAACTCATCCTATCTTGGAAGTGAGTGAACATAAGAATTAGAGAAAATATTTCAAAATACCAAACTCATGAGATGAGTATTGAAAAAGAGAATGAAAAAAAGAGAGTGTGCTTGTGGACCACACACTTGAGGTAAAACTGCTTTAGCTACATACCTATATTATATATGAGTACTAGACGATGCCCGTGACTTCGTTCACGCAATATTTTGTAGCGCTTGTCGCTTCAAGTATCCATGTGGATTATGAATTTAGTTTATAAATAATATATATCTATACTAATATAAATTTAGCTTATACCTTCGCCCCAGCGACAGGTGGCTCGGTCTGCTATAAAAATAAATAATTTATATTCATAAACTATTTCATTGAATGTTCCGCCATAAGATTTATGGATTGTCATAGCAAATCCTGGTACAGAAGAAAAATGATTTCGTTTAACGTTTATTGTTTTGTTATTATTATTGGAAATGGTAGATTTTCTGCGTACTATTGGGAATTGGAGGTAGTGTTCTCTGATTGGGACGGCATGTTTATCAATATTATGAGTCGCAACATAACTAGAAGCTTTTAATCGGATTTTTTCAACAATTTTTGGCGAATTGTCAAAAGTTAACCATACTCGTTTAACTTCATTTTGCTCGTTTTGCTCAATATGCAATAATTTACCAACAGCAGTCGATGTTTGTGGTAACAATGTAAGATCTGTACGAAACAAAAACAATTTCGTATTTCGGTTTTCCGCCGGTATCGATCACTGACATTTTATGTAGGCTATGAACCCATCTCTAATTTGTCCCATTCGTACTTAAACATCTCAAAATATGCAGCCGTCCTCGAACTATAGTGAAAAAACCGCAAAATCCAAGACGGCGGCCCGATCCAAAAACCCACCATGTAGGGGTTACAAATGCACTTAGGCACCATCATAAAATCGACTCTACACATACCCATAACAAAAGTTGTCAAAACCACCATCATAGGGACTCGGACGGGTAGGACTATGGAACCCAAAATTAGTGAGTTCCAAGTGCACTCACATACCATCATAACATCGACCCCACCCACAACCATAACTAAGTTCCCAGTAAATAACCGTTAGTGGGTCTCGTGGGGGTATGAGTATGGAACCCAAAAATAGTGAGCCCCAAGTTCACTTACATACCATCATAACATCGACCCCACCCTCACCGATAACGAAAGTTCCAATGAGTCACAATCGCACTTAAACAAAACCATAATATTCACACCTTCCCAACAACCCTTAACTCCATCCCCATCGAAAAAACCGAAAAATTCCGTCATCTTTAAGAAATGCTCAATTACGGAACCCACCACCAGCGAGTCCCACACCCTAGTTTGAAGCCTCACCCTGCCACGACTCCATCCCCATCGAAAGAACCACCAGAATCCCTCAAATAATCTCACAATGCCATCAATGTTATCGAGGAAATGATTCCGCGGATCATTCTGTAGTCGTTTGAGGTTTTACTACACGCAACACTCTCTCTCTTTCTATATTTACCTGTTTTACCCCTGTTATATGCTTCATCTCTGTCGCGTCACAAAAGAATAAGGAAAAACTGATTAACTTGGAAAATTCCAGATACAAGTACTTCATTGCAGTTTAAAAACGTATGTTAGTTCTATTCGACATAAACTGGATGAAATTGAAGTATTTTTGGCCGATAGATACATTGATGTTATTGTGTAACCGAACAGTGACTAACTCAGGAAGAAATAAACTCTTCAGCTGCAAGGCTACAGGGTAGCAGATTATTCTGTTAGACATAACCAAAGCGGTGGAGGAATAATGATTTTTACCATGAGATCGGTATATCTATGGAAATCACGAACTCTCAGATAGATGTGGATAAGTATATTACGTTTTGTTCTGTATATATACATTTAATTAATATTTACATTTTAGCTTTTTATCGCTCACCCTCGGGGCATCTTGACACCTTCTTGACGACCTTTGAGGATATCCTATCAGAAAAGGATAGAGAGAACAAATCTGTTAATAGCAGGAGATTTTAACATCCATTTCAGCACAGATTATCATGAGATAGCTCGTTTTTGGGACACCACAGATAGTTTTGGTGGTTGTGTAGTGGATTTGCAGTGTGTGAGTATGATTGATCTGAATGTGTCTGATCATAAATGCTAGATTTTGGAGTGTGCTGTTGAAGGGCCACTTAAATTCCCACGAGAACTTGGAAGGTATGCAGACCAATCAGTCAGAGATGCTTATATATTTTCTTTAATATAGTACAGGAAACGTCCTGAGCATTTATTGAGAACAGTGTGAATTATATGTTTGGAATGTTTCTGAGATATTTGGAGAATGCATACCTCCAGTCACTACCGGGGAAGTCTTATAAAGTAAAATCTGATCAGGCACAAGATATTGGCAGGTTCGATGAAGAATTATAGGTGGGCAAACAGAATACTATGGTTGTCTAGATATATACTGAGCAATATAAAAACTATAAAAAAACTTTATCGTAAAGCTATTCTGGAAACCAAATTAAGGTACTATGACAGTATGATTCATACATCTGCAGGCCCGGTAAAGGCAATGTGGCAAATAATAAATCCTCAAAGAGGCAAGGATAACAATCCCATAAAAATATAAATATTAAATCAGATGATTTCAGTATTTTTTTCTTACTTACCAACTTTGACCCAAATGAGGGACTTCAAGAAACTGAAGCATCTGTCTTCACATTTAATAATTTGACTTTCAGTGAGGTAAGAGACATAGTCAATGATTTAAAAAATAAACCTGGCTGAGACATTTATAGCCTTAATATTTCCTTTGACCAAACTGATAAATTTGCCCCAGAGAGAATATTTTTCCAGATTGTTTGAAGCTAACCATATTTTTAAGAAGGAAAATTACAGACCTAGTTCACTTCTCCCCATAATCTCAAAGGTTCTGGAGAAATGTATGTCCATTCAGATTATTAACTTCTTTGAGTCAAATGGTTTATTTTCGGAAAACCAATCTGGATTCAGAAAAAAAAATACAACGCTTGCACTCTTGGATCTCGTTTCGGGAAATAAAGATGCTTTTCATACTATGTGCTATGGGTTTGTTGTTTCTTGCTATCTGAGCAAAGTGTTTGCCATACTATCCTGTTGCAGAAACTTGAATTTTACAATTTCTTCCCAGATAGCATAAGACTTTTAAATTCCTTTCTTCGAAATAAATATCAACTTGTGGAGGTGGCAGGGGCGCTGTCAGCAAAGAGTGAGATCACTGTGGGAGTGCTACAAGGCTCCATTGTAGAACTTATTTTATTTTTAATATTTTCGAATGATCTTCCGAAATACGGCACCTTAGTCAGTCCACAATTTTTGCTGACGACACTACAATCTCTCTCAATGGTAAATCACTGCCAGAAGCACTACGTGGATCTGGGATAGTCCAGAAAAACTCTCAACAGTTGTTCTGTGCTAACAAGCTTTTGCATAATGCAGAAAAGACAAAGAGCATTGTCTTCTCTATTAGAGAGATTAACATTCAAAATGATTCTGAAGTTAAATTTCTTGGTGTAAGGGGGTAAGGGAAACTATATAAATGGTGTTGCTAGCAAGCTGATAAAAGTCTTTATGTTCTTCGCAGTATTTCTCGTGTTTCACTCAGTGTACCCAGAACATCATATTTTACAATATTCCACACGTATATTGCAAATGCAATTGTCGTATGGGGGCATTCGGCTGAGGTACAGCGAGTTTTTCGTTTGCAGAGAAGACGGTTGTGACCATATAAATAATACCAGAGAACAACAAAATTTAGATCTATCATACTGGCGTCTAAGGAGTTGTCAATAAAATTTTTCAATCATTTATCGATCCATATTAGAGTACCTACTGTCTTTAAAAAACTTTAAAATTATAATTAGGAAATTGCTAATCAAAAATGCCTTTTACTCTTTTGACGAATAATTTTATTATTATTTTAATCTTTTGCAAAGTGTCTGCTCTTGTAAAGTCATGTCTGTTGCTTGTATTATACTATACATATAGAATATTTATTAGTTTTTAAGGACCTCGTATTTTAGATTGACGTATGTTCTCTTTATTATTTGAGATGAATAAATTGATTAATTGATTAATATCTAAATGGTAGGTACTTATCGGGAGCTTTCGCATGCATTTAATGTAGATTTGAGTAATGTCAAACTAATGGAGTATTGTAGCGTAATGCTCAAAAAACGAATTTTAAAATGTAACATTACAAGCGAATGCTGCCAGTGAGTACCCAGCCTAACGGATTACTGACATGTTATATGTAATGTATTTAGTATTTCCACCTCCTTCTCCACTTATGCAATATTGTTAGGTCAGAAGGTGGTTATTACCATGACCGCAATTAGTTAAATATATTAATCTCCTACGACCTGCTACGTGAATACGCCACTAATCGCGTAGAATAGTAGAAATAATAGTTAATATCATGATCATAAAGATGTCTTGACTTTTCTTTCTATATTGTTCACCAACGATATATACTTTGAGCCAGGTGGGTATTTATCTCTCATAAAGAAGCTAAACAGTGTGGAAACTGGATTACATCGTTCCGGGGATGTTGTGGGTATATAAGGATATAAAATTTTTATTATCCCTTACAGAGGCAACATTAATGCAGTCCTAGCTCTAATTTTAGTTATATGGCAGACGTCATCAAGAATAGAACAGTTGGCCGTTAACACACTTTGTTGTAATCGCCTATGTACTTGACGAAATTGAAAGAGTAGATAAATACCCGAGTACATTATCTAAAATAAAACTTATTAATTAAGAATATCATTGTAAAAGGATGTTGTCTATTTTTAATGAAAGTCTACCTTCTTGGTAGGCTTAGGAACCAGGGCTGACAGTGTTTCTGAGGGATACTTTTTCTATAAAGTTTCCTATTACCAGAGGTTAGCGATCACACAAAATATTTGAATTTTTGAAACTTCAATAAGAAAAAGCTATTTCAGGCTTGTGTTGAATTTCTGCCCTAAAAGTATGAATACTGACACCATCCATTGAGCGGGCCTTCTTAGTTCGTGCCTGTTTCTCTGGTAACATTACTGAAATATTTTAATTTTCTTTGCAATACAATCTTATTTACGTAGAACGTGCATTAGACAATTCTCAACTTTCAGTCGGATTAGAGACTTGTGCTGTCATATTCGATTAAGTCGGTTCTGCCTAAAATATTTTTAGTACTATAGCTATACAAAGTTTTATTGGCTTTCTAATACTGAGTTGTATCAACCCTACTTTAAATAACTCCATAGTTTTTCACAAACAACATTTTTTCTAAAAAAAACTACCGCCGTACTAATTTCTCCCTGGCAAATTTTTCGAATTTGGAATCCATATTTGGGAAGCTGTTAGGTGTAAGTCTAAGCTAACTTTTAATGTTACACTGTTGGTCCCATTTTGTACCATATAGACGCAGGTGTTGCATTTAAAAATTAACAAAAGCTCATTTTCTTTAAATTGCAATTACTAACTGAATTTTAAGATGAGTTTCCCAAGTATTCCCTATACCGAAATCGAACTTATAGCGAGATATTCAATAAAAGTCAAGAAATGTCAGAGTGATTCATAGCTTGTTCTAGTTGCCATGGAAACAAAATATAATTGCAATAATCCAATGTAAGAAATATGGATTTCTATTTACTTCCAAATCACAGATTATTAGTAACGAACAAAAGCGACATATGTCAAAAACTGTAAAAGAGAACTTGGGAAAAATATAGTTTTCTATTTTAAATAAGAAATTTAGTGAGATCGGGGGATCTTGCTTGCCAATCAACAGAACCTCGGTTGCCAAGCCAATTGTTCGTTTATGAACAACGTTATATGTGCTTTATGATACGGTGCCCGTCTCGTTGAAAGTATACATCTTCAATTTGTTGTAGTGATAAATCCTCCATTGGTAGTTCAATAAATTCCCGCAATATTTCCAGATATTGCGCTGCTGTGGTTACCCTCAAGATATATGGGCCGATAGACCGTCCTCTAACCGATCCTAACTTCATAGTTGTATAGGCCTTGATTTTGTGTCTCTACTGCAATATGTGAATTTTCTAGTCGAATTGTAGGAATTAGGTATACATATTAAAAATACCAAAGTAGCTAATACACGCTTCATCAGTCCATATGATATTTTGTTCTATGTTTGGGATTTCAACACATTCTGTTGAATACCAATGGCAAAATTCGAGCCTGAAATTGTAGATCATTTGGTAGTAACATGTGAACTTTTTAATCTGTAAGGTTCAAATTTATTATGATTTAGAATTCACAAATACCTAAGTAGTTTTTGGAATACCCTTATTTAACTGCACTTTTCGTAATGAAGATTTGGGCTGGTTTTGATGTCCCCCAAAACCGTTATCTAATTATATTAAACTATGCTTGTATATATATATATGCAAATTTTATCTCGGAATCTGATCTACCGATTTCGATGAAAATTCGTATGTATGGGTTCTAGAGTATATTGAATCGATTGGTTATAGTGACATTCACAAGAAAAATCGTTTTCAGCCATTAATATTCTCATTTCAAGAGTTCTATAGATTATATGTCACATAGCGATATGAAATAGTCTTATGGTAAAGCTTACGGGTAATAAACTAGAGTTCCTGAGATCGAATCCCAATCTCTCGATGAAAATTTGTACATACCTAATATATTGCGATCCTTAAGGTACATATTAGCTAATGCAAGGAAGGGTTAGCAGATTTTGGTAAAAATTAGCGAAAAGGTCTTTTCGGAGTCGACAAATCGATTGACGATGCTTTTATATTTAATCGGTGTGACCCTGGAGGTCCACACTAGCTATTTCATGGCTCGCAGATAAAAGTTTCAGTACCTATGTATAGTGTTTGGGGGTTGATACAGCTGAGTTTTGGTATATTTTATTTATCATTCATATTACACATTCATATTTATTTCGAAATCTATAACTTACTAATATGTGAACAATAAAAGCAGTATTTACCGATCGCAATGCATTTTAACCAGAGATATGCACATTTTTAAATAAGTTTAAATATCCTTAGTAACTCTTATAGCCCTACTCTAAATTCTGTTACCCAACACCCGAGCAATTATTATCTTCTAAATCTCTATCGCTGTTTCTCGCTTCATATAATCTTCTTGGTTGTGTAAACAAACTATAAGTAATCAGGTTTTTTTTTCAATTTATTGAAAATATTCTGAAATGGTTGCCTCCTTTCAAGTTATCATTCCAGTTAAATATCACTGGCAGCCTCAATATCTTCATGTGATTCCAAATAAGACTTTAGCATCCCACTTTTCGTAGTTTTCATACATTTTAAAGAGAAGAAAATATTCTTATAAGTTGAGAACACGGCTCAAAGTAACACATTTCTAATGCAAACTGCTTTTCAATTAAAAATAATAATAATAAATATTGACAGTTGTTGCTAAGATGTTCTGTTTCATATTCTAATCATGGCACCCTAGATTTTTTAAACGTCATATGAGTTGAAAAAGCCACAAAATGGAAGAAAATTAGCAAGTGCTATATATATATATATATATATATATATATATATATATATATAGAACATATTTTTATTTATATATATATAATATATGTTTGGATGTACGGCAGTCTTTGTTAGAAAAAACATTTCAGGAATTGTGTAAATAGAACTAGAAAATAGAGGAGGATGATTTAATTTTAAGAAATTTTAATTTTGTAAAATGTCTTAAGTGTTAATTGTTTTCCGTCCATATGGGCGAAGGAAATCCTAACTTTGTTTTTGCTCGTTTTATTTTGTAACCTCGTCTGCAAAAGTAAGTTTTTAATATTTTGTATTTGAATGTGTTTCTTTTTCTTTATGATAATCAAACTCCACCCTTATTGTATATTTTTTTAGCCCTGAAGATGAAAATATATTTTTCGAAAGCTTGGTTAGCAAGAAGAGTATTCTTTTTTTAAGCCCCATAAAAATTCTTCGGCAGATTACCCAATCATAGAGTTTAGTGTATATATATATATATATATATATATATATATATATATATATATATATATATATATATATATATATTTGAAAAGAGGATTTTATTTGGAAAACGTATATTCAAAAACTTAGGTACAAAGTGGTCCGTAAGAAAAAATAAAAACTTATACCAGGTTACTTTTTTCTCGCTCTTCTAGAAATAGATGTTTCAAATGTGTCCACTTTGTTCAGTTCTGCTCTTGGCAGGGTCTCTCCATGAGATATTAAGCATACTTCAATACAGTCACATGAGATTCACAGGAAAAATGACAAAAGAGAATAAAAAGTAAATGACTGATCAACAATTAATACTATTACCGTGCCTACCAACGATGAAACAACTACTCGTTGAGCAAATAATCCATCCCGCACTGGATTACACCATCGTTTGTTAGGTGCAATATGATTAATTAGTATTTAATAGAAATATTGCAAGAGCTTCTAACCTTTTTATTTCATTCGCAACATATTAAAGTTGAATCAAGTGTATGATCGCCGATTTTGTTCTCCTTAGAACTCATCAGATACATATATGACTCTTGGTTAGAAGCATAAGTGCTGCTTACCTAGTATAAGCTGTTGTCATCGTTCGGAGGCACGCTAATAGTATTACCTATATATCTACTTTTAATCCAAGTTATTTATATTTTAACATCTATCAAATGAGAATAATATTTTGTTATTAAATGTGGGCTATAAAATACTTGGTAAATTACTTGACAAATGATTAAATATTATTAAAGGAGAAGAGGTAGTCCAGTATTAATTTCAATACAAGGAACACATCTCATAAGTGAATCATTTCATAGAATCCGGCATATATTGGAGATGAGCTACCAACGACAAAGATTAGAAATACCCCTTGCCAACGATATATCGAGCTGCACTGCTTGTTCATGAATTCTAACAGGAATAACAATCAATTAAATTAAAGTTATAAGCAATAGGGAAAATATCGAGAACTATATAGACAAGCTAAGGCCAAATTAGCGTATAAGAATAATACATTTATGTATGAGAGATTCTAAGCCAAAATTGGGCTACAAAACCCAACATTGCAGTTGATACCAGTTACAGACGGACTCTACAGGAGTAAATAAATTCAACTTCGTTAGTCTTACAAATGCGACTACCCGCTAAGGCAACAATAACAATAAGAGGAACAATCACTTGTCACTTGGATGATTACAACAAAACAATGACTTGAACAGGAAAGTTGTTACATTTTGAAAACAATACTAAAGTTCTGTCTAAAACCGACTCTGCTATATGACTTGAAAGAAGAATTAGATGCTACCTTGGTATAACGAAAGAATTTGAAAGATATGAGAATTATCGATTGAGTGATTTAAAGGCATTTGACTCAGAGCTTCCTTTATTTCTAGAATTATTTCTGGAAATGTTAAAAATTGGTTATTTCAAGAGAATATAGTTTAAAAAATCCCGATGGCCTGTAGTCACTGGAAAGGTAAATTTCTCATAACTCATTTTCAAACTACATCAATACAATTGTTTATCGTTTGATTATCTATGAATCTGGAGTAAACTATCGCTAAAATAATGGCGAATTACGGTCACTACTGATTCTACTTTCGATTTTAAGGTAACTTTTATCAGGATTCCCTATATCAAAAATCTATACTTTTTGAGATATTTTGATTTTGGTGAAAATTCTTGCGAAAACATATCCTGAAATCAGAAACGGTAACTATGACTGCTGTGAAATTCAAGAGGTGTTTTTTAAAACATCTTATAATGGGTATTATGTATTTCGTTCAGTCTAGGTACAATTAATATTAAACATACAGGGGGTTCTATGAATTGAGCCAAATTTCAAAACATTCAATATGGAAAAAGTCCCTTATTTTAAATGGATCATAATAATTTTTATTCTGTCATCCTATCAAGTGTTTCTCTCTCTTTCGATCCATATTAGCATTACCTATACCTATATTTTCAGGCTTTGCTGATAATTTGAGTTGTTTGTGAATGTTGGAAAATCAACCCTAATTTCATGTTATTTGAAAGTATTTTCTTTCATTAATCAACTAGCTATGGCCTGTCATGATGGCAAGCAAGCCTGAATGACCAAGAGAACAGAGAAACCATTATTTGTATGTTAGCTATTGCATTGTTTCAAGCGTTTCATTTCCATTTGATGCATATCAAAATTTCCTTCATTATTAATATTTTTGAAAAACATAACATTCAAGTTAAAAAAACTGAAAAAAATCATAACTCAACAAACACCACTCTATTATTCTAAATATTAAAATTTATCAATAGCTTGAAAGGAATACAAAAAAGTAACAGGAAAGAAGGCACATACATGAATATAAGTTAATCATTTCAGCAATAATGAAAAATCAAAAATGTTCACAATATAACCAAAAACAATTATCTAATTATTCAAAATGTTGCCGTTTGTATTTAAACATTTTTGTAATCGGTCGCAAAAACTGTTGACGGTTGCTCTTCTAATTTCATCACCACTCGATTCTTAAAACGCCCCTCTTATTCTGCCCTTTAATTCTAGTTTGGTATTTACTGGGGTTCTGTACACTTTACTTTTAATGACGCCCCAAAGATAAAAATAAATTGGAGTGAGGTCAGGACTTCTAGCGTGCGTTGGCAAGAACCGCGCCTTTAAATCTATCTATTGCCAAACATATAATTTAAAAGTTCCGTTACCTCTCCGGTCCTGTGATGTAGGAGCCCCATCCAGTTGGTACCAACAGCTTCTATAGTCGTTTAAAGGCAATTCGTCCATAAAATCACTAACGATTGTCCTTAAGCTAGACAAATACCGCTCAGAAGAGAGTACTCCATCGTATATGTGGTAACAAATTTTGTTGTCTTTCATTAAACATAATACGTTGCAACTAAATTTCACCTGATACCTCACTTCCCTTATTGCATGTGGGTCTCGGTTTGTCCAGAAATGATTGTTCCGACGGTTAAATAGTCCCTCCCGTGAAAAGTTAGATTCATCTGACCAAATTATCTTTTTTTTAAAAGTTCGGGTCCTCTTCTATGTCGTTTAAAAGCCTTTGACAAAATCGCGTCGGATGATCAGCATCTCCAGGATGTAAAGCCTGTACTGTCATAAATTTGTAGTTGTGCATTTTATGCTTACAAAGGATCCTTTGAACAGATGAGTAGTAACTGAGACCAATATCAATCACCGCACTGTGGATAGATGCTAGAGGACGGGCTTTGAAATAAGCTAGAACATTAATTTAATTTTATTCTTTGTCAGTAATTGGTTTGTTTATAATTTTATCTTCATGGAACAAACCAAACAGAAGGAAATATTATTAAATTCTACTGAATTTCTTCTCAGTCATCGTTGGCAAATTGGGATATAATTCATTAAATCGACGACATGTCCTACTAACAACTCTGTTGCACTCCCCGTGTAAATAAAATAAATGTATAAAGTGAGCCTTTGAATAATGGTTTTCCATATTTAGAAATATTAAATAACTTTGACACTCTTATGCATGACAGGTCATAGCTACTTGATCAACTAAAAAAAATACTTCCAAAATTAGTGAGGTTTTTCCAACATTCACAAATAACTCAAATTATCTGCCAAACCTGAAAGACTTGATAGGATGACATAATAAAAATTATTATGATTTTATTTATTTAAAATAAGCGACTTTTTCAATATTGAATATTTTGAAATTTGGCTCGATTTCTAGAGCCCCCTGTACGTTTAATAATATGTGTACCAAGCCTGAACGAAGGAGACAATACCCATTATAACGTGTTTAAAAAACACCTCTTGAATTTCACAACAACCATAATTACCATTTCTGATTTCAAGATATGTTTTCGCAAGAATTTTCACCAAAATCAAAATATCTCAAAAAGTATAGATTTTTGATATGTGGAATCCCGATAAAAGTTATCTTAAAATCGAAAGTAGAATCACAATTTGATAAAAAAATATTGCATTCTATTTAAAATAAGCAAGTTAGTGACAACTTCCTGTATAACCGGAGGTGACAGTAGTTTGCCATTATTTTAGATTGATAGAACATATCCAAAAACCCACTACTATAAACTTTCAGCTCCATATTCCCAGTAGTTTTCCTGAAACTTCTAATAGGCCCTCATCGTGAATAACCCTGTATATATAATATTATCTAATTATATTAAACGAGCAATGCTTGTATATAGATATATATATATATATATATATATATATATATATATATATATATATATATATATATATATATATGCAAATTTTATCTCTGAATCTGGTGTACCGATTTCGATGAAAATTCATTTGAGTGTATTGAATCGATTGGTTGTATTCACATTCACAAGAAAAATCGTTTTCAGCAATTAATATTCCCATTTTAGGAGTTTTACAGACTATATTTCAGATATCAATATGAAATCGACAATATCATAAGAAAAATAGTCCTATGGTTAAGCTTCCGTGTATTGATCTAGAGTTCCTCGGTTCGAATTCTGATCACCTTTAAGTTTTTTTCTAACAAAACCCAATTTTTTTAAATTAAATATGTCAATATGAGTTTCTAATAATTTAATCGGAAATATTCAATGAAAATGTGTACATATCTAATATATTAAGACCCTTAAGTTACACATTAGCTATTTCAAGGGAGGGTTAGCAGATTTTCGTAAAAAATAACAAAAAGGGGTTTTCAGAGTCGAGAAATCGATTGACGATACTTTCATATTTACTCGGTGTGGCCCTCGAGGTCCACACTAGCTATTTCGAGAGTTTTGGTCTATTTATCATTCATAGAATATGTGAACAATAAAAGCAGCATTTACAGATCGCAATACATTGTAACCAGAAATATGCACATTTTATAATAGGTTCAAATATCCTTAGTAATTCTTATAGACCCATCTTAAATCCTGTTTTACTCGAGCAAAGCTCGGTCTCCAGATATGAATATATAATTTATTGAATATTACGAAATTTGTTAACACGATAGAGGTCGCATTTTTGAACATATCAAGTTAAAATTTTTACAAAAATAAAATGTATAAATATCTCGGTCGAGTTCATGGCTTTGATTCATTTTTTTTAGAAATTTTAAAGTGCGAACGATCGCAATAGATACACTACTTTGGATAAAAAACGTCATATGACAGGAAGTCTACAATTTTATACATGTTAGTTAAAATATTCGAGGTAAATAAGTCAAATTCAATTTTACCAATGTTATTACAGTGGAGGGCAGCCCATATTTTAAAATTATTTTGCGAGTTCGTAGAGGCATTGAAAATTCAGTTAGTCTATTATCCTTTCACACGTCAGATTAAAAAGCAGTAAAAACTCTTAATTGAAGAAAAACCCATTTTCGAGTTGAATTAACTCCCAACGTCACGTAGGAGAGAGATCCATAGTAATTAAATTTAATTCTCATTACTCTGTTACATTTACATTTATCTATACGATGTTTAGGTGATAAATAACAGAAAGCTAGAAAAACCATTTGAAATGTGAATTAGAAGTTTGCTTGCTAGAAAATAATTGGATAATATGGTATATCAAATAATGTAGATAAGTTTCTGGGATAAGAGATAATTATAATAAACCCAAATGGGCTTTTGTGAATTGAGTCTGACATAATAAATATTTTGATAACTCAGCAATCGATTTCTTATTCAGTAGTATTGCAAACAGAAGTACCAACTTTAGATTAATCTGTCGTGAATGATCTAACAATGAAAAAAAAACTCAAATCACACGTCGATATAATTTGATTACATCCAATGTCGATCCAGAGGCGAGTAGATAAGTTTTCCTTGATAAACTTCGTGATAGCTTTTTGTGACAAATAGGATGAAAAGTTTTTCCACAAAAGAAAGTCGGGTTATATTCGAAATAATAATCTTATCTTTGTAGAAAGCCTTAGATTGGATTAGCTGTGGGGTGCTTCAAAGAACTTTTATCGGAAAGAGATTTTCTTATTTTATCTATTTACTGGCAACGGTGAGTCAAAAAGGGTCTCCCACGAATTCAACAGCGAACAATCAGATTGTGAGTGAAGCCAAGGATATCAATCACAACAAATTGAAAAGGGTGATCTAATTTCTATATCACGTCGCAAGCATCTTCCAAAGTACATCTTTCAAAATGGGCTAGATGGTATCCAGCATCCAGCATATAGTAATCGAAATGCTGGTAATACTATGATTTAGTTTCAAATTAACTTTTTATCATGGCAAGTTTCGTAATATCTTAACATCCCAATTAGAATGTATTCATTAAGGTCGCTTGTGTATCGTTGAGTCCAAAGATTTTTTATATCCAAAAAACAGATAAGATGACAAATTAATGGCAGATTTCTAGAATTTTGCGATTTTATTAATAATTGAGAAATTAATTGATATACTTTCTTCAAATCCATTTAGGCAGCTTCGACTCGGGTTCCATGCAAAATGTCTTCCACCTCCGATAATTGGTGACTGTCATAATAATTGCCTTTTTGTTACAAGACCATATGCTCAAAGATATTTAGCCCTGAATCATAGAAATAGGAATGGATCTTTACAAAAAAAAAAGAGATAAAATATGTTGTAGATAAAGAAGAAAATTTGTTTCTTGTGGTTGAATCTGATCTAGAATACGCTTATACCACTTAGCAACAAACAGAAACATAAACAGGCATCTACATGTATTATCAGTAGGCAAGGCATTTTAAGAATAATAAAAAGAGCAGAAGTTTCATCCATACCATAGACCGATTTACTAGTAGATGTATGTATGATTTTTTACGTAAAAAATCGACCTCGTGATTTTTGCTGATATTTTTTGATTGGATATCCTAGACAAATTCGGCAAATCCGACAAAGAGCAAACGATAGACCGATAAAAATATTGCCCGAATCACTATAATTAATAATGGAAAACCAAATAGTTTTTACTATGTCGATGTTATGGAAGGTAGATATGTTAGGAAATAAAACTAGATCGAGAAAGTGTTCATCTACATGTGAGCGATCCGTAATACTTACTCAATAATCAACTTGGCGATAAGTATCAGTTTTATACAATAATAACTATATAGTCGAACTCGGATATGGTATGCACTGAATTCTCAGGTATGATGGTGAGTTTCAGTGTTTTTCTGGTTTTCCCTCTGATTACTTGCACATTAATCAAAGTAGTACATAATAGTAAAATAGCAAATATCAATTATCTCCGCCTTCATGTTTTATGGAATTTAGTACCTACAATTTCCGATCTCGTGTGTAGTAGGAACATTTATTTGGATAATTGTATGGATGAAGTTACATTATTTCAATATTCTTCAAATACTCCTAACTGTCTTATGATAACTATTTATTTCCTATGTACAACGGCTTTTATCTTATCTTAATTTGAGTGAGATACAGCCCTATCTGGAAAATTCTGAGCTGGATATTTTGAAGTATTTGGTTTTGTTGCCAATATGCAATTACAATGACAGTCACCAATCAAAAGCAAAAAGAAACACCAGAAATCTATTAGGTTTAAGTATAGGGAAATTTATTTATAATAACATTTTTTATCTTTTTATACTTAAATATGCTAAATCTATTTTTCAACATCCTGTATTTTTTACATTGATAAAGGGTGAGGGTATTTTTGCAACCTTTATCTATGCAATTAAAGCAAATGCTGGAGTTTAAAATAAATTGCTGATCTTTTCTTCATACCATACAATTCGACAAAAGATCGATCGGTAAGAAAGGCTTGGAGCATTTATTATATATTTGAGAATCAAAACATACATTTTTTTCACTTTCAATGATCCTTCGGAATTATTAGAGATAGGTAGGTACATATAGGGAAATGTGGCATCATGGCTACAATAGAGGAACTTCAAAGTGAAGTAAATAAACTAACAAAATCTAAGTTAATTGAAATCATAATTAATAATAATATCCCGCAAAATGTGACGGTGAGTGAAATCATCAAAAACTATATGAATAATTCTTGGTCTGATGTATTTTATGACACAGATGAGGTTTCAGACGGAAATAACCTAAAACTTAACATGCAATACATTAATGTAAAAACTGATATGAAAGATATAAAAGCAAAATTGGAAGCAGCAAATGAAAGAGTAAGTGACTAACTGACAATTATTCATTACCAAAAAGTTGTAATTGTAAGTAAAAATATAAACTCTAATAATATAAATAAACAAAACCTGACGCAAAGAGTGGGCGACGTTGACAGTGTTACGGATATGTCTTCGAAATCAGTTATGATGAATAGGCTTAGCACAGGAGAGATAAGATATGCAACAGCAGTACAAAAGAATCAAACAGAAAAGAAGAAGGATTCCAGTTCCAGATGTAATAACACATTAGTGAAAGGAACGGATGGAATAGATATCGCAAATGAAACCAATGAGTCATCGACAGATAGAAATCCAACTTCGAAGTGGACAAATGTGGGGAATAAAGATCGAAGTATTAGAAGACGAAGAAGGTGCATGGTTGGTGGAGATGAAGAGGAAACCACTATACACGCAGTACCTAAAGTAGTCTCGCTACATGTGACAAGACTCGACCCGAATACAAAGCCTGTAGATCTTCATAAAATGCTGACTGTACATTTTCCAGAGGTGACTTGCGAGGAGCACTTATCCAAACAACCTACGCTATATGCATCAATGAAAGTTACCATACTGCAAGACAACTTTCGCAATGCTTGGAGAAAAGAAATATAGCTAGAAGGGGGCACTTTTCTCTAAATTTTTTTTAAGGAGGAGGAAACTGTCACAGACAGAGGAGACAGATCCTCAGTAAACATGAGACACAAACCTGCCATTGAAAGCAAGTACGGCCAAGTTTACTACCAAAATACCCGAGGTCTCAGAACCAAAACAGAAACTTTTCACACAAACTTGATTTCCGAAGAATACGATATAATAGGGTTAACAGAGACATGGTTATGCAATGGTATATACGCAGATGAATTGTTTGATGATCGTTACACAGTGATAAGAAAAGACAGAAATACATCAGCCACTCGAGGAGGTGGTGTTCTAGTCGCATTTAATAAGAAACTTTCATATGAATTGCTGGAAACCAAAGAAGAATGTAAGGTAGAGTGTTTATTTGTTAAGTTAAGTTTTTATAAAATGATTATCCTTGTATCTGTTGTATATATTGTATAGCCCAATTCATGTTTCGATGATTATATTAGTTATTTTAACCAATATGAGAGCATTTTAGCCAATGAACAAATCAAAACTTTAATTTTAGGAGACGTCAATCTTCCACTTTTAGATATATGTGATAATGATAAAAATAATACATTAAGAGAATTTCTTAATTTACATAATTTACAACAATTAAATAACATAAAAAACTTTAAGGATAGGTATTTGGATCTGCTTATAACCAAAATAGAAATATCATATCTCACTAGACCAACACATACACTATTTGCTGAAGATGTGTACCATCCGGCGTTATTTTTCCAAATACCACTAAGAACGAAGGATGAAACTTTAATATCAAAAATGTATGTATACAACTATCCCGAATGAAATTTCTTACTCTTGTATAATCTTACTAAAAATCATGATTGGGGTGAATTGTTTGCAATAACGGATGTGGACGATAGTCTCAAGTATTTTTATGATCGTATGTGTGGCTTTCTGAACATGTCTGTAACTAAGCAAAAAATTAAAAATTTTGGAAACAAGCGTAGATTTCCTCCGTGGTGTTCTATGGATTTAATACGTAAAATAAAAGAAAAAAATAAGGTACATCGTATAATCTCAAAGAAACGGGCAAGTCCAGCTTTTTGCAATTATTTTTACAACTTAAGGAGTAACATAAGACTTCAAACAAGGAACGAGTATAAAGCTTACCAAAGACACAATGCAAACAACTTAAACTCTGATCCTCCTCATTTTCGCAGTTTTTGCGTAGCAAATCTAGAAAAAGCGGAGTGCCAGCTGAAATCAGGGATGATAAAAAATTATATTCAAACATTTTCAATCTGTGTATGAAAAATCGGTAACACAAGATGAGACTCCTGATTTCAGTGGCAGCACCTTTAAATTTTCTGTTATAAGAGAATCTAACGTCATTAACAATCAACTGGCCCTGATAACATTCCAGTCTATATATATAGGGGTGTAGCAGATTTTATTGCTTTACCTTTGGCACATATTTTTAAGCTTCCCATAAAAAATGAATATTTTCCAGAAGTCCTAAAAACTGCACAAATAACACCTATTTTTAAGAGTGGCGGTAAACATGAGATTTAAAACTCAAGAAAAACCTCAAACCAAAAATTTTAAACTCAACATGGATTTATGAAAAATAAATCCACCATAACAAATCTGTCGATAATATCTGAAGCTGCAGCCGAAGCTATCTTAAATAAAAACCAGTTAGATGTTGTTATACGGATTGTGAGAAGGCGTTTGACAAAGTAAGTCATGAACTGTTGCTTTGTAAACTCGTTGAATTAGGCGTTACAAGGGAAATTTATTATTTTTTTGAATCATATCTCTCGAACAGAGTACAGTGTGTGAAAGTTGGTGCTTATGAATCAGAACTCTTCATTGCTACTTCAGGCGTACCGCAGGGAAGCAATCTAGGCCCTTTACTTTTTTATGCTTCATTAATAATCTGCCGGAATGTCTGTCAAATTCCACGGGACTACTTTTTGCAGTCGATTTCAAACTTTATAGGGTTATAAAAACAAAGACAGATTGCAATTTGCTCCAATATGATATCAATAAAGTAAGTAAATGGTTTTCGGATAACAAAATGTACCTTAATTTTAAAAAATGCACAGTTGTTTCGTTTTATAGAAAGACCAAACCAATTTTCTACAACTATAAAATTTGTGATGTCATAGTGACACGTGAAAGCAAGGTGAAGGACTTGGGAATTTTTCGGATTTGATTTGAGATTTATTAATCATTTCTACTACATGACAAGAAAATCTATAAAAGCTCTGGGCTTCTTGATTAAAAATACAAAAAAAAATTAATATCTCCACGATAATCAGGTTGTACAATGCTTTGGTAAGGCCATATTTGGAATATGCGTCACAAATTTGGATCCCATCGGAAGCCACACATATTGATTTTATTGAGAAGGTTCAAAAAAGATTTTTGCGTTACCTCTATGTTTTAGAAAAGAACACATATCCGTTAAAAGTTTCATATAAATTTATGTTGGAGAATTTTAATTTTAAATCTCTTTTACAAAGAAGACGACAGCAAGTTGTGATATATCTTTATTATATTTTAAATAATATTAAGTATAAGGATTGTAAATTGATCAATTATATAAGCTTTACTGTACCAAAGGTTAATTTAAGAATTCCAAATAATAAAAAAATATTTAGTATAGATCCAAATAGTATATTTCCTTGCAATAAAATGATGAAGATAACAAATGAAATTCTTGATGAGGTCCATATAGATTTGCTTAATACTAGTCTCCAAAACATAAAGGTTGTGCTCTAAATTTATGTTCTATTTTTATTTTTTGTTCTACACTTTCTATGTTTTATCTATGTCTTTTTTTTTCATCTCTCTTTTTCTGTAGTTTTAGGATGTTAATATTAGCTTTCTGTGGTAAATTTACATATAATTACTGTCTAGATGTTGTTTGTAAAGAATCCAAATAAATAAATAAATAAATAAATAAATAAATAAAAATAATACTATCTGATGGAGAATCTAAGGAGCTACTGTTTTGTTAGAAAATATGTAAAGTATTTCATTTGAATTGATAAATTTATAGCGTTTTGAAATTAAGGATATAAGGGTTGTATATTTTTGTGAATGTTTAGAATAAACAATCCAAATCAAACCTAGAAAGCAAAAATTGCAATTTCCCATTATTCCAAGAGTAATACCAGTGCTTCAAACATCTCACATTTTTAAATATTCTCAATTGTGGATCCGAGGTACAATAAACTTTTATTAGAGTGACCTTTAATTTTTGAGTGGAAGCTAAATATCCAATTACTTAAGTACAGATTATTCCATTAAAAAAAGATAACTTTGATCCCTGTAGAATTTCTGGAACTCCCTTTATATATGATAATAATTTTAATTAATACTCTCTAGAGCATAAATCTCAAGAAAGCTATCATATCGGCAGTTATAAACCGAAACGCTATTCGAGGGCCACCCTGTTCATAGCTCAAACTAATAATTGTAGATTTTGCAAATGGAGATTCTGAATCGAACCAGTTGAAAACAATAGCATAATATCACATGGGTTACCGTAGATACACAGACCTAGTCGCATACCCACCATATATAAACATATATTTTCCATTTGGCTCAAGCTTTTCGAAATACCTTTCATCCAGAAATATTACCTAAGAATATTACAGACACATTCTTTACCCCATATAATCAAAATTTCGACAAATCTTACGTATTTCCGTATTTCCTACGTATAAACTACCTGCCTGCCAAATTTTAGCTTCATAGGCTAAATAGTTTTCAAGATTTCATGTTTACTCATTGAGTAACTTTTCGCTTTTGTATTATACTAGCGAACCCGGCAGACGTTCTCCTGCCTAACCTAAAATGTATAAGTTGTTGAAAATTGTAAAGAAAACAAAAAAGAAAAAAAATGTATGCTATAAATATATTATAAACTATATAAATATTTCCATCGATAATTAACATTAAAATAATGTTTAACTTTGAATCCCAGCACGACAGTACCTATCCACCAGTGGTAACGCACAACAATAGTAGAAAAACACTCAACAATAACCGGAAAACACACAACACGCAACCATAAGTATCTAATAGAAATGTCAGTTTCTTTGACGGGTGCCCACTTGCCTCAGTATAAAAGTTGAAGTACAGCAGTACCATCTGGTGGTGATTTGTAACGAAGTCGATAACACAGAAATATTCTATGTGCTCAAGTACTTATGTATACAAATTTTCATCGCCATCGTTTGAATAGTATAAAAGTAGATGTGCAGCAGCGCCATCTGGTGGCGAGTGTGGATAGTGTAAAAACCTCGGTAAAAACCTTACCCATAAAAAGACACACATACGTGCCAACTTTCATAATGATATATCAAGCGGTGTCAAAGTCTATTAACTTCGAACGGACAGACATACCAACATCCATTTTTATATATAGGTATAGATCAAATAATTCTTCACTAACAGCAGAGTATCAGTTTGATTACACAATTTGCAGACATCTACTTCTTAAGATAAAGTATTTGCATATAGCAGAAATAATAATCAACAGATATAGTGATCATTCAAAATGAATAATTATCTCATTTAATTATTACTTTCTTAGTTATTTGTAGCTTATTTATTTGTCTTGAATATATTTATTTCAATGTCAAAACAGGCAAATTAACGACAGTGAAATACATCGCGAGGTTATTTGAAAGCTCATATTGTTATCACGATACAACTTCTTTAGGTTTCAAACAATAAACGTCGTAAATAATATAAGTGAACTTGTCTGCCATGGATTTCGTAAAGTTCTGCTCTCACATATACACCGGCTTTTAATACCTAATTGCAGTAATCTTCACGCCTCGGCGCTAAAACCTAAATTACATTACTAGAATGGACCATAACCACACAGTGACAAATAGTCCAAAAACCCCATGTACGAAACAAAACAACGCGCCCTAATTAGTGACTATCAAAGTGTCAAAGCAATTACTACTAGCACAGCATCTAATAGGTTTCGAGCGTGGACTCTGGACCACCTCTTAACCAGTCTATCTTGTGATAATTCTGATGCGTACCTACCTGCCTTATAGTTGTTATACTTTGTTCCTAATAGAAATTGATGGCGTCCATTTGAACTTCTATCGTAATAAAAGTGTTGAAAGTTTCGTAAGTGGGCACATGCTACATCAATCAAATTTATTTAGTATTCTTTTTGTGACTCTTTTCGTCTCGATAATTCTTCTGTACTTCATGAAACCATTCAAGGTTATTATTTATTTATATACTTTAGAAACAAATACTTACTAGTGATTGCCCTTTGATCGAAATTGGTACTGAACATAGCTGAGATCTTCTGTCAAAGAATAGACCTCTACAATTGGGTCATTCCACATATTTTTTTATTGATGATTCCGAAACTTTATTTTAAAAAAATAACCCGTGTTTTTTACATTTTTCGAGACTTTAATTGAACAAAAGAAACATTAAATTGGTTCAGAACGTGTGCGTTTTAGCGTCCTGTGACATCACAGTTCCTGCTCATCTAGCATTGGCTGATCTTATGTATTATGTCGGTAATCATTGTGACAGTGACAATTAGTTGTCAACACGTTGTGAAAATAAATTATCGTTCTAAATTTGGTTTCGAGGAACACCAAGCAGGATTGTAAATTTTGTATCTGGTGGTTATGGTAGACGCATATCAAACAATGAAATTTGCAAAGCAAGTGACTAAAGTGTTGCCCACCCGCACAAACTATTTGTTCATGATTGGAGCCGGAAAGTGTGACGTTTTAAGCGGAAATCAGATCTCGTTTTTAAATTCGTGAACAAACTGACATTAACATTTCGATAATTAAAATATGTCTGAATATAATTTTAATGGTGAATTGTTTGTTTGCGGTATAAGCTGTATTCTTTATAACTAATAAAACATAAGAAATCCAATGCATGCAATGATCCCATTGTTGAATATAACCATTTGAGTTTTATTTAATATCAAATAAGCATTATGGAAAAATACTACGGCCAAGAATCGAACCCGAGACAGCTGTGAGCTTTCTCAGAGCATTTGACTTGACAATCCGAAACATCGATAACTATAAACGCAGGTCGGCGTAAATTTAGTTTATTTTATTTAATGTATCGGTAACACATACTTTATAATAATTTTAGCTTTCTGTAATACTTCTCCATATAAACTTTAACTATGCCAAATCACATATTCATCGGTGAACGCAATAAATTTAAAAAGGGGTTCAGTACTACTGGTTGGCATCTCTGGCACGTAAGCACCCTTATCACTTTGTTATCTTCTTAGAACTGCGCCTTGCAGATGTAATATGATATGGTTAAATATAATATTATGAAATTTAATATTTAAAGATAATACTTTGTTATTATTATATGACTTTAAATAATATTTCAATTATAACTTTATATAACAACTCCCCCATTTAAGAAAAGTTGGTGGAGTTTGCAACAACTTTTTAAGTTAATGATTTATTTAAATGTAATTCGATGTTTTCTTCTATGGGTTCTCCGACATGGATACTTTTTCTTCTTTTAGGAAGAATTCTTCTTATACTTTGCTGGAATGAAACACTGGAACCTGGTCCTGGTGGTGATGGAGGGTAATCGTTAAAGCTATTCCAATTCGATGATGCTTTCTTCTACATTTACAGGTCACATAAAGTATTACCAATAAAATTATTATTACAATGGTTAAAATGGTGAACCAATGCGTATATTTATTAATTGTTTCATCATTTTTTCTAACTCTTCTGAATACTGATTTAGTTTGTGTTGTGCAATGTTCAAATCTTCGAAATCAATTTTGTTCAACTTAAGAGATTCTAGTTCTGGAATTTGTATTTTTTCAGGAATATCTTTGCAACAGTCCAATGGAATTGTGACTGGATGACTTCGATTGATTTCTTGATATGTGTCAGTTGGGTATTGAGCATGAACTCTTGTACTTCCAATAAAGGCACTACACTCGGGTTGTAATTTCAGTAAACTATTAGTTTTAATAATTTCTGATTTAATTTTCCTATTTCCACATTTAATCGTGATTGGCAGAGGGTCCGAAACAGTGATTAACCATAGATTTAAATCAGTTTGGTAGACATTATAATCTTTAACAAAAAGAAGAGATGTTTGACATGTCTTGGGCATCTGAGTTCATCTTTTTAATAGTTGTGCCTCGCAAATTGCATCATTGTCAATTGGATATGGGAGGAGATTGGAACAGATTTTTATGCTTCTTTCAAGAGTCTTGCAATTATCCAGGTTTCGCAATGACAAATACTGCAGTGAATCATCATCCCGCGCAATATATTTTTGTGTAGTTGGTAAAATGTGATAGGGACCTGTTCGATCATCTAATATTGGTATTGGATAGAGTCGATATAGTATATAAGCTTCTGGATCAGTGAGATGAATTTTGAGAACAAATATTATTTTACTTTATTATTGATATGCCTCTAATTCAATAATATTAAGTTAATTAGCTATATTTGATGTATACGGTTGTAAATTTAAATTATTTCTTACAAGAGATTTTGCTATATCTTGTAATGAATTGAAAATCTGAAGGTGCTATTATTGAGCTAGGTAATAACGTTAGTCGAGCAAAAGTGAGAATTTAAAATTGTATTAAGGGAATCTTCTAAGAAAATATAGCTTTCCATTAGTGATTCACATATATTCAGTATCCTTATTTGTGCTTCATAAAATGCGACATCATCAGCAATAGTCATCAAAGTATTTTGAATTTCTTGTATATCATCATTAAAAGTCTTCTCATCAATTTGTAATTTTTGAATAGTATTATTAAAATTTTTAATAACAGAAGTTGTAACAGAAATTTGTTTTTAAGAAGATTTTCCAACTCAAACTCATCATGAGATAATTTGTTAATATAATCATTATAACATTCTCCATCTGATGCAATGAATTCTCAAAGGTATTCCAAAATGTTGAAAGAATATTAATAATATATTTACTACTGTTGAAGCTTTTTTATTTGAAATAGGATAAGCTTGAGTAAATTTAGTTAACTCATCTTGAATTGTTAAAGCGTAATTTCTTGCTGGATACTCAAAAATATCAATATTGATTCTTTCAAACGGGGTTTTTGGTGTTTCTGTTATTACCAGAGGAGTGCTTTAATTCTTACGACTGATTTTTACTTTCTGACAAGTTTCACAGTTCCTAATAAATTGTTCCACATCTTTTGTTAATCCTGTCCAGTTATATTTAGATTTAACCCGTCGTATAGTTTCATTTATTCCGCGATGTAAATTACTTCTGCCTTTATGATACTGGTCCAATGTAATAGGTATTTCATCACGGTCAGGTGTTTTAACGATATTTTGACAGACTACAAATTTTAAATCAACATTAGCAAAAGCAAAAATATTAAGATTTCCAGAATATGTACAATTACATCAAATTTATATTGAGTATTCATGTTTTATCAATATTTGTTATTTTTCTTTATTAATTTTTACTTTTTTACCTGTGTATTTTATGAAAAATTCTTTGAACAAAAGTTGTAGGTTCTGATTATATCTATAGCCTAAAATTATTTTTGATGATATTTACACTACGGCTCTTTTTTGAAATTTTTTTTAAATGTTTGAACGGTCGCCATTTTGAAACTACTTACCCGATATTGCCCAATAACGAACTCGACCGAGATATTTGAGAGACTGATTTTTGTAGCAAATTTGAACTTGATACCGTGAAAACTGCAACCTCTATCGTGTTAACAAATTTCATAATATCCCATATATATATATAAACTTGTGAACCAAATGTTTTTTTGGACTAACTTATAGACATATAACAACATGCCGTTGAAATTTATTCGAAATTCAAAAGTGTGAACGATCGCAATAGGTACATTTCTATAAGAAATTTACCTAAAAGCTGTTTTGGATATATCTTTTGGTTCAATTTCGATTTGATGGAAACCTGAGGCTAAGTCAAGAGTGGTAAAATATTGACATCTTCCTAGTTGATCAAGGAGATCAGAGATGTTGGGTAATGGATATTTATCATCTACCGTAACTTCATGTTATTTAAGATAGTCAATAACCACACGCCATTTTTGTTTTCCTGAAGCATCAAGCTTCTTTGGCACAACCCAAACTGAGGATGGCCATGGTGAAATAGAATGAACATTTTGTTCACCTGAGTCTTTACCTCTTCTTTGTGAATTTGGGGGTATCTATATGATTTAGTGAATATAGGTCTCGCATTATCAGTTTCAATTGAATGTTTAATTTCATTAGTAAATGTTAGTTGGTCTCCTGCCGAATAAAAAATATCAGAAAACTCTAAACATAAATTTGTGATAATTTCTTTTTCTTCTTCGTTGAGATGATCTGTACGCAACTGATCCAAAATTATAGTTTTTCTATCAACAGGTTGGTTAAATTTAGCTCTATTTTTATTTACGCAATTAGAATTTAAAAAACATTCGGAATTCAGAATGGGATCTAGATTCAAATTTGGAAATTCAACAATTTTTGGAATAGCAATTAATAATTGAAGTAAAGAATTCACCTTCTTCATTTACATGTACCAAAGCATTTGGAATTCTAACCTTTTCTATTGCTTGTCCGAAAAGTAGTGCATCTGTATTTGTTAATTTACATTTCAATTTGAAATTTTTTTCAATTCTTGTCTCAATAAAAATTCTATTTTGTATCTTTGCCAAACAAATAACAATTTCAACACCTAAATTTCTAAAAAGATAAGATATCATTTTTTTAACATACGTCCAATCTAACTCCTCCAATCCACACCCTATTTTGGCATAGCTAATTTTTGAACATTGTCTTTACCAACATGATCTCTCAATTTCTTTAAAGATGACCATAAAGTCTGATAAGTGGGTTTTCCGGTTGAAGTTTCTTTTTTTACAAGATAATAAATATATCTAGTTGTATCTGCATTCTTAATTTTCAAACCTCCTAAACCACCTTGTTTTTGATTTTGACTTAATAATTTTTCTATATTTCCAAATCGTTTCTTAAATTCCGCGCTAATGCCTTTTTGCATTTGCATATCTTCCGCCACGCAATGAGCTAATGAATAATCGTCAGGCATGTCAAAAATATCAATGTCTTTCTCAGCTATTTTTTTATAACAATTTTCAATATTTTGTTAAAATTCTGAGAATTCAGAATCTTGTTCACAAATTTGATTATTTTGAGACAAGTTTCGGTAACTTTAAACAGAGGTATAGTTTTAAAATTAGTTATCAATTGTTTTGAATTCAAATCAATTATACAATTATAATGTTCTAGCAAATCTGAACCGAAAATTCCATCAAAATCAATATTAAGATTATAAATAAAACCTTTATGGGTACCTTATGCAGCAAATGGAATAAGAATACATTTTTTTAGTAAATTTTTTTGATCAGTTATCCCTTGAATAGTTACATATTCAGTAAATCTTTGAGGAAATTTCTTAACAGTATTTTCTTTAAAAATAGAAACTCTTGCACCTATATCAATAAGCAAATTAAACTTCCTGGAAGTATCTTCAATATAATAAAGATTTTTGGAATTAACAGTCAAAAATGGATTTAAAGAAAATTTTGTTCGGGAAAGTTTACATTCGGGTTCATCTCTTCGCATTCTAATGTTTGGATTTGGTTAACTGTTTCTGAAATTGAATTCTCTGTTGTCGGACAATCTGGGGGATGGTCTTTGACTGGGGTAATAGGAAAATCCTGAAAATTTGAAATTACCTCAGCAGAAACAAAATTTTGAGAACCTCTCTCAAACTCAGAAAAGTGTTCTTTATTTTGAGTAATTGGTAATTCTTGGAAATTTGAGATTACTTCAGCAGACATAAAATTTTGAGAATCTTTTTCGAACACAGAAAGATTATCAAATGAATAATTATTGTCATCTTCCTGGAAATTATTTCCAAAATTATCTTGAATATCATAAAGATTATGATCCAGATCAGAGCCTAAGTATTCATCATAATAATCAGAATTATCGCTCTTAAGGCCAATTAAATGAGCTCGTTGTTGGAAATTAGGATTCTTTTGAATCACCGAGGGTCTTACTTGAGATTGTCCCTGTGGTTGAAAAGGTCTTTGCTGGGCAACATTACTATTTGGTCCATTTTGTAAATTATTTTGTGGTTGATTTTGGAAATTTAATGGTCTTTGAAAATTTTGGTAAAAATTTTGATTGGAGCTTGGAGTAAAAGCTCTTTGCTGTTGAAAATGACATTGATTAGAAGTATGACCATTTTTACCACATGAAAAGCATTTCACAGTTTGTATTTGGGGTTTTCTAACATTCGATATATTTTGAGGTTTACTTACAATATTAGAAGCTGGCTTATTACATTTTTGGTTCTCAAAATATGATAATTGCAATTCTCTTCATATGCGAATTTGTGCTTCTAATAAATTATTAGGCTGACTAGCACGAATAAGTTGTCCTAGACGGGGTTCAAGTCCAGTTAATAAAGTATTAAGAGCCATAGTATCAATAAGAACCTTTTATTCATTTGATAACTTTGCTGTTTTTTGTATATTTGCATGCATTTTAGCATTTAAGACTTGCACTCTATTGAAAATTGTGAGAGCTGACTCATTCGATAATTGTTTTAATCTTTGTAGATCATGAATAAGACGAAGTAAGGTCTCTTGAATCACCGAAATGAAGATTTAAAAGCTGTCTGATCTCTACGTAAGTCTGAGCATTTCGTGAGCTGATTAGTTGAGCCGCTCTTCCCTTTAATTTATTTTCAAAGTAATTATAAGCACAATCACATGCATTTAAAAATGTTCCGAGAAATATCTGATCACCCTCCAGTTCAGGCACGATACAAAATATTTCCGAAATTCTATATGGTTCAAGCTCAACCTCTTGAGCTAGATTTCTTTCATTTGCCATTTTGATTTAATTAAATATAAAATATCAAATATATAAAAATATGATAAGGGAAAAGCAAAGAGTTTAAAAACTTTTTCTTTTTATAGTAAAATGTTAATTATACGTGATAATTCACTTACAGTAAAATGTACATTGATTAGTCTAGTTCTCTGCGATGTGGTTTACAAAGGAGTGAGGACGCCTCGTTGGACCTCTTCGGTAAGTTGTTGAAGAATCTGCCGTCGAAAGTTAGGCCAGTTCCTTGTTCTCTCCACCTGCTAGATTCTTGGTACTTCTTTTCTTTGAAGGTTAGGAAACCACCGTTGATAATGAGGGAAAACTTGTTGTTGAAGTAAGCCATGTTTTACCAACGTTGAAGTATCCTACTGACTGCGCCAATTTGTTAAATCACACAACTTGGAATTAACTTTTTAAAATACAACAAAAAAATACAAATAAAATATATCTTAACTTTACATGATATGAACCTAGACTCACAAGTGAAGTCATTAGCTGGAGATCTAGTATTTATACAATCCAAAATGTTTAATCATCAAAGATGTAAAAAGAAACGTAAATAAATACAATAGGTCTTTTTCTCTTAAGATTAAATCGAAACTTCTAGAAATATTATAATAATTAATAAACACAGTAATGTCTTTTAGTGGCCAAACTGGATAAACAACTAACAATGGTCTTTATATTAACTTGCTGACTATTGGTTGGCATCTCTGGCACGTAAGCACCCTTATCACTTTGTTATCTTCTTAGAACTTCGCCTTGCAGATGTAATATGGTATGTGTAGGAGTACTCGCATTACAAATCAGCTGGAATAGAGGGAGATTTGAATCACTTCTATATTATTCCGAATCTAATATCATTATTTTAGTATCACTATGTTTTAATACTCTAACAGTAGTTTTGGCCTGTATGACAATTTTCAATACATAGCTGCAGTTACATTTACGTAATAAAACATAGTGTGTATCACTATAAACAAACTATTTAACATGTTATCAAAAAGCAAAAAAATAAATATTTTCAACATATAGCTAGAGATACTGTCACTTCAAATAAAATACATTTCTAAAATTTATATTTTATTGTTTAAACGCTCTTATACGACATTTTGATCTTATACAGGAAAAATAAAATCATCACCTGATACGACAGATCAGTGGAACAATAATGCAAAACTAAACTAGTAAAAAACACACAACGAAGCAAAGCAGGCAAACCAAGCCAAACAAAGAAACATGGCTGATTTGATCACAAACACTGGTCACTGCAGTTCAAAGAACAAATCTCGGAACAAATTTTTTCACCATGGAAAGACAACGACAACTCAAGTAAACATTACAAAAATAATTAAGAACCAAAACATAAAACACTAAAGCCAGAGAAGAGAGATACGTCTCTGTTCTCTGACTAAAACAGTCATAGTTGGCATTCTACCAAGCTTAGGAGTACTAAGATATTTATAATTAATCCTCCAATATAGCTTTATGCGCAGTATAGTCGGCCTCCAAAGCAAAATTTTACTAATTATGAAACCTCATCGACGAACTAATCAAGAGATAGTGAAGAAGATTGGTATTGAGACTCACAAATATGGTTGATAATGAGAATCAAACACAAGGAACCAGTGCTCTAATTGAGTCAGTTGAAGCTTTCTTTTCTAGCAACAAATTTGATTTTAACATCTGGCCATGGAGATTTCTGACGAATCTTTCATTTTCATTTAATAATTAACTATCAAACAGGCATAAATTGCCTAAAGTTTCGAGCTTATTAATATAAAAATAAAGGAGCAGACTCTTAGGAATATACATATCTCAGTAATTGTTGGTCATTATTAATATATATTGTAACGTGGTTTATCATGTACTGGCGGTTATTATTCGTCTTAGCATGTATCTATTTGTTCTCTTTCCTTATTTTCTCTAGTTGTTCATGTATATGTCATTGATTAGTTGTAGTGTTGGTAGATTTATTCTCGAACCTTCCAGAAACTATATGTGAGGACAGTATTGTCAGTTTGACAAGCTTCTAGAACATTATTATATGCGTCTAGAATAATCATAGAATATTCTCGATGAATGTCATGTCATGATTCAGATATATAAGGCAGTGTCAATCACGGGTGAGAGTGAGTTTATTTTATCAGTCTATTGGAGACACAAGTCGATAGTAGTAGAAACGCAATAGTCAAAGTGACAAGTTGCGACGGTTGTACTATTACAGAATGTCATTTACAAGGTGTGAAAATAATCCATTGGAGTTATTCATTTTTCTTTAAAAAAAATTGCGGTAGCAGACATTTATTCAAATAATCATAGAACACTAGATTTTTTGGATATCAATTTAGGATTCAAATTATGTGTATACAACATGTTGAAGTATATTTTGCGGTCAAAAACGGTTGTCTACATAGCAGGGTTACTTTACTATGGCACGTTAACTTTTAAAAAATTTTAAGAACCATAACTTGATTTTTTTAATTAGCGAACACCATATTTTATTGCTTAGTCGTCTTCGGCGTTTAATTTTACATATTTTATAACTTACATGTCGTATACCTGAGATTGATAGTTTAGGAGGTAATTAAGTATTTTTTTTAAATGCGCACATATGTCGTCGATAATTACCTAGTGTGCCTTGGAAAATAAATAAACCTTCTCGATAAATAATTTTCCAAGTCAAACGAAAAATTAATTATGCTATTACGAGCTAAAATGTATAACAATAATGAAAACAAATTCTATATAAATCAAGAAATTCTAAATTTATTTTTGTGCAACGAACTTCTCAGTAGATGGTGTAGAATATTTAACGAGAGCTATCCACATTTACATCCAATGACCAGAGGTAAGTTTATAAGAATTGAAGCAAATTTGTGTGTTTGGAAAAATTAATCATGTATTAAATATACAAAAAAAAATTCATTGATAAGAAGAGGGAGAACTGAATACCCTGGCCTATTTTGAGGCGAATCCCTATGTCTCAATTCGAGCTGCCGAAAAAGATCTAGGAATCAGTAGATCTTGAATATAAAGAATTTGAAGAAGCATCACACGATTACAAGCTCTTGTTAGTGCAAGACCTTCATCCTCAAGATCCCTACGACAGAGTAAATTTGTCTGATATGCTATATCTTCGGAGCCAAGAACACGAGAATTTTTTGAGAAAAATATCTGAACGGACGAATCTTAAGCTTTCGCGTGACGAACTTTTTAACACACCCAATTATATTCGGCTTCAGTTAATCCCCATGCGATCCGAGAAATAAATTATCAGAAGGGGTTTAGTTTCAATGTTTCTTTTACTTCATTTATGGCGGCGCATTAACGGCACTGCGTTATCTGAATTTATTACGTACTGTGGTTGAAGATTTTCTAGATAATCCGCCTTTGAATTTAAGAACAACTTATTTAAAGTTTTTAAATAGGTACACTATTTTTTATTTAATACAAGATTAATTATTCCAAAACGAAAAAAAAATCTTCAATTCTTCTAAATTTACCTTTGGTCATCGGAAGTAAGTGCGGATAACTGATCTCGTTAAATATTCAACACGTTCTACTGAGAATTTTGTCAAACTTTCCATGTAAAAAATTAAGAATTTCTTGATTTGTATAGACATTGTTTTTATTATTGTTATCCAGTTTAACTCTTAAGAGCTTAATTACTTTCGTTTGACTTTGAAAATTATTTATTGAGAATGCTTATTTATTTTCCACGGCATACTAGGTAAGTATGGATGAGAAATGTGCACTTTAAAAAAAAGTTAATTATCTTCTAAACTATCAATCTCAGGTATAGGACATTTGGGGTATATAAGATGTAAAATTAAACTCCGAAGATGACTAAGTTATGGTTCTTCAAAATTTCGAAAAGTTAATGTACCATAGTAAAGTAACCCTACAATGTAGACAACCGTTTTTGACCGCAAAACGTACTTCAACATGTTGTTCAAACATAGTTTGAATCCTAAACTGATATCCGAGAACTCTAGTGTTCTATGATTGTTTGAAAAAATGTCTGCTACCGCAACTCCAAAACGGCTGGATCAAATTGAAAAAAAAAATAATAATGTATTTATGAATATTGAGAATAGGTAAATCCAAATATACAGGGTGTTCCTTTAAAATAACAAAGTACATGCCGACTTCCGGTATAACCGGAATCTGAGACACCCTGTATATGATCCAGTCTATTTGGATAATGATTTGTACTGAAAACATTACAGCATTTAACAATAATATATACAAAGACTCGACTATTGAAAGATAATTATGCTCTTCGAATTTCCAGGTCTTCTATTTATTATGCTCAAATGCCCTTCAGATTATTGGATATCAGATTTGTCTAACGTATTTAAAAAAATACCGTCTTTGAACTTGGATGCGGAATTTCTCTTACAAAGAATATGAAATACAATGAATTTTGTTTATTGTAAAATGAATTTATTCTTTTAAATTATTACTGTGCGGGGTAACAACAGTAAAGACAACAAATAACAATCAGTAACAGTAATAAAAAAAACTTTACAGTTAATTCTCAAAATGCCCGCCTTCCACTTCAATACAATTTATAAGGCGTCTCCTTAAAGATCTTTGAATATTAAATAACATTTTTCGATTATTTTTGATAATATTAGTAGCTTCTTGAATTTTCTGCCGTAATTCTTCGATGGAATTAATTGTATCTTTGTAAACCATGTCCTTCATTTGTGACCATTCTGAGAAGTCTGGAGGGTTTAAATCTAGACTTCTAGGTGGTCAAACAAATTGACTGCTACGCCCAATCCACCAGTGAGGAAAATGTTTATTCAGGTACTGTATTGGCACAGAAAAATGTAGCGGCACCCCGTCTTGCATAAACCACATGTTCAGCCTGCCGGCTAGGGGTACATCTTCTAGTAGTGATTTAACTCATGGAAGCTTAAATAGAGGGACCCGTTCAGATTAGGAGGAAGTTCAAAAGGACCAAATAAAAAAACAGATATCACACCACACCAAATATTCACCTTGGATTCATGCTAAAAATGTTGTTTCTTTAGAGCATGTGGATTTTAGGAGTCCCACAAATGATTGTTTTTTCAATTAAAAACACCTCGTCTAGTAAACGTCGCCTCATCGGTGAAAAGGAGATCACTAAGAAAATCCTGGTTTTCGGTTTGTTTATCTAGCATAAATTGAGCTAACTGTAGGCGAACTGGTAAATCTTGAGGTAGCAAATTTTGGACAGAAGTGTAGTGATATGGACGGAGATTCTCTTTCTTTAAAATTCTGGCTTATTCCTGTTGCCGCACATATCCGACGAGTACTGATATCTGATTTTCCGAAATACGAACTAGAACCTCTTCTTCATCATCGAAGTTGATATTTTTTTGGAGCACCATTTAAGCTTTTAGTACGAAAACACCCTGGGTATAAATACGTCTGAACAGTTTGTGATTGTGTTGTCTTCGATTTGAGTATAATTCTAAATATTTTCTGGCTGCATCAAGTCCACTATAATTTGACTAAGCAAAAACACAAATCATATCACGCATTTCACTGTTTGAAAATTCATTATTTCGTGGCATTTTCTCATTTTAAAATTTTTACTACAAATAATACACTCTCACTTAGTGACAGTAAAATTGTCAAATATTTCTTTACACGAAAAACTGAAAAGTGCTGACACAAGCCGACTTGAAAAAAGTCAATGTAATAACGGTGGCTGAGGAGTCTTTACGCTGAATATTTAAAATGTAAATAACTTAAAAACTGATAAAGTTAAATGAAATAAAAAATTTTACCTTTTTAATCTTTATTCTTTACAGAGTTGACAATGATCAAGACGATACTCCTTAAAATCACCAAATTATTAAGAAATTTTAAATACCCTATATCTCATAAACCTGCTACATTTGTCATGTTAAGCTCAATCGCCATATTTTGGTGTGTAGTATCTTCAGTTCAGAGACTGCCCGTTCTTAATGAATCACCGTGTATAAAAATATTTAGTACCTATTCTAAGGATTTTTTCATTGATTTTCCTGTAAGGTTTGAGTCCAGCCATATTTTCTATATTTATTCAATCTCTCATTAGTATCAGGAATACGAAGAATGGAACAGCCAATTACATGATACTAATGTCTGAATCTGAAGAAAAACTATAATATATATTTGAAGGGCTTGGTGCAATAACCGGTTAGCTCCATTTTTTCAAATTTTATACTATTAACAAGAATCTTTTTTTTAAATAAAAAGTATGTGTTTAAGTTAGTCATGTTTTTATTGGGGAAGTTAACCGGAGACCATGATTTAAATAAAAATATTTGGAAAAAGTGATATTTTCTGTTAAACGCTTTTTTTAGTATGGAGCTGTCTGTTTTTTACGAAAAATCTAATAAAAATGCACCTGTTACGATAAGAAACTGATTTATTTTAGAAAAAAACTGAAAAAACAAGTTCAAAACATTTCAACTTCTACATCTTCATTACCGCTTTTTTGTTCCTTCTGAGGTATTTCCGGACCGACAGCATTAAATACAATATCGTAATACCACTGATCGTCTTAGGTACAAAGCTCTCAGCTACGGACGGAACGTTTTCAAATTTATTTTCGTTAATACGTAAGGAATAAGTTTCTCTAGAGGTAATGAGTATGAAGCCGATGATTTTTTGAAAATAAATTCAGAAAATAATATTAAGCCAGATGTTATACTGCACTTTACAAAATTAGTTTTTTCATACATGAAAAAACGATACTTTGAAATAGTAAACATTTCTTTTTTAGAATTTGTAACTGATTTTTTTAGAAAAGTTACAAAATGTTCAGAAAAAATGAAAATAACGTCCTGAGTGACTTCTACTAGGTAGGTACAGTAAATTTTCTAGATGTGTTTTTACCAAATCTATCCTAACTTTAGGTATTTCATGCTCGATCACAAGTTATGCCCTGATTCCAGAAACTGATGCACGATTAGCCAATATTTTTTCATGCAGTATTGATAAAGGTATGTAAAAAGTGTAGCAGTACAGAGTTTTTATATTGTGAACTGCCCCTTAGAAAAAATATCTCCGGACGGAATGTTAAGCAAGGGCATGTTTTGCTGATAGTCAAAACAGAGTACCTCAACAGATTTCTAACAAGGGCAGATTTTTCTTTAAGAGCGGCTTAAAATCACTCTGATGTTGTCAAAAGGAGAGACTTTTCTCGCTGCAGCTTGGCCTTCGTTTCTAGGTCTTTTTGGTTACAATGCTGTTTTGTAACTTATCGCATTTTTGTCCGATCTGGGCTATCCGAAACTTTTATTGTAGTTACGGTTATAATGTTTATAATAAAAAGTATGGGAAACTTTTGGATTCAGGTCTTTTTGGTATTCAGATTTAGAGCGATAGTTACATTTCAGAGACGTTTAAGTAAAAAAAAACGTATTTCCAGATATTGGTCAGTCTGATCCTCAGTGTGAAGATTAGAATGCAAGAATGTAGCGCAAAAACGGCTCTTGGGATTTTGGTAAAAGTTTTATGAAGTGTTCTCATGGAAAAATGCAAAAAATATTTATTTATTACACAAGGGAAAAAAGTATTAGATTCTAGTTTGAGGTTGTCTTGTCGACCGAATAAATCTAATATTTTTCCCGTTATAATACATTTTTCTGTGTCGGGAAAAACGATGATTTAATATTGAAAAAATATTATAATACCTATACTAGCTTTTGCCCGCGACTTTGTGCGCGTTGAAAACAGCATTAAATTTCATGCGGTAGTTATTGCGTGATGCGTGTACAATCATGCAGATAGACAGAGGGGTAAAATAGAACCTATGTATTAAGTTAGAGCTCTAGCAATAATCGGTGAAAATTACATTCAATTCTATTCGCTTGTTTTTGCGTGATGCGTATACAAACATATAGAAAGACAGAAAGATGGAATAAAATTTAGCCTATATATTAAGTTAGACATTCAGTAATACATCAGTGAAAACTACATTCAATTCCATGCAGTAGTTTTTGCGTGATGCGCATACAAACATACAGACAGACAGACCAAAATTCTAAAAACTCTTGTTTTGGCCTCTTTTGCTCAATTATAGAACCTCAATATTATTTTTTTAAATATCTTCAATGTACAGACACCGACCTGTTACAATTTTATTATACAGGGTGTCCAATTAGTGCGACAAAGTAAAATAACTTTTAAAATGTTTTAAATATAAAAGTTGTAAGGGAATACAAACCCCCCACATTTTAAAATTAGTTGGGAATGTACAGGGTGTCCCAAAAAACCGGAACAGCACAAAGTTGCGTTTTTTTGATGAATCACCCTAAATATTTTTACATTTTTGAATTCCATATAAAATAACGAGTACAATGGTGTATCACTGTCAACGTTCAATTGTTTGTTCAGTAGCTATAAACAATTGAAAATCGACAGTTTAGCCCCTTTGACAGCTATTTGTGCCAAAACGGTAAATGATAGAGAAAAATAAATTTCACGTTCCTATTTTAGTTTTAAGACCTATCTGACAGTGGTTTCATAAATTTGGTACCACCTCGGGTACCATTTTTGAGAACGCTATTCAATAGGTCCGAAAAAGCTAAGACAGGAATGTGAAATTTATCTTGTACCGTTTTGGTATATATAGCTGTTAAAGGGGCTAAAATGTCGACTTTTGATTGTTTATAGCTCCTAAACAAACAATTGAAAGTTGACAAATGACACCATTGTACTTTTTATTTTATGTAGAGTACAAAAAATAAAAAATGTATAGGGTGATCTATTTAAAAAAACTCAACTTTGTGCTGTCATGGTTTTTTCGGACATAGACCCAAGTAATTTTAAACTGTGGGGCTTGTGTTCCTCTATCACTTTTATATTTACATATTTGTTAAATAATTGAAAATAGAGAAGTTATTCTACTTTGTCGCAGTAATTGGACACCCAGTATATGTATGATGTATGTATGATGTATGATGTATGATGTATGATGTACGATGTATGATGTACGATGTATGATGTATGATTATCGAAGTGCAATTTAAAGTTTTAAATTAGTAGGCTGTTGTACTTACAAAGACGACTAGACCTGCTTAGCTAAGGAAACCTTTAATTAATCAAATATCTGTCTATTTAATTCTGTGATAAGAAAATCTGATTTTGAGTTTTCTCTGACTTACCAGAGTTAGTAAAAGCAGCGAAAGTAACGTCACAAAAATCATTGCAAGCTAAATCACTATATTTATATATATATATATATATATATATATATATATATATATATATATATATATACCTGAAAAAAAAGTACCCAATTTGTTCCCGTGGGGAAAAATAATTTTATAAAAAGTAATACCTTGTCATCTGTCAACAAAGATACAATTTCAAACTTTTCTCCCGTCACAGTTACAAGTTATTTTATTCCTAATACCTGTCTATTCATAATCTGGCTAAATTATTGATTTTACGATGTAACTGAATGTAATCATTTTTGTTGTTGGTTCCAGTATAATAAAAAAGTGGCCAATTCAGAGTTGCGCTCGCTAGTAGAAGGTTCCGCACTTACAATTAATGCTTAGATATTTCTGTAAACAATAAATAAATAGTTTCGGTGATATGGGGGAATTTATTGAATCTCGCGCTCATTACCTTACGGTGGTAGCTATATGGGAAAAAGTTTCCGACCTATACTTTTGCATGTAGTGGATTTTTGCAGTGAGCTAGAAAGAGCGGAGTTGTATACAAAAGAAATATAAGCAACTAAACTATATTGCTTAATAACTTCCATCTAAAAAAATATGTATCCTATAATATGAGCAAATTAGATATTAATGTTATTTCTAATATCTATTTTGCAAGTTTTTTATTTGTGACAGATGGTCTGCATTCCTATCCTTCTCATGTAACCCTTTATAAAACAGAGTAAAATTGATTGAAACTCTATTTGAATGAAAATTATTGTAGGTCCTGGTGTACCTAATATTCGTGTATATCTTTCACATATTTACAATTTTGGACAAGAAGTTCAGGTACCAACCTATTCAATATTTTGATATTAAATTTCATTCTACCATATGTTTCTGTTTGCCTTACACTCGAAGATTTGTTGTATCTAACATATCTCTTATATTAGGAAAATTATTAGATCTTAAAATCATTCGGAATGGTGTTATTTGTTTTTTTCTTCAGAATATCTAGCTGTCTGTTCATTAACATAACAAGGTGGAACAAAAGTAAAAGAGTGGAGCAATAACCGTCTTATGAAATAATAAATAAATAATAATAGACAATTAGTTTCCGTTGGTTATTTAATTTTAATTAACTAATTTATCAACTAGCTAGCTTATTTGTTTAATATCTTTTTGTATTGTTTATTTTTAGATCACATTTAGTATTTATAGAGCAAACTTCGTGCTCACCTGGTGTCCCACGACACCTCTCGATGTCTTTACTATTTCTAGAATATATTATATTTTCAATGATTACAAATGAGAATATTTGTATTCTTCTACTTTCCCTTCCAATTTATATGTCGAATGATCCGCATGAATAATTTTTTACTATAATTTGCCTCACCAAATCTACCTCCTTCATAGTTTCGTTTTCGCATTGGTTGTATGGAAGCCTAAGAAACAAATGCTTGCACGAGTCAATTGGATGATTATCATAATTAGAGTTTCCCAAAATAATACAATTGTTCTCTTGTTACAAAACCTATTAATAACAAATTGACTCAAGTAGAATTTGCCTCAAAGTGGTGGAAAAGTTGTGTAAGGACACATTAAATATTTTCTAACAATTTATTTTTTATTATAAGTAGTATAACTGCACCCACTTCCTAATAATATTGTCATGAAAACACTTTTCAAGAAACTAACTGCTATCAGCTTTATTGTGACATCTCGTTGTTGAGTTTATTGTTCAAACGAAATACTCGCAAACAGAAATAGAATATGTCTAGCAGAACTTCTGCATTATTGCAGTCTCACTAACGCCTCTATTTGTATTTATTCAATAGAAGGGGTTGAAATTTACTATGCTATAGCTGAATGCCAACCTGAACAAAAAGCTGCTGACGTATTTCATATGTTTGCAAGGGTGGGTTATTCTTGGACTGTTTCTCAAAGATTCTATTATAACTAAGTAGACGAGAAGAGTACATATTAGTATAGATATATAGACACATTATTTGTTCGACATATGAAATATCAAGAATACTAAAATACAGATTGAATAAAAATAAAAAAGATGAGCCAACTGACAACAGACAAAGCTTTCCAGCCGCTCACAAAAAAAAATTCATGGAGTAAAAAACCAACCATTTATTTTTTCAGTGTGCCAAATTGGTCGTATTCAATTGCGGCGTAGGAAGAACCATCTAAGAAAAGTCTCAATAAACCGTTTTTTTGGAGCTCATTAACGAGTTTTTTGCGCTTTTCTCAGAGATGTGCATAGAAAGGCTGCGGACCAAAGAAAGTTATCTTAGCCATGTGCGGAAGATATATCTCATTTTAAAATAGAGTCATAAGCAAAAAAAATATTGAAAAAAATTTAGAACGAAACCAATTTTTCGCAAGCCTAAACCTCTTTCTATGTGCGTACAAAAATACAACATCCCACCGTGAATGCGAAAATCTTACCGCCACGTTAAATCTCAAACGACCCAGGACACACAAGCGCGTCCTCCGCAAGTATTGAGGGCGAGCTTGGACGCACATGTGCGCTTTCCGCAGCGAAAGGGTTAAAGAGCTTTGTGGAGAGTATTTAAGACAAGTTTCATCAAAATCGTTAGAGCCGTTTTAAAGTCGTTAAAAAAAACGTAAAGAAACTATAGGTACTCCCAATGCTAACGTTAATGCTTTGATTTAACCCTGAGATTTACAAAACCCTGTTGATCAGCGAAGTATTGAAAACGGACGTCAGTTCATGAAGTCAAAATTGTAAACGGTAAAGGGATAAAGTATTTCAAGATAACAAAATGTCTAACATGTGTATCTGTCTGACTCATCGTAGCCCTCAAACGCATTAACATATTTTTATTCAGTTTTTTGTGAGGCAACATGATGGAGAATGGAGAATAGTTTTTTATGCATGTTTCTAATCTAATATATTATTATTATTAATTAGTGTACCTACTTAAATGACAAAATTCCATTATACATAGATATGCTCTAACCTGTCAGACATTTGTTGATAACGATAACGGGGAAATGATAGTAACTGTATAAAATACATAGTAACACAAAAAATCAACTAGAACTAAATGATGTATCTTAGTTTAGCTTTGAGGAAATAATTAGTACAACACTGGCATCATTACTAAAAGGAGAATAGTATGAGGAGTATTATATAAAATAAAAGGTTTACACGCTTCAAAGCTGCTCATGATATATCAGAGGACTTGTTGCGTAAAACTTGTAGATATCAGGCCTACAGAAAAACCAAATAGCAAAAAACTTTGAACATTCATCAGCCGAGCTTAATGCTTGACTCGGTGTTGTTTCAATGTTCTCTACTCACGAACTATAAACATTATATATTTTGATTGTATATGTCACTGTAGATTAAACAGTTCATAGTTACGAAAACTAACAGTTATTAATGTTGTTTGACTTTCCTTGCCATGAGCTATCTCTGGTGGCAGAGCATACGTTATTCCTTGAGCTATTTATAATCCCTGAAGCCCCAAACACGAGAGAGATAAAGAGAGAGTGTCGACAGAACGTGAACCCTTTGCACAATTAGTTTGGCGTTGGAACCTTAATAAGCTCAACTAAGTGCAAAAACACAAAAGAAGTTCACGATAATAAAAACCTAGCGTGCGTGCTGAAATAAATTAAGTAGAAAACATTATCTGTAAACATTGTTGTCGAGTATCCCAAATAAGATTTTCCTGGAAGTGATGCGTCTGCAGAGCAGTGGCTCCTTTCCATAAAGCTCAATAAATTTCAGTTTGCATTAAATTTTATGAATAATTGCATTACAAAAAGACTCATCTCCTTATCCACAAACTCAGATTGGACCAAAAGCGTTCAAATTGTCAATGAATTAGAGTATACAGGTACTTTGCCCTTATATTTGTATCAGTTTAAATATTAAACATATCAACTTGAACTTCAACATGTATTCGTAGCATAAATATTTTATGGAAAAATACTTTGAAGGAGTTTATTAATGTATTAATGATGTCTAAGGGGCGATGAACAATATATTGATTTGTAATTTCCCCTACAAAGTTACTCAACTCGAATTGACACAAGGTACCTTGCATACAGATATATATTTGCGTCTCATGTATGCTAATATGAGAAGGGAATTAGAAAACTGATGTGAAATTAATAAGTGTTTTGGATTGTCAATTCATTTACCAACATAAATATTTCTTGACTTAGGGCGTTAATAAGTCAGTTTAAAAAAATAGCCTAGATTTTTTTCTGTGTGTCTTATACAAGTCAGTAAAAGATGTGCCAAAATCGGCTTAGCCGTTTCGAAGGTATTTCCTATTGGAAGAATGTTTCCTGTTATCTGATAATAGACATTTTCTGAGTGGGGTGTATCATAAGGATCAGTTCTAGCGCCACTATTATAATTCAATTTCTGCAGTGATTTCCAATATAGTATAACATCGTCTGAAGCTTTCTAGGCGAATGGCACAAACATATACATTGATACTGAGGGCCAAATTCAGAGTTGCCACTCTATCTCCACTCGCCCTCAAATTGTACTCAAATCAAACCTACTCTCAAATTTGGGATTCATAGTCATCACTCAATCTCAATTCACCCTCGATTTCTGCTAAAATCAACCCAACAATCCAATTTGGGATTCTAGAACGAAACTACACTCAAAAGGCCCCTCAACTGGTTCTCAATACTGAGTATAAATTAGGGTGTCAAATTTTGACACTTCAATTTAATGTCAGTTTTTGAGCTTGTCATAATTTCGTTCAATATTTTTGTTATGTTCATTGCGTTTAATATTAATTTTTTATATATATATATATATATATATATATATATATATATATATATATATATATATATATATTTATTAAAAATTAACAACTTCAACGAATTTCATTGATTATGTGGAAGATACTTAGCTATTCCAAGGTAAGACAGTATTTGTGAGCTATATTTTGAAATTGTCAATGAGAATTTTAGATATATTTTAAGAGATTACAAAAATCCTTTTGAGAAATTTAGTAATTGTTAAATTTATATGAGAGGGAGATTCCATGGAGAATATATTTCCTTTTTGATAGATTAGCTCATCTTTTTCTTACAATTTATTACCATAGAATAAAGTTATTTAATCTGTGCCATAACTGCTGAATATTGGACCCTCAGCTCCTTTAAATAAGCATTTCTCATTTGCTGACATATTTTTTCTGGTTTTGTGCCATACCAAATTTAAAGTTCTTATTTTTATTGAAATTCATACTTTTGTAACTGAAAATGACAGAATGGCAGGGTAATTATAGTTCATATACCAAAAACAGAGAGATACGTCAATGCTCTGTGATGGTTAAACCCATTAAAAACAGGCATGCCACATGATCCAACCCTTAAATTGAGTTATGATTGAGGAACAACGATTTTTATATCTCTGAATCCCAATTTGAGGTTAGGTCTCCACTCATTCTCAAATTTTTCTCAAATTGTTTATAGTAGATATTGAGTTTGAGTGACGTCTTTGAATTCCACCCTGGAAATCAGTTTTTTTTGGTTGCTGCCGTTGAACATTGAAATGTGTACTTTGCGTCTTATTGGGAAAAAGAATCCGCGATATAATCATACAGTTAATAACGTACAACAAAATAAAGTGGATCCTCAAACCGTCCTATGCATGATAGTTAACTCTAATTTAACCTGATCAGAACACAGCCTGAACATAACCAAACAAGGCTCACGTAAACAATTAAGTTTCAAGAACATTCTCCTCCTTAACATTCACATACTTATATACAATAAATGTTCGTCCTATTTTGGATTATATCGGAAATGTTTGATATCCTGAGTTGAAAAAGTTCAAAATTATTGGAAAATGTCAACTGTCTTGCTATTAGGTATATGTGTATGGGCACAAATACAAAGTCATGAAAGAAAATTCCAAACAAGAATTAGGCAGTTCCTTCAGTGAAATCATATATTCTCTTTATGGATGGCATCCACCAAAATGTATGAGATGAGATACATTCAACAGATTTGTTGTTATTTATACGGCTTAGAGAAGAATGTTGTGATAAATGCCTGATTAAAATTTCATAGACAGATAAAAATTTTACTCTTTCACCTCATTTGAAAGGAGAACCACTTCCTTTTTCCACTAAAAAATCATCAGAATTGTAATCGTTTATTATGCAAAGCATGCGAAAAAATCAAATCATCATAACTTATAGGTTGTTGCTTCTCATCAGTATGTAACAGGGTGAAGACTCATATTTGATAATCAATCCTACGTTGGAGGATGAGGAGTTAGCCGTACCAGTCAATATTAGAATATGAATTTAAATTACTCCCTACCTAGTATATTAGACCTACATTTCGTAGGGTGCCACAATAAGAACGATTGTTTTTCGTCGACATAATGCGATTTATGCGTTTTACCACTATACTGCTTAACCAGTAAGGTAGATTTAATTTAACAGGTAGGCAGTTATTTAAATTCATATTCCAATATGGTAGACTGGTACGGATAACTCCTCATTAAAGTTAATGTATCGATCATTTACTAGTCGTCTTAATCGTCTGTTTATCCTGAAGATTGATACAAGTCTGAGTTCTAAATTAGTAGTGATTATCATTGATGTGTCAGTGATGTATTTCAACATGCGACATACTAATAAGAGGCAACAACCTCGAAATCATAATATATGTCTGGGAGACTGTAGTGTAGTGGAAAAATCGCAAATTATTCCCATATGATTGTGAAGAATAAGAGACGTTCAAGAGGTGTTCAGCCTGGAAAAGGTCCACTTTCGCACCTAGGGCAAAAAAAACTATTTTAGACTACTGTGTTGAAAACTGAACATCTAAAATTTTAGAAGATTACAATACTTTCCTTTCTAGGCTACAAAAAGTATCAGTATTAAAGTAAAAAATATATATAAACAATGTCATTATAAATCTTCTCTTTCTTTGCAGTCGACCAGTAATCCTGCCCTCTCCGCTAGAAAAGTTTGGAAGAATTATAAAACATTCTTGGACCAGAGACATGTTTACGTTGTTTCTCTTTGTTTTTTCGGAATCTCTCTCAAGAATGTCAATTTTAATATAAATTAAAAAATTCATTCAAATTTTATTGTTTTCTCCTTCCGACTGAAAGCATTATCGGGTTACTTCTGTAGGTACTTAACTACTGGACCTCACACAGCCAATCAAAAATCTCCCACAGAGATATCGAACACTGTTAGGTGCTTTGCGATGCAAGAAAAACTTCCCTTAACCAGCATGTATACCTACCGCAATATTTTCTGACTGCGCGACGAAAAATAAATCAGACATTACGTGCGGGCATTGTGCCGCGCGCTCATTTCAAGCCTGCTTTATCGAGTTCTGCTGTTTGTCGATTGTTTTACAGATAATGGATGTATTGTGGTAGTGGTTGGATAGTCGATTTGATTTATGCATTATGGTGATTGGACCTGCCTGATGACGATTGGGATAAATGAACAGCATGTACACGGGTGGTGGTCGCTATGTCCACAAGCGGGGGTAATAATGTTTAGTGCTTGAGAAGGGTGCAAGAGCTGGACTTTGTGGGAAAGTATTTTTGAACATATTGAACGAAACCACCTAGTAGGTATATCAACAAATAGTTTTTTAGAAATAAAGATGTCACCTACAATTTTTTCAATGGTCAATAATCTGCTGACATTCGTGTTTCTTTGATTGTGCGAGCTCGATAGTAGTACATACTTATATTTTTCTGATCAATTTTAGATACAGGGTGATCCAGCGGAGAGAGAAAGCTTTGACTTATGATGTTTCAAAAAAAAAATTCATGCATAGACCTACAAAAGATTCATAACGTCAAGATTCGAGCACTAAAGAAATAACAGCAAAAACAAATATTTCACATAGTGGTTTGAACGGTTCCACACATATCAGTTAGACCTGCATCAAGAATTTTGGTAATCAAATCAAATCAAATCCAAAAATGTACTAAAAACGGGGGATTGCAATGCAGATCAATAAGAATGATATCTATAATTATGAAATTATGTGAGATAAAGAACGAGATGACATCAAAACTGATGGTTTCAATGAGTAAATTGCACATAACTTAGATTTAAAGCAATCTAAAAGTGTTGAGTTTGAACAATCTTTAGGAATAAGTGACATTCAATTTTTTGAATCTAATTTCTATATCGAAAATTGATGTGAAGATTTCTACTGTGAAATATAAAATAAGAAAGACTTTATTTAAGTCGACAGTAGATATAAGGTAATACAATTACCGTGCCTACCAACGATGACAACTACTCGGTGAGCTAAAGCTCCAGCCCGCATTGCATTACGTCATCGTTGATATGTGCAATATGATTGATTATAAACCAATACTTATATTGCATACTCCTAACCCTTTTGCTTTAATTTAATTCTGATTCAATTATAATTATCATCCATTTTTTTCTATTCAGTTGACCAAGTACCAAATTTGGTTGCTATAGCACAAAATATAGTTTTTAAAATTTGGCCGTCTTTGTTAACAGATTTTGGCCGAGAGCTAATCACGTTCACGGTAGGTAATTACATCCGTATCTACACATAAAAATGGAAATACAAATATTTTCCTGAAAACCATTTTATATAACTTCGGGTACCTTGGAACGTGGAGATTTGTCAAAATTAAAATTTCGGAAATGCAGGCCCATTACAATAATTTCCAATTGGGAAGTTATAGATTAACTTAATCTTATACCTACCTAGCGTAGTCTTGTAAGGATGAGGACATTGAATTTTACCTGGATTCAAGCAAATCTTCGTTTACGATGTCAAGCAAATTTTGTATAAAATTATTTATATCAACATTTTGACAGGTCTCAGAATAGTAAGAGAACTAAAATTCAGTTTTTCGCTTTCTACTCTAATTATGAAGATATAGTAAAAGTTCTTCAGTTTTGATTATTCTTCATTTATGCGAGCGAAGAAAGTTGAAAGATGGTACAATCGAAAATTTAAGAAAATCGACAGGTTTGTCTCCTCTAAAAACTTCAAATGGTTGTAAAAGCACTTTTTATCTGGAAACGTTTTAAATGAATAGTGTTCAAAATATTCGAAGATATGTGAGTGAGATCCCTTAAAGTGGGGAGATTTCGAAATATTTGAGAAAAAAGCGACAAATCTGAATTGCATTTGTAGACTTTGGAATGAAATCTCATGTTGCAACTGAGTGCTTTTTCTCTGTTCCCTCACATTTTGAACTTGCTCCCATTATGATGATTTTTCCATGACAAGTATTTTTAATCTTGAAGTAATCCATTTTATATTGTGAAGTTCTCATGAAACTGCGACTTTTATTCTTTACTGCGAATTGTTTGCGGGGAATGAATGTGACTAGCGTGTCAAGATATTTTAATAAGAACGTGTTATTCAACATAGATATAGCAGATAATGCATCCCTCATATCCTCTTCTTGAACAAATGAGAATTTTAATTCTCTTCATCACATTTTCTGATATTTTGTTCAATATTTCCGTATTTATTTAACCTTTTTAGCATTTCAAAATCCCTTTTTGGCCAATTGAAAGCATTGTGAGCAATATTTTATACCTATGTGGTACAACTATTTATTTAAATAATAGCTCGTTAACCTTTCGTGTTTTCTACTAGATGTATATAAAATGTTTACTTTTCTTATTCATATACCCTAAAATTCATTGGATTATCGAATATGACTCCTAAATATTTTTGCTTGTCGACACATACCTGAGCATCAATCAAAAATTGGTTTTCCAATATTCAAACACATGTATTTTTTCGAAGCCACTGGTTTACATTCTTTTTAAATTTCCCAAGTAACATTTTGGAAATCCTTTTCGTATTATATATTAAAGTATGGTCTATGAACATGTGTATCTCACATTTATTCAATATCGCTGATATTACATTATTATTATACGGAATAAACAATATTGGTCCTAGCTTACTACCTTGTGGCACACCTTGTCTTCTGAAATATGAAAGAAAATCACTAGACATTATCGAGAACATAATATATTTGTCATCATAGTACAGCATACAAAACATTCATGAGTTTTTTAGTGCTTTATGATTCATAAATCTCAAGAACAATTTAAGTTATATTTCTACGTAAGGAACTTTTGTAACTTTTGTATATGTTGTTTGATATCAAATATTGAAGCTCTCCAAAATATCATAAATTTTTTGAGTTTGAGTGAGAATTATTATTTTTTCAAGGTAAGCACAAGAAAAATAATTCTAAAAGAATACCTGAATTTATAAATCCATACCGACAATACATTCCTTTATCACATCCACTATGCTCTATTCAAAATTACATTCAAGCCTCGTATCTATTCATACAGCGAAAGCTCAAGGGGCATCACAGTATTGTACCATCGCTACAGGTACTTCTGCGAAAGCTCTAAGAATTCCTTCTCCTATTCGGGTGTTTTACATTCATATCGAGAGAACAGTGCGCATATAAAAATATCGACAAGGTATCCCTTGAGGACGAGGCAGTATCGTGCACACCAAAAGGGTTATCTAGTTATATCAGCCAGCTTATCCTTAATTCTATTCGTATTCCCACTTCAGGCATAAAACAGCACAGTAGCTATATTATATTCTTGGAATATTATAAGACATCGTCTATACTGGCCCCTCCGCCAAATTCTCGACCTTTATAGACGAACGAAAGCCGGCGACACAGAAGATTAGCTTTTCCTCTAAAAAGATGCAGAGCTCAAAACTCATAACTTCATAGCAAAATATTCCATGTGCAACTATGTAGATGTTTCATTTATACTAAATATTTTCCGATTGGGATTTTAGCTTAATAATCACGAGAATTCAGAGTAAGAAAAAGATCTATTTCTGATTCAACGAAACCAGATACTCTGCAAGTTTAAATAAACATGTTTACAGTCTTTTAACTCCCTTACCAAGTTGTTTCTTAGAGATAAAGAGACAGTTCCAGTTAAGCCTTCACCAATTACAAATGAGATTGTTTTCTTTGGATTAGGTAATATCGAGGCATCTAATTCAGTATTATTTATTTATTCGCAGCAGGTATACTTACAAGCTCAATCGGATATGTGAATAATTTTGTTTTGTCAAAAGTATTAATATTCTCTTATGTGATGCAAGTAGGTACTTGAGAATTCTATGTCAGTAGACATTGTTCCTCAGTTTGCCATGTGATAGAATATTAAAAATAGTATCACTACAGTAAAAATACAATATTATTGTTATTTCAGATCTTGACGTTATGTGGAAGGTAGATTCTGTACAATCGGAATTGGACATGCGTACAGATAGAGAATATAAGTAGTTACCTAGATGATGAATTTATAGATGGGTAATATCAGCAATAATATAGGCCGCTACATATTTGATGAATGTATATATAATATACCTCATGAACTAATGATATGTGCAAGAATCGAAGAAGAACTACAACAAAATCTAAAAGTTTGAGATACAAAAATAAACCTAAAAATCAACATAGACAAAACTAAAGTGATGGTAATAGGCGCAAATGGCGAACAAACGTCCATAGACCTAAACAACAAGATAATAGAACAAACAGATTGCTTTAAATATCTAGGTGTAATGATACAAAAAAGTGGAACAAATGAAGCGGAAATAAATGAGCGAATAGGAACCGCTATAAAACTATACTACATGATAAATAAAACACTGATCTGGAAAAAAGAAATATCACAGAAAACAAAACTAATAGTATACAAAACAATAGTCAAACCAATAATATTATTTGGATGCGAAAGTTGGACACTCACAAATTAACAAAAAAATAAAATACAAGCCGTGGAGATGAAATATTTGAGAGGAATAAAAGGGGTTACAAAAAGGGATAAAATAAGAAGTGACAGAATAAAAGAAGGTCTAGAAATAGAAGACATAACGACCACTGTGGAAAAACAACAATTAAGATGGTTTGGACACTTAACGAGGATGAATAACGATAGACAGGTCAAAAACATATGGCAGGCAAAGTCAGCCCAAAAACAAAAAAAGAGGGAGGCCAAAAAAGAAATGGGATGATACAGCGGCGGAAATTCTGAAGAAAAGAAATAAGACATGGATAGAAGCTCAAAATTCTTACAAGAGTAATACATACACCTTAACACCTAAGGGTAGATAAGGTTATTGATTATATATTGATTATATATAGCAATAATTTAAAGGAGATCTAGAATAGGTATAAATAGATAGTGCATATGAAGGAAGAGCTATTCTTCCCTTCAATTATCTGGGATGAAACATAACATATAATTATTATATTTATGCAGAAAACCAAATGAACAAATTTTGAAAATATATAGAACTATAAACAGAAATCTAATAAATAGGACTACAATGAATACGCAAATGGAATTCTATAAAACAATTGCCGTTGCAGTCTCTTTTAGATGTCATTGAAAAAAAAATAACTACAAAAAACAAGAAAGCCCTATCCAGGAACAAGAAATGACGAAGGATTAATTTGGAAATCAAAACATTAGAGAAACTGCATTTAAAAATTTTAAAATCTCTACCTTACTAGATATCATGCCTACTACTTGACGCGTAAAAATAACAAAATGTTTAAAAGGATAGAAGTCCATAGAAGTGACTGATTAGTATTGGTAATCAGAAAGTTGGCAGCTAATCAGTAGAAAATAGCGTGATATAGACTATCTTTTGTTTCTGCTAGTACCCAATTCTATTATTTTCATATATGGTTTTATTTACAAAATAATATTTTTCACTATAAGTATATTGAATAGAAAGTGATTTTTCTTCTACAGTTTGAAATTCTCTGTAATATATGTAATTTTCCAATTTAAATCACATTTTCAATTCTTTTGAATAAAGACTCGCCGTATTCAAAATTAGTCATAGATTGCTCGATAAACTATATTGGAGGATGCTCAAATACATGATAATTTTAAGGCCACTATATAGATAGGATAGGAATAATAGATAATTTATGGGGTGTATAGGTATTTTTTTTTCAACAACAACAGCGTATATTCTCGTGAATATTTTTTTTACAAAAACTAGGACCGACTTTATTGGTTGGTGCACTGAAAAATACAAAATACTTAATATTAGTTCCAATGATGCTGGTAAGTTTGGAGTTGTGTAGCTATAGGTCAATAGAAGACTTTACACCAAGTAGTAATATTATTTTGTTTTTTCAGTGCAACAACTTATAAAGTCGGTGCTGGTTTTTGTAAAGAATGATATTTAATAATTTTCAGTGTACCATTAGTTATCATAATGGGTAAACGTTCACTTGTAACTATTACCTATGTATAATCTTTTTTTATACGTACTTATTTTTATTCCGGGATCTCAAAACATCGCGGAAACACACATATTTAAAACTTTAGGCTCTGGAGTGCTATTGCGTTGAACTTTAATTTTTTGTCATAAATCAATTCATTTAACAAGTTAAAAGGAAACTTTAGGCAATCAATTGAATGCATATTTAACAAACACAATTTTAGTCTTTCTAGAAACATCATTTATTTATTCACTATTTTGTGGTGGGTAAGTTGAAGCTGTTCTTGCTGAAAATTGTTTTGAACCCGGTGCCAATAGTTTTCTACCTACATATAACTTCAAAATACCAGGTCCAATATATTTTTCAGTGCACCAATTATATAAAGGTGGTCCTTTTTAGGTTAAAAAATATTATTTATCCTATCTGTTCGCAAGTTTGGCTACTATTCTGATGATTTTCTTATATTTGATAGAATGCTTTTCAAAATCCAACATTTCCCCAAGAGTGGTGAAGGAGAAAACTTTTCTGCTGGTACCGGTACTTTTGAAGATTTAAATATCTATAACTACCACTGCACAGAAAAGATAACAATATAAAACAATATTACAAAAAATGAGGAACAAACTAAAATGTTTCTGAAATATGAGTGTGTTTTTTTAAACAAATGTTAAGAAACCGAAGTTGAATCACTCATTAGAACTGTGAGTTTGAAATGTTCCTTGAAATTTCATCACGTTTCATCACATACCGCTATCCATACCCTATTGCGCGATTTAAGGCGTCTTCACCCGAGAGACGCTTAATATGTCTCCACCATTATTGCTAGACAGGTGAACGTGAACATTTATTACATATTAAAGTTGTATTCGTAGTCGGACGTGTCCTTCTTAATATTCCCGCCGCACTGTCGGTGGCACCGTTCCAGAATCGCGACACAATAACTATAGTTAAAGTGCATAAATCTAGTGGATGACATGGAGCCAGTACATACACATACACACACATTCAGACATAAATACAGATTCAAATTAATGAAAGTGTTATAACTACTGTGGATGTTCTCAACTCTGCAAGTCAAGTTCCAGAAATAATGTCTCATCATATTCTTATTATTCTCTGTTATAGTTTCTTACTAAACTATTTATCAAAATATTGATCAGTGTAGTAATAGCATAAGAGTTAATTTCTTACGATTGCCTAAAAGGTGGCAAAAGGAACCCTTATAGTCTCGTTTATATTTTGCTCGATCTCGCCCCTCTAATCACCCACGATAGAAAAGTAAACCCCTGAAAAAGTTGCGGTGTAATAGCTTGTTGGGTTGCAGTAAAAAATATTAAATTATCACAGTGTTCTTCGAAATATTAATAATAATCAAGAAAATCAACAATTTTCAAACTAGAATCTCAATATTTCGAAAACGAGTAAAAGAAATGATTAAATAGAATATTCTTCACCTTTATTCTGAATAATTTTGGGTTGCTTATTAGTCTGATTCAGAGAGAACGCTTGTTGCTAATAAGAATAACCCTGTGCTAAACGTTGTGGTGGAGTTCGCTTGAGCAATGCATGCCAAAGTTTGCAGATTGCTTCCAAACATTTATTTCCGCCACCTTGTCTGTACCGACTGAGCTACTATCCACTTATGACAGGTTGACTGATTCCATAAACTGAATGTGACCCGTGAGCGACGCCACTTTATATATCTGAATCTTGAAATGACATGAATCCAGAATGTTCTAGATACTTGTCAAACTGACAATTCCATGAGAAAATGTACTTCGAATATCTGTACCAAACAAATAGGCACCCGGAGGTGTCAAGGTGTTACATATCTGTCTTATGTCTGGCCTTCAACCTTGCTTTCTTCCAATTTAACCCATGGTCCCATGTTTTTCTTGGTCTGTCTCTTGGACGTTTTCCTGACGATTTTGTTTGCCATACAGTTTTTGCTTGCTGTCTGGTTTTCATTCTTGTTAATACATATAGATTATTCATTTTAATTTTATTATTGATGATAATATCTTAGAAAAAGTTGACTGTATGAATGATCTCGGCGTAATTTTTGAGAAAAATTTTGTGTTTAAATTATTATTAATTATTAATTATCTTGGTTTTATGGTGCAATTTATTCGTGAATTTTCCAAGATTGACGGTATAAAATATGTTTATAGAACACTTGTACTATCAGGTGGACCTATACAAGCTAGTGTCTGAGCAACTAAAGTGGTAAACCCTTGCACTATATTGATCATGATTAAACTGAAATCTCTTCCACTTTGAAGATATAGTTAAATCAATTCACACCAACACAACACAAATTTTATGTAGACATATAAATAACTCAGAAAATTCGAGTTTATTTCTTGAAAGGCCATCTTCCAATAGCCAGTGTGGATGTTAATTCATATCTGAAAGAAAACCTACGACGGGCTAAGCTATTTTGATGTAAAATCATATTTCTACTTAAATAGCTACGATTATTGGTTGGTTAATGTACTATCCAGCAAGTTTACAAGTTCTACATGATTTATCGCTAAAGGACAAACTACAAGAAAAATACACAAATTAACTGGTGTTTCTGGCTATTTTATAACCAATCTTCAGGTTCTGGATAAGGATTTGACTATTTAAGGACAAAGAATCATAACTCTCTCTGATACTCAGTTAGACGTTTATTTAAAAAAACACAATTTTTTGCATGCCTAATATTTAGAATGTCTAAGCTGAAAGATCGCATAGTTTATAGGCTAACAGGATAGTATAGAAAACAAACAATATTGATAGCCAATTTAGTAGAAGTATTTTCCATCAAAATAGCCAGTCATTTAGACAGATTTTATACTATCCAGCTAGTCTATAAACTAGCCAAGTAAACTGTTTAACCGTAACATATGTTTACTTTAATTTATTGTAAACTGGCACATATGCCCGTTGTTCTAATAAATAAATAAAGCCTCATAAATAGAATGCCACTGTATCAACTATACAATTTAGATATAATGGGCCAATCTAACAGTGTTGCTGGCTTAAGAAATACAACAGATTCCTGAGGATGACTTCTTTATTTATATAATATGTTTTTTTGTTATTAACTCATGATTTATTTTATAAAAAATATTGTACTCTCAAAATATCATTTCTACTCGTACTTGTCCCATTTTATTTTCAGAGATCGTGCTAAATACTGAAAAAAGATGATAATGTACAAGAATCAATGAACCATTGCCATTTTAAGCTTAAATGTCTCAGTTATGACTGAAACTTCTAAGAATACACAAGACTCCTTGTCTTTGAGAGTTCTGCTTGTCGCTTTATAATACCTCGAGAAGCATAACCCATTACCGATGCAAGGGCAATCGTATTAACCAAAAGTGCAACTTCGAGCAAAGACAATCCATCAGTCTGCATAAATTGATTGCATTTGCATTAAACTAAGTTAGGAACGTTGTCTTCGTTAGTTTAGGAGGATGTCATCAAAGGATGCTACTCCAACTACACAAGAGTGTATAGTTATATAGGACTGTCGCTTTTATATATTTAAGACCCTAATTTGATTTCTTGGTTCTTCAGCTACCCCACTTAGAGGAGAAACCCTTAGGCATATATTACATATATATGGGAAAGAGAGTTATAGTACCGATATCCGAGAAAATATGATATGTTTGATATTTTAAGCCCTTATTTAAATTGTTGTGAGTTCATATTTATCGGACCGATACAATTTATTGGAAAAATGTATTTTTTATTCACCCTTCCTTTATGTTTCTACATTGGTACCTACCCGTCTACCTGATCTAAGATCATCGACAACATATTTATTACGAGACATACTCGTACTTGCCTGCTATATTCAGTTTTGTTATTTTGTTATTTCATTAAAGATTGACATTATAAGAAATTCTGATGTGCCTATTCAAATCATAGAGCCATTCCAAACAAACGTACATATGCAATGCGTTTCAATGAAAATTATCCAGACTAAATGACTTTTGATAGATAAATTTTCACAAAAAACGCAAAAACATGTCAAATAAAATTTTTAGGGGGACACATTTTTGCATATTTATACTTTGTGTAACTTGCACCCCCTACCTTGGCCACCTCTCCATTTTTTTAATGGAACACCCAATTTTTTGCAATTTTGAGTTCTCCTCATTAAACAAATTTCAAATATATATAATACTTAGGGTCCAAATTAATTAGTCTCTGAGCTACAGGGAAGTTTCGCAATAGGATGGGTTGCAATAACAAATTAAATTGATACTTTATTTTAATGTATGAACAGTTCCATTACAAATAAAGTTTTGTTTCATACAATATTTTATTAGTTGTTCAAATTGACCTCCAGTGGAGTCCATGCAGAGATAAATTCTCCTCTCAAATGCCTCTCTAACATTGCGCCACATGTCTGGAGTTAATTGTCTATATTCGTGAATAATTCTTTGTCGCAAATCATCTTTTGAATCTGGTTGGGTGACATAAAGTTTTTTTTTAAATACCCCCACAAAAAGTCTAACGGGGTTAAATCGGGTGACCTAGTTGGCCACTCCACCATCGGACCTCTTCTTCCTATCCAGCGACCGAGAAATGCTTGATCCAAAAACTTCCGTACAGCCAAAGTATAATGTGAAGGTGCACCATCTTGTTGAATCACAAGTAAATCTACTTACAGAGTATCATTTTGTTCTACTATTCGAGTTATTTCTGTATCGATTGCGTCCCAAAGAAATTATAGATAAGTCTCACCAATTAAAATCCGATCAAGAAAGAAACCAAACGAAAACTTCAAACTAATTCAGTTTACTGTCAATACAATAATAAACTATTCATAATTTGTTATTGCAATCCATCCTATTGTGAAACATCCATTTTAAAATTCATCTGTAGCTCATTGACTACTTTGGACCCTAGGTATTATCTATACATTTTTGAAATCTGTTTGATGAGAAGAATCCAAAATTGCAAAATTGGGTGTTCTATTGAAAAAATGGAGGAGGTGACGTAGATGGATGAAAGTTACACCAATTATAAATATGCAAAAATGTGTCCCTCTAGAAATGTTACCTGATGTGTTTTTGCGTTTTTCGTGAAAATGTATCTATCAAAAGTTATTTAGGGTGGATAGTTTTCATTGAAACGCACTGTATATTGTTTTTTATAGTAATGGTCTATTGCTGTACTTTTGAAATTTACATTAGTAAATTAGCTGACGATTCATAGAATCAGGTTCACAATATTTTTCAAATATTTATGACGCATGCAAATATTAATTTCTTCTTCGTAGTATTAAGAATAGTTTATATTTGTGATTACATAGTTTCAAAATCAAAGATTGTAAGAATATATATATTTTGTCTTGAAATTATTGTAGTTTTAATATGTCTTGTTTTATTACAGGTAAGTCAGCAGTCATCAATCACTTCATTTCTATTAAAACTGAAGATGAAAATATTTTGGCATATACCGTGGTGAGTAGCACCTTCAGTTTCCTTATCATTAAAATCGACAGTCGACCGGGTTGCGCTTTGATCTGTCAGTTATTAAATTAGGCCTAGTTATGAGATGAGGGAAGCTTTGTTCCTCCTTTTTTTGGTGCGTAATCTTGAAGATTGGGTATAATGATTTGGATTAGGGAGGCCATCTTTCGAATAAAAGTAGCTAATTAATGATATTTACTTTCTCTCAGATTCATTTATAAAATTATTCTTTTTTGCTTCTTCTATTCATTAAATTTATTACATCAAAGCAAGAGTGATATTCCAAAGTTATTAAGTTAAGAATGGCTTATTTTTATTGAAGTTAAGTAATGAATCTATATTTATATTTGTAAAATATATTTTGATGTGATGTTTGAGCTATTAATAAAAAGTTGAGGGTGCCCAGTTGTCGAACATCTACCAACTTACTGTTAAAGGACCGGCTAATATCTACCCACAGTTAACTAACTGTTAGCTGACTGATAGTTATGTTAGGTTAGGTTAGAGCTAACTGACAAATAATTAACTAAATGTTAACTATCCGATAGTTAACGAGCTAGTCAAGGTCATTTTACAACCACCTACGAAGAAATTCAGCTATTTATAAAATGGCGCCTAAACGTTTGTTGTCATTGGCCCTGTTTTGTAATAAAGCACATCATGTATCTTGAAATGATACACACCATGAGATTGTTAGTAGTTGGAGTATTATCGAAATAGCTAATATTCAGATTTTTCTTTTTTTGCCCAATCCATGTTGACTCAAATAGGGTAAATTCACACCTTTTTAGAAGAAAGAAGCAGGGAAATAGAAGAGATAATTTCTTTTGGCTAGTGTTTGACAGGCAATAAAATTATGCACTGCAGTCTTGATACCTATCCATCAAAAGCTCTCGCACACTTGGCACTTTTTATTTGCTTATTCTGTTAGAGTAATTTCATATTATTGTGATTGCCAGTGATAATGACTGAAAAAAAAAAGATTAACAAAGTGAAAACATGAAACGGAAATGATTTGTAAATACTTACTTATGCCTCCAGTCACAGGTGTGTTGAAGTTTCTCCAGAGAGAAATACTTTCCTCATCTATCTATTACACCCCCTTCCCCATATTTTGTTGATTCGTGGTTTGGCATTACAATAATTAAATGTGATTATTCTACCAGAAACAAAATCTAAACTAAGCTCTGATTAAAAAAAATACTATGCGTAATTCTTCATCTGTAATGAAATCAATATTGGAAAAGCCGCCAAGTAAAAGTGGAAATTCATAAAAATGTTTTTTCAACAGTTTTGTACCAAATTCAGTATATTATGCCTCGTGATGAAAATATATTATGTCATTAAAGCTCTGGTTGAGAGAAATATAAACTGTGATCATAACATTTTTTTTTTCATCATCTCTTGAACTGCTTTCGTCCATATTTTACAATATTTTATTCCTTTAGGTATTCAATTTACTTTATATAAATAAATGTTAGCTTCCTCTCATATCTACTCTACCAAGGTCATCGCATATCGGCATTATTGAATTATAGACAACATCAATGTTTCTAATAAAGCTAACATAAATATCAAATAAAAAAACATAAAAATAAGAATGTGAATACAGAATACTGAATTACAGATATTACTTAAAATAGGAATATGTATATTACGAAATGTAGCTGCTCGTCGAATTCCGAGGAGGTCGAAACGCTTGGGTATCGAAATCCGAGGACACCGAATTCCGAGGTGACCAAAACTTATCCCCACCCAAACCGACTTCGCTGACATACGAGTACCTTGCGTTGAGAGTAGAAATGTACAGAAGAAGCTGCTGTTATGTCTGTGGTAAGAAGCTATATAAACAGGAGATTCAACTGTCTATACAAAACCATGTGACGCGCTGACTCCGCAAACGACGACAGAGTCGTGGACTAGTAAAATCGGGTCTGCGCGCTACGTTAGTGCGCACGTTTCATGTGCCTTTGATGTATTTTTAAATTCAAATTCATGTCAAGGCAAATCTTATTGTTTGACGTTTCGGTGTTTATAAGTTTTCAACTTTATTTTATAGCTCACGTTTGTTGCATTGAACAATGACCTCAAAAGTATTTTACGTGGTTTGATGATGTCGGTCATCATTTCAAACATGTCAAATAAGGTAGAGCAGCAACGAAAAAAATATTTATTTGAGATCTGCATATCGAGGACAGATATGCTTTGATCCAAATACTTCTATAACAATATTGAGAAACGGTGCTGAAGAGAAAGAGATTAAGGGCAAATTGCGAGCGAGAATGACAATACTAGCTTAGAATCTGTTATGAAATGCACAATAAATACATTTGGATCGTCTTTTAAATTCGGAATCCCATAAAGACAAGAAACACTACTTGAATATACCTACTAATTCAATGTCCTATCCAACGATGCTACTTTTATGAGAATAGATAATTAAAGCAGAGCTTATCTCTATAACAATTTTAGTCATTTGCATTATGCTATTCAAACGATTTTCATATATTATAATACGAGAAGGTCATTTGCAATCTGGTCATATTCCGCATAATCGCCGCTATAACACATTTCAAGTCACTCCATAGACAAAAAAGCCGCCCACTTTTTAATGATACTTTTAAAATTTTTCTGGAGCCTGTTTTATATTGCAGTTCAGCGCGCCTTGTTTTATGTACACTGAAGCGTCAAGTTTCAAATATAGCATGCTTTAAAAGCAGTCAATGGGGAATGCAATTTTCTAAAAGTTTAAGTGGATCTTCACACACTCTAAAATCTCAATTCTCTAAACTTATTTGAAGTTTACTATATCACTTCACATAGAGAGGAGACAGAGAACATAGATAAAATATGTAGATACGGCGACAGAGAAGACACATGGTGGTGCGCACTTTTGTTATGCGCAGACCCGACTTTAGGCCACGACCCTGCCGTCGTTCACTGCGTTACCCCCTCCTCAGGTCTTATATCTCCTGTCTAAATAGCTTCTTAGTCTGTGGTTTAGTGCACAAAGGGCCGATTTCATAAAACTACCATTTTAAGGAGATGACTAAAAAAGAATTTTTGTATGCGTTATTGACAATAATCATGAATATTCTTCTTTTTTCCTAAAATTTATTAACTTCCCAGGGGAAGTTAATGTAATGGGGCCAATTTTGTAAATCCCCAGCTTTTGCATAATTCCCTGTTTCAAAATCACCAGAATCCACATTCAACGTTTTTATCGAGATGTCTGTGTGTGTAAAAATGTTTGTGTATGGGGGTGGGCTCATTCAATGCGTAATTAAGAATTTAAGAACTGAAAAAGTTTCCAGCCGAGTCACGTTAGTTGATTTTTAACTGCAATTCGAAAACTAAGAAAATTCCGACAGCCAGTAGCTAGCGGAAAGCTAGACATAGGTCCTTACTAAATAGTACACAGTGTGCGGCGAGACTCTAGTGGGTAGAGCATTGTTCTGATCTAATAATGATAATAGTTGAGAGTGGGTTTAAATCCACTCTGGCAGTTTTTTTTCGCTTATTTGCTGATCAGTATAATAGTTTTATATAAAATGTTGGAAATCAAGATGCATAATAACAACTAACAACTACTGAAAATTCGTATTGAGTTTTTATGTTCGTCCGAATATTTTTAAATCTACAGGGAAGCTCGTCGTGAAGACCCCGAGGGTCACACTCATTTTGCTGATTTAATAAGTCATTTAATAGTGCTGGTAACCAATACAACATGTTTTTTTATTAGAAAAAAATAAAGTTTAAGAAATATTGCTTTTAATGCATGATTAAGGGAAAAAATACTCAGTTTAATAAAAAAATCATAAATTCAAACAATATAATGAATAATAACAATTCTAAAAACAAATAAGAAAGCAACGAACTTAAAAAATTAGCCAGAACTTCTAAAATTGTAGCTGATTATCACACTCTTATGCTAGCTTTAATTAAAATCTTCATCATTTTCATTATGTTGAATTTGATTGCAATGTGGCAAATTGATAAAAAAGTCTGTTATCCACTACAGTAGTTCTATCAAGTTATTATATTTAAAAAAAAAGATATAGGTCTGGGATTTGTAGATATGACAAAAAGGTTATCTGGCAGATACATCTTATTTTTGTATACCTTATCAGACAATATATTTCAACATGTCTGTGACCATACCAAATTTCTATATTTAATACCGAGCATGCTTAGACAGACTGCTAGTTTCACATGAACTTTTCTATCATTTTATTACACTGTGTACATATTAATTTATTATGCACAATTATTGAAAATGTTGATATTAAAATGAAGTGGTTAAGTATAGTAACAATAAGTTCTTAAAAAAATGTTTATTGTCAATCCAAATTTTTCTACAATTGGCAGTTTGCGTGGTGATGCCCTATCCACAGCCTATTTTGATTGGAAACAACTTCATGTTGGTGGGTGTGGGTTTCTCTCTAGCCTCTAAGAGGGTATGCATATGTTAAATGGCTGTGTTGGATAAGTTTCGGTCAGCTCAGATTTCGGTGTCCTCGGAATTCGATGTGCAAGGATTTCGACCTCCTCGGAATTCGACCCGCAGTACTCGTATATTATATTATTGTTTCCGAAAAATAATCCACGTTGTTCCAGGTAGGTACTCTGTTACAAGAATTTATTTAGATACCTAACTTTGAAATATTCTCGTTCTAGCAAAGGCCATGTGCGTCTTCACACGTGAGAATCAGTGAAATCCTCGATAAATTGGGTCCCGAAAAGACTAAACCGGCCCCTTTATCGATTTTTAGATATAATGTTCCACAAGACACATCTAGGTATATCAAATATCAATTGTATGTAACCTGTAGTTTATTTATCGATAGACCCACGGGAACCTAACATTCTTCAACGAGTATATCTTAGAAACACTGACTAATTTGACTAAATTTGGTTCGACCTGACAGATCCGCAAATCCGCTGTGGTGCACTCGAGGGTTAATATTTTCTAAGGCATTTATTTAAAAGTTTTGAAATAAGTATATCAGAATTGATCATTGCTAGTACTTTCGTTTTATATGCACTTGAAGGAAGTTTTGATTTTAATTTCTGGTGTGCTCCAGAAAAATATCTTGTAAGAGTTTCATATTTTTGTTGAATGTGTATAAAATAATGTAAAATTCTAAAGAGATGTCTTTGTGAGAAAAAAATAACCATGACAGTTTTCTAATGAACTTGCACATTAAAGAGAAGTGTTTCACCCAAGAATAACTTTTGATTAGATCGGAATGGAGATTTAACATAAATAAACAGACCGAATTGTTATAATACTGGAGCTCTGTTATAGGTAAAATAACAGCGACTTGAGAGAAGGAGTAATTTCAGAAATAGGATTGTGTGATAGATAATAGATATGCCAGCATTCGAAGAATTCAGGAAGTGTTGACATAGGTACAAGAAAAATAACGGAAAAGACAGAAGCGTGATTATAATAAAAAACAGTAACTAAAGTAATCATATTCCCATGATTCAACAGGGAAGAAAAACAACCGTAAGTAATAGATAATATTGTAATCTCATAACATGTGGCCTATAACAAGTCTTGTAAGACCTACTTTGGAAATATCAAATTTACTCTCACTGATTTTTGTAAAAAAGTGCTCAGTATCCACAGGCTTGACAATAACTTTTCATTTGATTACTGTATTAGTGTAATCTGTATATTACATTTCAGGGAGCATATTCGACTAATGAACGTTTCATTTTAATAAAGCATAAATTGTACTATTCTTCCAAACAATGCTATGCTTTATCATAAACGGTCGAAGAAAGTATATAACTTTATGTAGGATCACTTAGGTGTCAGTAATAGATGGAACCAATTATAAGCTACTGGTTAAAGAAGTGAATATGATTATGGAAAAATAAGTGATAGATTACTAAAGTGAATTCAGAGAATATAGGTCCACAATAGATTTGGAGAAATACAAACGAATAAGGAAGCTACGAAGCTACAACGCTTCCACGTGGATTTCTAGCAGGCATACAATTCGATTATAAGAAATAAAATATTTTAAGGACTAGAGCAATTGAGAGCCCGAAGTGATTTTATATCGATATCAGTACTAAATGAGAGATTCAAGTTGAGGTAAGAATATAAAATCTCAACAGGAAATGGAATTTGCCAAGGCCTTTTAATCTGAACTATATTTATTAATCTCACATATATGAACAGGAGTTTTAATCTGTCATATACGTTGCTAATTTTTAGCAAATGCAGATAACTTCGACATAATAAGTAAAATGAGATACTTTAAAAACCATGTATCAAATAAGCTGCTGATTTAATGATCCTCAATGTAGGACTGATGTAATAAAGTAAATGAGTCAATCAAATATCACTGAAAATAATTTGTATAAGAATAAAATGATCATTTGAATTATGTAGTAGAAGCATTTAGGTATACATAAGGTACGAAGTATCAAAGCAGGCAAAAGATGCATATACATCTTCTATGACAAATAAACAAATCAAGAAATTTAGATGAAAATCTATGGACTTACGCTTGAGTATTTTGAGAATAGAATGGGCTTAAATAGGTGAGTAGACTATTTTTATATGAACATATCGAATGAATTCAGATTAGAAAAGTTAGTTTCAACGAATCGATAGCGGTAGGAAGTTAATTTTGGGCAAAAAAAAATTCTAGATCAAGTGGAACAAAATATCTAAGAAATATGGATTGGAAATGGAATATCAAAAAGAACTGAGGAAATTAGAAAGCGATCAGATCTTAATAATATTTATTACCCTTATTTATAACAATGATGCTTGTGTGTTCAAACTATTCAAAATTAATATTATTGTCAATAATCAATTTCTGCTGATCTTTTGTGACAATAATACCATAGAAACTTTGCTATTTATTATTTATCGGGAGCACATTCATTGTCATGATCCCAAATCTAAATGCCACATGCATAGGAGAGGTCTATAATATAATGAAGGTGAGTGTGCATTATGCCACAACAAACCAACTAAATCATTTGAGAGTTAAACACCGTTGTCCTTGTACAACTTTTGTGGGAAACATCCAACCACCCAAAGTCTATCCACCTTGTATAACTACAATTCTGGTAATGTGCTTTCATCCCTTAGAGCGCTTGCTGAGCTTGCCATACACGCGGTATAATTTAGGTGGTCTTTATTAACTCTAAAACGTTGAACGGTTCTATTATAGGTATTAAAAACAGCAAAACTGGGCTCTAGCGTATTCAGAGCGAGACCTGCTTTAAATGAGTATCTCAAATTAATTGACCGTACTTTGGAGAAATAAAACGGGTAAATAGGCTAAATTGGCTTCTCTGCTATTATTGCAAGAGAGGCATATAGAATAGGTGACTATAGCGGAATAATTGAAGATAGTGTAAATTGATGAGAGCTGTTGAATATATAAATATACGGTAGGTAGCCCAGTTAAGACATATTTGCATACTTTTGGTCTGTTTATATTCGTAGATATAACCTGGAAGCTTTGCCATGTAACATTCTATGACTCCCAGTATATTACGCACTGTGAGCAGATTCTGTTAGAAAACTGAATAATAAATTGATCGATAAGATATATGAGTGTGGTAAATTGAATGAAATGCAATGATTCCGTCATAAATTTTATTGATTATATGGGTATTTATGACTGACTATACAAATGGGGTAGACAGCTTAGGTGGAATACGTTATCATACTGGGTAAAATCTTGATAAACGTGTAACAACTTTGTTATGTTTGTATTACTACTGAACAACTGATTGGTGCATTGTGAATCTCTAAAATATTGCTTTCTTTCTAATCAATGTCTGAGTACTATTGTCAAACTAGCTTGTACCTACCATTCACTAAAAATTAAAAATTTTCATCAAAAAAACACTTCACATTGTAATCCCCCCAGAGCTTGAATAATTTCATCTTCATTGGCATTAGTGAACGTTCAACGATTTTCGTGAATAATGTTATACCTAAAAGTGTGACATAAGTTTTTTTTTAGACCGACGTTATTAGTTGATGCAGTGAAAAATACAAAATAATATTAATACTATTGGTGTCGGTACTTGTGAAGTTGGTGCCAAAAGTTATTAATCTAACTGCAACTGCACAACTTCAAAAGTAACAGCACCAATAGAATTATTATTATTTTGAATTTTTCACTGCACCAATTAATAACGTCGGTACAATTTTTTTTAATATTTATTATTTGAAAGGTTTCATTTTTATATTTTCACTGTTGTAATTTGGCTGGCCAAAAAATAAACTTTTGTGTTTTAAATCTTATTTGCAATTTTATTAAAGTTTTACTTTTTATTCTTGGGCTTATGACATCGTTAAGTATTAGTAAAAATATGAAAAATTCTCTAGGGGTGGAGTGCGGCACATTAGGTCTTTGCACAAGGGCGGCCTAAACCCTAGGATCGGCCCTGAGCTGGAGGTAGAGGTTCTTCTCCAAGTAACGTCATGGTTCCGGTGCAGATGTTGGGTTCAGTCTTTTCCCATTTAGTTCAGTTGGTCAGATCGTTTATATATTCCTGCCTACAATGTTTCCTATAGTGTTGTTTAATAAATGGCCAGGTGTTAAGACTAAAGGATTATTAGGATCTGATGACAGGGTTGTTAGGGACGGGAATTCCATATAGCTTCAATTTTAACTATAAGTGTATGGAATTATTTATAGGTAAATAACATCTCTTAACCTGTTTTAAGTTTTTGTTAAATATAAGGAACATGAACAAGTGAAATGAACAGAATTATCTTTAAACTTTGAGAAGAAATCATATAGATAGAGCAAGAAAAAGATCTTAGTTTTTTCTTGAACCGGAGTAGGTAATATCCCAACCCCTGTATCTTCGCGGCTACAAAATATACTAAGTAAATACTATTATTTTAATTCTAATTCGTATTGCATGATTTTTTATGGTGATGGAATTATTTATCGCTGGAATGTGCAACATCAAAGAAACCGTTACGAACTTATAATGTAACTCAAGTTCGTATTTGTTTTCTATAGAAGCTATGGACCCTTCTCAAGAGTTATTCGTATGTTCTCCAAACAAAGTTCTTAGATTCTTAGTCACATCTCCTCCTAATCCCTACTTCCCTACAGGCTTAGGTACTATCTAGACACCGCCATATACAAAATGAGTTATCATCTATTAATTGACTATAATGGAACAAAGGAGCCAAAACACAGCCATTGTGCGAGGTAAAAGTAGAATTATAAACGCAGATAGCAATAAGAGCCTTGGCAGCCAATCAACCAAGTTGTATGCTGTCTTGTGTAGAATTCGAATTTAAAGAGAAAATGATGTGTGCTCTGCGCCACATTCCACGCTAAGTAAACGGCAGTATTCTAAAAAGTATAACAATAAATTCATTCGTATTCGGGGATTCCATCAAACCGGCAAACAATGAGCGGCACTAAATCATAATGTAAAAATGTTTGAATGGAACTCTATTGTTTTCAGAAACAAGCTTGTTTGTCATAATATATACGTTGTTGAGGAACAATAAATAATGTGTTTTTTTTTTGATGTACCTTAAATTTTCATAACAGAGCTGGCTTATATTATTTTCAAGATACATTATTCCAATGGAATTGCTAGATCGTAGAATATATGTAGAGATTCTGTGTAGTTTACGAGTCTTAACTCTTCAATTATTAGTTCTGAAAAATCTCCAATAATCTTGACACAGAAAACTTTTTCTTAAGAATTATCACTTATTCCAAATAATTAAAATCAATATCATTATATTAAACCTAAATATCCAAGAAGCTCAATGTTGCAGATCATATCAGAATTGCTTCTATAAAACTAAAGTGATGTTTCGAGATAATGCAAATATGTGTAAGGGTCGTTTTGAGGACGTTTGGCAAGTGGCTCCTTTGAGGACTTATGGTGCTTTTGAGGACGGTCCTCATAGTAATTATATATCCAGCGGTGCTTTTGGGGACTGTCCCAAAACACAAATTCTGCTTTATATGTTTAATGGTTGATTTGAGGACCTAAAAAATTAAAACTTGTTCTTCCAGGCATAACTTTGGCGCAGTTTAGGTAGGCGTTGTGGAATACGTTTACCACCTACCTACCACGTTTTTAAACGAATTATAAAATATAAAACAACTTCTAGCCGTATACAGATTCCTAGAACGACAATTGTGTAAATAAATCGCTTCCTTACTATGGGGAACACTTCATTTAAATATTCGAATTTACAATAGGTAATGTCTTTTTTCTTACGTTCTTACATACCTCACCCTGTTGATAAAACAAATATTTCTTACAAAAACAGGAACTGAGTTTATTAGTTGAAAAATTTACAAAATAATTTTTATTCCATTGGTAATGGTAATTTAGAATTTGTACAAGAGATACGTAGACAGAAAACTCTTGACTCCTCTACGGGCTACATATGCTAGGTAGGTAGGTATATTGTCTATATAGCATGGTAGCCACGTTCTTCGTTTTAAGAATATGTATGGGGTTATAAGTCTGTAGGGTGGTAGGTGAATTTTAGACTGTTTTAAAAATGTTTTATATTACAAAATATTTTAATTGAAATATTTACATTTTGATTTTGGGTCTTATGCGGGTGAAATTTAGCAAAAGTATTTGACCTCTAAAATCAAATTTTTTGTAGAATTTTGGCAAGAAACATAATTTTCGACCGCAAAACCCCCACATACTAATCTCCATTAGAATCAGACCATATCTACAAAACTCCATCTTGATGATGCTATCATAAATTTATGAATTTTGACGGCAAAATATACTCTCCAATCTCGAAAACCCCCACACGAATTTTGAGTAGTATCGGTCAAGTATTTTTAATTCTGTTAAGTTTATAGTATCTTATAATGTATTAATATAGGTTTATTTATACAAGTCTACCGTGCAAATCAGTAATTATAGTCGAACCTAATTTCTGCTACCTACCAAACTACCAAACAATAGCCGCGACAACAGACCGGTTAGCAATATTGCCGATGAACCGAACTGCCATGTAATAACTGTTTTGGATGAATCAGTTATCATTTGGATTGAATATTATACAAGAATAAACTATTCATGGAATATTCATATCCAAATAAAATTATTTGAAAAGAAAATCCAGAATTGTTATATCCATTAGGTACTACAGGTCCAACCAAGTTTAAACAAAATAACCCAGAGATTCGCAGTTATATTTATTATTTCCGCGCATGGCAAGATGACTCGAGTTACATGTATAATTTCACGGCATCTGGAAATTTAACTCAAAAAGTGGATTTTAAGATTCTGTCTAGGTCACCTTTGGGCACAAATCGACCAACACAGCTTATTTATCATCTGAAAAGAAAAGAGAATATTCAAAATATTCACTAGAAAGTCAAAAAATAATATTTTTTGAGCTATCGGATTTTCCTGAGCATTTGGATTTCAATGATTATAAAATATTGTCTCACAAAATATATTACGAAATGATAAGATAAGAAGTACGAGGAGAATCTTAGAAAATATTTCTTTCTGTAAAAATTCCATTATGTTTTCTGATTTTCTGAACACAATTAAAAATAACAATTATTGTATTGTTCAAAATTCCAAAAGCAACGTTTCTATATATTTTTTCATGATATGATATGCAGAGGAAAGAATAATTGTCTCTGTTACTCGTTGAATTTGTAATGATAATACATAACCGATCATGGAATAATATAAAGAATAATATATTATATGCTATTTGAAAATCTAAAGGAAATAAGACAATAAGAATTCTTTTTTTATAATTAAAAAAGATATTTGGGTAGAGCCACTATCCAGGGACGCAATAGTTATAGGTTAGCAGTTTTTGTCAATTGAATTTCAATTATGGCTTACCTATTTAGTTGACAATCTAGATAATTTAAGATGAATAAGATGATAAATTAAATCATATCCTGATAATGATTAATGAACGCTATCTGATCGACGAATGCAATGAAAAAAACTATCTTTGAAATGATGAAAACTAATCTTATGAACATAATTTCCGCTTATACACTAATATCCAGTTAAGTTAGCCAAAGTTGGCGCACGCTGTTATTCAGCCCAGTTCTCAACCATTTTATGAGAGAATCTCCCCTATAATTGAAAAAATAAACCGAAAAAATGTATGTCCTCAAAACCATTTAATACAGAAAAAGAAAATATACATTTGTTATTAATACGTATAATTTAAAAAAAAATGCATATATCAATTCCCAACAAGATATCTGACTAACTGCACTCGAAAATAACGTCTGTAAAATAACAAACTTTATTCAAACCACATTTCTTCCATAGTCCCGAAAAGAACCAAACACAAATATATATATAGTAAGGATACTTCAAATGCGAAATTTAAGAACGGTCTTTTTGTAGGATAGAAAATTAAGGCAGTACCTAATAGTTTTTAGGTATAAAATAGTTCAAAAATCATCCTGATGCACAAGTTTTTCTATATAATTCTATCAGAATTATTTTGTTTTCCGTTCTTATGAACCCGCTATCAAGAAATGCTACATATTGATTTTGATATTCAATCTCAATAATTGCAAATTGAATGTACGGATCAAAAGAATTGAAAATGTACAATTTCTCTTCGATTACCATCTTGAGGTATGGCTAATATCAAATAGTCGACATATTTTTTAATGGACAGGGGTTAAAAATAGAGTACCTACTGCTATAACTATATCTAACAAAATTCAAAACATAAATCGCTAATATTGGCGATATTTTCGCTCCCATTGGCATACCCCGAAATTGTTTGTGAAATCTAGCATTGAAAGAAAAGTACGTACTATCAAATAAGAAGGATATAATTTTGTTAAAGATATATTTGTCTATGATGCAGTTAGCACTCATTGATTGCCATTCACTTTCAATTGCTGATAAACATGTTTATTGTCAAACTGTCCTCAAAAAAACTCGAGACGAGAGTCGTATGTTATCATTGTCTATGGGATTTATATCGCCCATCATATTCAACGGGGAACGGGGGTCATTGACTATTATATTGAGTTTTACCACAGGCCAGGGAGCATAAAAAACTCAACATCGTTTCTATAGAAATTTTTCTTTCACCACAATAAACTGAACTCCATCTTCAAATTTCACAAAGGTAAATTTTTACATGAACAAGGAACGTTTTAATTAGTTGAGGCTCTAAAATATACAAAATAGCATTCATTCTATTGGTACTGGTAATTTTGAAGTTGTGCAAGAGATGAAGTATATACATATCAGTTGCAGGTAGATACTCTTGGCAGCAACTTCTAAAGTACCTGTACCAATAGAATAAATATTATTTTGTATTCTTTGATGTCTCCTCTGAAAGTCAGTCCTTGTTTTTTGTAAAAGATATTTATTTCACATTTTTGAGTGTCAACAGAATGATACTATAAATTTTTCGATAAATACACCCTACTAAAGTCTCTAACTCGGAAACCTTTGAAGTCTTTGGAAACATTCCAGATAAAAGGTTTCCGAATATGGTTTCTTCAATTTGGCTATCTTAGATTTCCGATTTTCTAAAAAAATTACCCCTTACCCACATTTGGAGGGGATTTTTATGGGGGAAATACATACTGGATTCAAAATTTTTTAAAACTAATTTTCAATTAGATTCATTCTAATAAAATTAGAATCATCAATATCGGAGGAAGTTTAATATGCCAAATTGTATACCTCCTCGTTTTTCTGCCAAAAAACATTTTGAACCTCCTGAATCTATGGCACGCCGTTTTGCTATTAAATTACATAATACAGATTAATAATCAAAATTTCAAAAAAGAAAACTATTCACAAAGAAATTCATAGCCACAGAAATATATACTATATGGCACATGTAATTGCTGATGTAAATAATAATAATAATATAATAATAATAATAAATTTGTTTTGCTTGTAATAAAATTGTAATAAAATTCAAATTCAGAAAATTATTTTATATTTTCAAATCATTTGAATCGTCAAATATTTTGAAATTCTGTTGCTTTCCATTCCATTCCATTGATATTATGATAAAAAATACTCGAAAAATGAACATATATAGGTACCTTATTTGTATTTTTATTTCCGAATTTTTATTTTTGAATAAAAATGATCTGCATAGTTTTGATCCTAGAATTTTTATTCGTATATTATACGAATATAGCTATATTAGAGTAATGTAGGTACATAAATTTGAAATTTGAATCGTCATATTTTATTCTTGATTCTTTATTATTGAAAACTAGCAAACGCCCGCGACTTCACCTGCGTAAGTCAGCGGAATCCCCTACAAATAAACAATATTTTCGTAATTCGAGTCCCCTTATTTTCAGAAACTCACCAAATTTCTGTTTGCTTATTTATTTTTAGAAGTACTCCTACGAAGTATATGTATATTAGAAAAAATCTTACATAGGTATACCGTACATACGTACACACAAAAACGCACACACGAACATTTTCCTACAAATCATTTTATATGACTCTGGGTATCTTGAAACGTGGAGATTGTTCAAATTTACAATTTCAGAAAATCGACTCCAGTGCAATAACATCCGACTGGAAAGTAAAAAATATTATTAGAATTTTTAAATATGTTGGAATTGAAAGTAATTTGAGCATTGTAAAATTGTAAGAAAAACTGCACGGATTAATAAATAATTGTCGAGTAGTATAGAAATAGAAACCATAAATATTTGGTTGAACATTTTTAGAGATATGTGATACTTGATACTTATTTAATTTATTTTGTAATGGGTGCGTAATAATTCTGTCTTCAGTTTTTATGATCCCTGGCCTCTGGCAAAACGTAATATAGAGATCGATGACCGGCGAATTTACATGAGGGCTTATTATGTGAATCCCGTAGGCAATGATATTATTCACTCTTCTACCAAAGATTAGGTGTATCTAATCTTTACTTCTACCTTGTATGTACCCAACACCAAAGACTGACTTCTATTACTATTATCTTTGCTAACACTTAACACATAAATCATGGGACCAGAAACTTTAACGACTCTGAAGCGGGACTCTGTGTCAAATAGTATTCTATTAATCGACAAGATTCAATGGTAATGTTAATAGAATCTTGTCGATTAATAGAATACTATATGACATAGAGTCCCGCTTCTGGTCCCTCGCTATTCTTTATAGTTATTTGTTAATATTCCACTTATATGTATTCAGTATATTTTTTACTAAATTCCTCACACAGAAACAGAATGGGATCCTTTTTTCTGGAGAAGTACCTACATGTGATATATCTATAAATTGTGTGTATACAGGGTTGGGTAAATGTGTGGAATCAGCTGATTTCTAGCTAAATTGAAAGTTATAATAAAAAGTATCTCAATAAAAGTTGGGTAAAATTTTCCGTTCTATCATATAAAATGAAATGATGCTGCTTATCGACTGACAATTACACCAATAATTTAAGCTCTGTTAAGGAAATAGCCATGGCCATAAAAATATCGATTGTTTTTAGATAAAGATGCAGCCATCATTTTATTTAATATTATAGAAACTACAAGTCACATATCTACCACACCCTTTGGAAAATTAATAAATTAAAGGTAGTGGCTTTAGATGACGAAGATTTTTGTGATCACGGTTCGATACTATTCAAAATAGTTTGTGGGGGTTTTGGGGATGCAAGTTATGAATTTTAGTCATAATTCGATAAGAAGAGGAATCTCATGCAATGAGTAGAGAGATATAACTAAAAGCGAAAAAAAAATATAGGGTGGAGCTACTCTCCAGGTGCCAGTGGTTATAGAAATGCAGTTGTCAACTTAGTTTCAATTAAGGCTTATTTGGTTGATAGATTAGAGAATTTTATGTTGGATAATTTGGGTCGTATCCTTATAATGACTTATAAAAGCTATCTGATCGATGAACGAACTAAACAAATATTTAGAAGTATTGTGCAGTGGTAATTCATGCTCTCTATGTTTAAGTTACATTTAGGATATCTTTAGGAACTCGCAATAAAAATTCCTTGTCCAGTTTACTTTCGGCATAACTTTAGGATTTCTCAGAATTCAGAATATATTGTTCTTATTACATTCGCGCTAACTTTAGGAACTCGCAGTAAGAATTTCTGGTTCAGGTTACATTCGGGATATATTTAGAAACTCACCAGAAAAATGGAAGGTTAGGTATTTCAGAAACCTCGTGAGAGGTCTATGCTACCTAGATTACATATAGGCCCAATTTTATTTATTCTTATAATTCTATAATATAAAAGCGTGTTGTTTTAGTTTTTTCAACTATTATTTGTTATGCAGAGTTTCCTTTGTAATAACCACTTACCTTGGCATAGGCTGTTATATAGCCCGGCTTTCATTTTATGAGAGAATCATCCCGTATAATTGAGAATATAAGCCAAAAAGTGCATGTCCTCAAAACATCTATTACACATAAAAAGTATACATTTGTTAATAATACAAATAATTAAACAAAAATTATATGCATCAATTCCTAACAAGATATATGACTAATGTATGCATCAAAATGTACAAAATTTTGACGTCCCCAAAACAACCCTTACACACATATATACATATACTTATCTCTTATATATCCATGCTACTTACTTGTGACAAAATCAATGTTTTCAAAATTATATATATTCTTTTCACAAAAACATCACTCTAAGCATATACTTATGGCAATTTTCAAATAAATATTAGAACAATGAATAACATTAAGTAGTCTGGGAATTTGTCAAACTTGGTTATTGCTTTTCGCTTTCATACCAAAGTAGTTGAGTTCTTATTTTTCCACCGAAATTTTATCTTCAACCACAATTCATTTCAGATTCTATTTTTTTAAATAGTTTTTATTACTTTCGGTTCTTGTATCAATGGACTCCGCAGCGATTTCTCAGGCCCCATACGGTCTAGAGACTTGAAATTTGGAATTCGTACTTAGATCGCAGACATCTCGCCGCCTGTTAAGCTCCAAGTGTGATCTAATATTAGTAATTATAGTTATCTCATTCAATCTCATTCAACCAAGATCATTATTTTGTCGACATGGAACGACAATGGGATCCGTCACTGGAATTACGCACGAGCATGGAGCGTATATATACGTCTTGTTCTCTGGTATATAGGTACTTTCTGGAAGATCGTCTAGGGTTATGTAGTTATGTCGCAATTGTCCAGACGTCAGACGTTATTGTTAATTTAAAGTTTAATTTTGTGTTGTGGTAGACTAATAGTAATTTGTTATGGAATTGCTGTTGCTGGCAAACACATATACATAAGTATAGTTAAAATCGAGAAAAGAATAGCAATAGTAGGTACTCATCGGTACGGTTTAAATCTTAAATGCACAATAAAAACTATTTTTATTATTTTCTTAAAAAATTCACTTGTTTGGCTGTCTTTTTTCTATATTGTTTGAGTGTGTATGGAGCCAATAACTTTATCAGTTTGTCCCATTAGAGATGACATCCATGAATACTTCGCGATCAGATACATACAGATTGTTATATTTTAGAATGTCATGAGTTTTGTGTATTGATTTTCTTTTACGTTGCTTCAGATGACTAAGATGAGTTAAGTTGAAAGATTGTTTTGCGCTTCCTCTATGTACCACGCGACGTACGTATTTTGACTTGTGCAGGTTGCTTTCTGGGTAAAAATTTCGGTCAGTGGTCGAATTCAATTTTTGAGCGTAACATATACCTACCCATATCAGCTGCTATAATTTAACTTTTAGGTATTTATTTCATATGGCTTATACCTACGTTCTATTTTATCTTCCTAAATTAAAGGTGCCACAATTAAATATAACTTGAATTTGATAATTATATATGGAAACGCGATGCAGGATTTAATGCCAAATCTTGGCAACATTGCATTCCACTTATAAAGAATAACAGTAAATTAGACATAAAATCTAATTATCGGTATAACAACCTCCTTATTTTTATGAAGTCGACCAGTAATATGTTTTGAATGTAATTAAAAAAATAATTCACTCGAGCGACCAATCACCAGAACTTACCCTCTCAAGCTAGACAAGCTTTCAATTTTCAAAAAAAAAAGTAAGGAGCATTTAATCAGCCGTCAGTGTTTCATCCATAAAATATTAGTTCTGCTACTTTTGCTCAAACTAACTTCGGATAAAGTTAGCAGAACAATCGTTGTCCGAAAAACGCTGCTAACTTCAAAGACGTGCAAGAAATCCTGATGAAGTTTAGGTGAAAAGAAGATAAATATTATTATAATCCGTTTTCATTCAAGTATTTTTGATGATAGCGTAATATGTATAATAGATATGTTTTAAGTCGACCTAAAATAAGCACGTGTAGTTTTTATATCAGTTTGATAAATCTTACAAAGAATTATTATGATTAGGAAACTAGCAAAAATGTTGGAAAAGAAGATATTCTGATTTTTTCCTAATAGGAAACAGCAAGCGTTGACAATTGGACAACCTGTTGTTTCTTCATTGGAAGGACAAACAAACGGAAAGCGCAGTGTCAGTTGGCAAGTCCTGCTTCAAAAAGAAACAAAAGCTTGTCGTTCATATATTCACAGTAGGTAACATACTGAAAAGCCCATTGTACTAAAAATGATAGAAACCTAGTCGGAACAAATTTATAGTTAGACTTTTTGCAACACGTCAACTTTGCAGAGTGTGTTGCAAAATATTCGCTTTAATTTCGACTGTGCCATAATAACAGCCTTTGAAAGGCTGCCAACTAGTATATACCTACTCTTATTGCAATGCTTACTAACTTTTGCTATCGCAGTTGTTATACGGTCTCATTGTTACATTATTGAGAATAACTTTGATGTTACATCATTCAAACACATAATATATTGTAGCTTGGCATATATATTCAGGATTCATCGGTTTGGAATGACCACCACAGTATCCACCTGATCATTTGACTATCTTGGATATATAGGTGCAATTTAATATTCCATCAACTCAACCATATACAATGAATAGAAATAGTATTATAAACAATAATTATATTTCGACAGAAATAGAACCGCAGCTGTGAAGAGCTCAAAAACCACCAGTGATATATTATGAATAGGAGTTAAATAGTGACACATCACACATCATGGCAGTGTTGGGTGCTTGTCTAGGACAATAATTGTCTTGTAATTGTAATATGTATTATTTATCAATAAGTTGATGTATTATCACCAACTTATTCTTGGAAATAAGTTTCATAATTTCTTGACGGTTCTTCAATATTATACGACATCAGAATGCACATCTCAACTCAACACGTATTCAAGATGAAATTTTAAAATTTCCATAAAGCTACAATGTATCTACAGCCACGTTGGCGTCACAGACAAATCTAATTTTATGTTATAAATTGGTGGAAATATGATATCTCCATTGTTGATTGTGATACAATATTGTTGTTGCCTGAAATTTCACCCAATATGCAAAATATACTTCTAATATAAATACTAAGGTTTGATCAAAAAATCTTATAGAATAACATCATAGTTAAGTTTTTCATCATAATCTTATACCTTACGAGTGTATCAGTCCTAGACTCTCGTCAAATTTTGTTGATGGCGCTGTTTTTATAAGCAAAAAAAGTTACAAAGTAAGTTTATGCTGACCTAGTTTCCGATAAAAGCAAATACTAGACAGATTTCAAGCAAAACAAAATAGAGGCTAATTGAAAATCCATTTTCGCTACGTTAACATTCACTTAAGGTTGTTTATCGCGTAGCAGCTTCTAATTTTAATTTAAGAATATATTATGTAGTGTCAAGTAAGTTTTTCATTCGCTAACCTTAAATTAACCTACTTCTTTAGATAGAATGTTAAATATATCTACCTACATATTATATCCGAAAGAAAAAGTCTGTGAAGGCTGAAAGGGCAGAGAGATAATATAAACAAATAAAGCAGGATTGCCATGTCCGAAATTGCATTGTCTTCAAAAAGATACAGAAATAAGAGGGAGGGCTTATGTACTTTTTCATCAGAACGTAAGTGGTTCCCATGTTGTCCTCATATATATATATTTTCTATGGTTATTGTTATCACAGAATCTTGTAACTATGAGCTAAATATATATAGTGCCGAGTCTAATAGTTTCTAAAATACGAATTCATTAAAAAGGAGAGTTTGTCTCAGGTAGAAAATCCCTTGTGAAAATGGAGCTTATATATTGAGAGAAGTATATGTCTATTCGACCAAATTCATAAGAAAATTGGAGGTATAGATACCTATTAATATGGTGGCGGTGTGAAGTTATGTTGATCAGCTGGTGTTCTATTTCCAAAAAATATATGTTGTCATTTTGATTTTGCTTGATTTCACAAGTGTGAATAAATGGATTTAATCATCATGGGTACCTACCTACTGTCTCCAAACTTGTACATATTACATATTTTGCGAAACATTGATGTGGGAGATAGGTATATTAGAATCGATCATTGAAAATGTGGAAACTACCAGCCTCTTTCAAAAATTAACTCTTTCTGATGATAGTCCCAACAAATTGAATAATGAGTTTTAAAAGAGCCGAAATGGAAATATATGAAGATATATTATAATTATTATAATTACTGGTCAATTACTGGCATCCCTAATCTATTGTTTATATGAGGTTTTACCTTAATTGAGTACATTGAAAATTTTTTTTGAAAAGAATTCAATGCATTTTTTCCAACATTTGGATATTTCGTTTAAATCTGGTTATTATCAGAAAATAATTTTATGGATTTTAAAGAAACAAAATCATTGTTTAAAAACAAAATACCAAATACAGATGGAGATTGTACGTTATGAATTTTTTTGCTGGAGATTATTCACTTTGAAAATAAAATAATGCTTTTTAAGTGCAAAAAAAAATACTTTATATACATAGGTAACTAAACATAATAAAAAATTAAATGTTCAAAACAAAAACGTGTAATGAACTATTAGTTTAAAGTCTTACCTTTTATGTTTTTTTTATTAAGGCAAAACTTTAGATTCTGAAGCCGCATTCTTCATCGCTTGGCTCACATAAAGTTTTTTCAGCAGTTTCTTCTTGACTTTCACCTTCTAGAACATGTGGATAAAACTTTAATCTATGGTTCCTCATCTTCTCCGTAGGTTGTAATAAGTAGGTCTCTGACATTAAATGCCACTGGCCTGGTGCCTTGATGAATTTAGTTGTTTCTTCCTTCCTATTTCTAATTTGAACATCCTCTCCAACCTTGAGCACAGTTCCATACTGCGAAAAAATATTTAGATATTCTTCTGGTCCCAAAATGATTTTCTTTTTGCGAATATCTCGTTCATTGTGACCAAACATTGTGTCGGGGGGGGGGGGGGTTATGAAAGAGTGTCCTCTAACAGGAAATACAATTTGGATATTTTTCATTAGGTTTTGCTTGGAGAGCCAGTTACACACACACTAGTAAGAGTTGTATTATTTTGACCCCCACATCTATTACATCAGTCTAATGTTGGAAGTGTTCAAAATGTGATAGATACAGGAGGCAATCTCATCGGGACATTTGCTGTATTCGTTTTCCGTCCAACAAAAATTAGTAACTGTTGAAGGGTTTAGTCTACTTTTTGAAGTGCCTCTAACAACAGTAAAATTGTATAGACATATAAAACTGTCTAGAGTAGTATGCCTGTTGGTCGGGAACTTTAGGAAATACCTGATTTTTTTGGCAAGAGTAAAATAAGCTTGAGCCGTCATTTTGTGAATCCTATTTTCGGTCATCAAGCTAGTTTTAGAAATCTCGTCACTGCTGCTTTATTTTTTTCTGTCATTTGTAGGCATGTAGAACACACATCATTGCGGGGGATCCAAAACCCAAATTATATTTTGTATTAAAAATCTACCAAAAGTAACTTTTATTCACTGGCTGCTCATTATTATCATGTTGATAAATAGTCCACATTTTTGTTATATTTAAATTTGAATCTGGGTATAATCTTTCACTTGGTCCCCTACAGTAATGGCTCTCAACGGCCTTAAATTTGTTCATAAAATTTATAACAGATTCTTTTTTGCCACGATATTTTTTTGATATCCTATCCCCACCACGATTTTCTTTTGCCGGTAGGGAATTTCTAAAATAGGTTTTTATTATCGTATCAATCCTCCTTCTTGTAATACCCAAAATGGCCATATAGGATTTTTTAGAAACTGGAATTAACTTTTTTTGTTGACTAAGAAAGTAAAACTGGGTTTGAAATAGTTTCCAACTATGTGTAGAATTTTTTGGACGTTTGCGTTTTACTGTTTCAGTTGTACAATATTTTAAAATAAAGTTATCTTGATAATTTTTTTTTAACTTCATAACATTTGCTGTTAAATGTCTTGACTTCAGCCATTATGAGAGAAATGCATTGGAATGCCAGTTGTGTGGTTACAGGTTGGTAAACCGGTAGAAAATGAGGAGAATACCTACGAAACAGAGGTCTTTTTTTAGAAACACGACCTAATAATCCTCAAACTTACCTCAGACGTTTCCCTTTATTTTTGTTCCATTTTGGAGGCCGTTTTTTTCGCGCCTTTTCCGCACTAACAGCAGTTTCGTGAACTACTATCCATAGAAATGTTCGGTATAAAAAAACTTATAAGAAATATTTTGATATAAACACACTTAAAACTCAATGTAAGCGACCTTACTGTTAGCAAAATTCGAAGATTACTAAAAATAATTTCGAGTTATAACTTGTAAAAACAATAAACAAACAGCTGGTGCAAGGCGCAAAAATATTGCTCCCTTTGGAAATTTTGCGCAACAATATATTAAAATTGCATTGGAGATGGTACGTTTTGCCTTAATTGACGAGATAGGATTTTACGGTTTGGAACTAAAATATTAGTGGAGATTGTACCTTATGGAACTAAGCCTCATATTTAATGCATAAAATACAATGGAGATTGATAGTTTTGAAACGAAATGATCGTTTATTTCAAATCGAGGCTAAAAAATCCCGACGGCCTATAGCTATCGGAGAAGTAAATTTCTCGAAATTCATTGAAATTAAAATTTGAACATTTTCATTGGTATACCTACATGTTATTACATGCCAATTGCCTATTTTTAACCGCATGTATCATAACCATGCGGTTAGAGTGTTTAGAGGTTGTTGTTTTGGCTGTTTAATATAAAGCAGATAGGGTTCGCTTTCAGCTTCAAGACTGAATTTTTTTTGTCGCTTATTTATAGTCAATAAATATAGTATATATATTTTTTAATCAGGGTCTATATTAAGATCTTCAGAAAATGTACATCAAATTTATATTGAGTGTTCATGATTTACCAATATTTCTTATTTTTCCTCATTATTTTTTTCTGTGCATTTTTTAAAAATTGCTTCGAGAAAAAGTTGTAGATATTGATTATATCTATAACTTAAAATTATTTTTGATGATATTTACACTACGGCCCTTTTTTGATAAGTTTTTTAAATGTTTGAACGGTCGCCATTTTGAAACTACTTATCCGATAATGCCCAATAACGAACTCGCTGAGATATTTATGAGATTGATTTTTGTAGCAAATTTAACGTTGATACCTCCAAAACAGCGACCTCTATCGTGTTAACAAATTTCGTAATATCCCTTTTATATATATATATATATATATATATATATATACTTGGAAGTACGGCAGTATTTGTTAGAACACCCTAATACTAAACTCTATGATTGGGTAATCTGCCGAAGAATTTTTTGGGGCTTAAAAAAAAAGTATACTCTTCTTGCTAACCAAGCTTTCGAAAAATGTATTTTCATCATCTTCAGGGTTTTGCAAACGAGATTACAAAACAGCCACAGTGTTAGTACGTTCTGTGTTAAAACTGTGTTCTGTGGTCAGCACTACAATGCCAGCGTGAGGAGTCGCACGAATACTGAGCGATATTTGAACGTAATCATAATATTTTTTATCATCATGAAAACGAAACTGAAATTTAGGAATGTTTGAGTTTTTTCTTTCATTATACGTAATAAATATTTTTTACAAAAAATTGGACCGACTTTATTAGTTGGTGCACTGAAAAGTATAAAATAATATTAATTCTATTGGTGCTGTTACTTTTGAAGTTGTGCAGTTGCAGGTAGATTGGTAACTTTTGGCACCAACTTCACAAGTACCAGCCCCAATAGAATTAATATTATTTTATACTTTTCAGTGCACCAACTAATAAAGTCGGTCCAATTTTTTGTAAAAAATATTTATTTCACACTTTTGAGTGTAACATTAGTCACGAAAATCGTTGAACGTTCTCTAATACCAATGAAGATAGTACATATTCTATTACCCACGTATATTCCTTGCTTGTAGTTGTTATTATTGAGATCTCAGAACATCGCTGCGGAAATACGCTTGAATATTTTAGTTGTTACCATTTTAACACCGATTTTACTCGAAAACCGTAACTCTAAGGGAAAAATGTTCAGTATAAATGTTGCTACAAATAATTATGTCTTTCATGTACTGCAAACAGATTTTCAATTTTCGACAGAAATCGCCCTCTCCACATAGCGAAAATAGGTATATTTAAGAATTTAAAATGTCTCTATGTCGAAAACCGTTACTCTTTTGAAAAAATGTTCCATTTAAACGTTTCCGGATATTGTCCTATCTGTAATTATATCAACGCAGATTTTCAATTTTCGACAAAATTTGCCTCCTCCACCCCCTTCGGGGGCGGTTTTCGGAGGGAACGAGATGTCGGATTCCCGTTTTTATGAATATGGGGCCATTTCTCAAGCCTCCTCTTTCAAATGAATCAAAAATCATCAAAATCGGAGTACGTTTACTATATGAAAGGCGCGCACAAACCAAAAAAAAAAAAGCACACAGTCGAATTGTATACCTCCTCCTTTTGGGAAGTCGGTCAAAAAGATAACTAAATTCCAAATTTGAAGTTTCTGAGTCTCCTAGAAGTACCTTAGAATTTTGATGATCGATGATTGTGTCAGTGACAGAATTATAGAAATTCCACTGGCTCGTAAATTAAAGTTATGAATTGTATGTCATTTGGAACTATAGCTGGATATATTATGTCCTCTAAGTCTCTGTAAATTCAGATTTCTATCTTTCTCAACAACGAAGTTACAGGGGGGTCGAAAGTGGCCTGAATTCCTTCGAGAAGAGGATAGTACGGCCGTGCTCTCTTTGACAAGCCATCAAAATAGACATTTCCATGTAGTCCAGTATGTGAGAAAAAGCACGAGATTGCACAACGTCTGTGGTATTATATAGATAAAGCTATGTTTAAACTTATTGTGAAATTGGTTCTTATTAGTGGTTTTCTGCCAATTGAGAAGTGTCTGATTACCATTCGATTAGTAATCAAAAAGTTGAAAGGAAATCATTAAAAATAGTGCAGCATAACCCATCTTTTGTTCTTGATATCACCCAATTCGTTTCGTTTACTACATAATCTTTTCTCTATAAACTTTTGAACAGCATATACCGTTTATTTTTTCATTTAAAATTGTTCTAATATGTGTTATTGTCGAATTAAATCATTTCAATTCTTTTGGCAAACCTCAGTTTGACAAATGAGCTAAGCGATACATCATTTGTGTCTACAAGATTATGATTAATGATTATTGATTACTGAGCGATTGTTAACCTATTCCAGAAATCCATAAGTTCCCTGATTCTGTCCATGGAGTGAAGACATTGTGACTTCGAAGAATGACAGAAGGTTGAATTTGATTTGAATGCAGGTCCATTCCAATCTAGTTAATTTTGAAGACAAACAAATCCACTATTTTATCAAATCAACAGTTTTTAGGATTCCGTACATCTGGTGGGAAAATGGAAGGTAATAGTCTAATTTAGCGGCTTTTTATAAAAGCCCTAAAAACAAATGTTTGCAAAAATAGGTGTATTTTAGCATAACTTTTAATAAAATTGAAGCGGAAGGAGGTTTTTTCAATGATTTGTTAATAAGAGGGGAGAAATGTCCTTAGGACTTACGACTTTTAGCTGGAATTTTCGATTCGAAAGTATATTTTCAAAATTTAGTTTTTGTGATAGTTTGTATCATTTTTACATAGACAAATATTTCTCTAATTAAATCACATTCCGTACGGATGTTCATAATATTAATCTTTAGACTTTAGAGTAGCCCAAAACACAAAACGGCACTTTTCTTTTTCCACTTTTTATAATATCGCAAATTACCTACTATAATAAACTTCCTGGTAACTTTAATACAGTGTCTCTAGGTAGCTTCTGAAATCTTAAATTATTTTCTCTTTCCGTTTTCTTCCCTGAGACTGTTTTATTCTCATTTTATTTCTCAACTCACATATCTAAAAATTTAATTCACTTTTTCAATTAAATTTATTTATTTCGGTTGTGCGGAAGACCAGATCTTGCTTAAACTTTTTGTATTTATACTTTAGTCAAAATGAATTTAATCAACAAGCTGATCACAACCATTCTACCTAAAATATATTTGTATACAAATATTTTGTAAAGTTCTTTCTATTTTGGTAAAAAAATGTCTTTATTATTATCATTATTATTATCAACTGGAATGGCTCATTATAAATACAAATACATATATTTCCAAAATTGTAAAATGGAAATGTTGAAGAAAATTGACGAAACCATCTTGTCCCCGGAAGCCCAACGCACACATGACCTTTTTTTCTCAGTAAATGTGAATGTCAGGGAAGTTTTATTTAGGTATTCCATAAACTTTTTTCTCACAACTGAGACATCTTGTTAATAGTAATATCGACATTCAATATTAAATATTCGCTTACAGTCTCTGTAATCTTGATAACTTTTGACTTATTCCCAATTTCGACATATTGTAAATTATACTAGAGCAAATCTGTATAAAAGAACCTATATCATATAACCTCGTTATGGCAAATGGTGAAAGTCAATCTCTTTCCAATCCAGCATGAGAAGAAAAGAGAACATTATCGACCCCTAAATATAATACATTTACCTCGATAGAGTTCTCGACCAGCGTGACCAGTTTCCATGAGATGGACGAAAAACAATCTCTTAAACGGTGAATCTCTTTGGTATTTGATATCCGCCGCTAAGTTGAATGGTTGACGACAAGAAAATAAATCTAATCATTGAGAAAGCAGTGAAGTTCAGAAAACTAGGAAATAACTCTGTGGCTTTTTTATTCCTCTAATATCTTTAGAGTAAATTCGTCCCTCAAAAGACTGAGATTGTCTGAGCTTTTTATATAAGTTTTCTACTAGTATATCCTATTACTCGTCCTATCTATTTTTTATTGATTGGAACGTTACAATTGAACTCAGGAATATAAACTGTGATTCATTTGTATCAGTGGATATATCTCGACGTCTTTCAATTATATTGTAATTACCCATATTCTAACATGCTAGTCTATTTCATTTAATTTCATCTCTCAATGCTCCTAACTACAGTTTATCATAAGCTGATCGAAACATTATATACTATACTTATATGCAAATTGATATCAGGCACCACATTCAGACGTCATGACTAGAAGCGAAATGTAACACGAAATTAAATATTCATTCCATTTTGATATAATATCGCCTCGAGTCTCAACTATTTATTGAAAAGAAGCATCAATTATGTCGGCAGGCATTATGACATATAATATAATATGTAATGTATTTATGTGTCTTGGATCCCTAGAACTATTTTGTTGAATTGTGCATATTTGTTTGTACTGCAAGATAAGTAGGTGTGGTCAAATATTTTCACCGGAAATTATGAATCATTGGAAAATAAATATTGATGTTGTGAGCTCTATGTTTATTTATATAATTGCAGCTTTACACTCAAACGGGGCGTCAAAAAACTGCAAATAGTAAAAAGTAAAATATACAGGGGGGATTTTAAATGGAACGCTGCTTATGGCTTATTTTTTAACATCTGTCAAACCATGTGTCAGAAATTTACTAAAAAGTGCCATTTAATGAACAACTACATTAAAAATAACATTAATACTGGACTATCACATTTTCAGCGTGATAGTTTTTGAAAATGTGTCGCATTAACCTGTTGATACAGCCCCAACCGATGGTAGAACTCTTCCCTTACTCTTCTCAAAACTTCTGGCGTGATTTAACGTATCTCTCCCGAATCATTTTTATTTGAATCTTCCAGTTGACTAGGTCTGTTGACAAAGACCTTAATTATTAAAAATCTAATGGCGTAATATCTGGGGATCTGGGAGGCCACTCTATAAATCTTCGCCGTCTTATCCACCTATCTGGAAATGCAGCACTTAAGAATTCCTTTACATTTCTTGAAAAATGAGGAAAAACTCCATCCTGCTGAAAAAATATATTCTGCTCTAGATTTCCATCATTAGGCAATATTCCATGGAGTTTTGGTGTTAAAATATTACAGGTTTCTATTTAAAATGTCAAGAACACTGGAAGACTTAAAGGCAAGGATTCGGACAGAGATACGTTTAATTACGGCAGAAGTTTTGGGAAGAGCATGGGAAGAGTTCTACCATCGCTTGGGTCTGTACCAACAGATTAATGGGGCACATTTTCAACAACTGTTACGATAGAAAGATGACATTCCAATATCAATGTTATTGTTTATTCATTAAAGAGTTAAAAATCAGTTCTTAGAAAATTTCTAACACATGATTAGAGAGATGTAAAAAAAAATTATCAACAAATTCCTTTTGCATAAAGTTTTCGAATGAGGTGCCACAAGTGATGTCTTCTTATTGGAAAAAACAAAGTTGTTTAAGGCTGCGACCCCATTCCATTTAAAATCCCCACCCTGTATAAGGAAGAATAGAAGAATGGCACACCCTTCTTCTATAAATGAACTAACAAAACATAAAACTGACAATTGTTCACGTATTCTTCAAATCAGTTTTTACTTCCATCCAAAACCAACAGACTGCATAGATATTTAAAAAAAAACTGTATCAACGTTATTAGTTGGTGCACTAAAAAATACAATTTAATAATAATTCTATTGGTGCTGGTACTTTCGAAATTCTGCAGTTGCAGTTAGATTGAAAACTTTAAACACCAAGTAACAGCACCAATAGAATTAGTATTTGGTGAGGTCAGGTTGATATTTTCTACAAAGGCACACTGTTTTCTAAAAAATCTTTAATGAATATCGATTTCGGTTAAATACCATCATCAGGCCATCGAAAATAAATCACCTCAAGATATATCCAACATGGAGAAATTCAGAGAAATAATTAATATTCTTTTGTATTTTTCAGTGCACCAACTAATAACGGTAAAAAAATATTTATTTCACACTTTTGAGTGTAATATTAGTAACGAAAATCGTGGAACGTTCCTTAATACTATTACCCATATATATTCTTTGCTTGTACTTGTTATTATTCAGAAATCTATGAACATCGTCGCGGAAATACTCATATAATTTACCACCGCTAAAAGTCCAGAACCGTAACTCCATGGAAAAATTATTCAATTTAAATATTGCTTCAAATAATCTGGTCTTGAATTTGATTGTCAATTTTACGAAGAAATTGCCCCCTCAAAAATATTCATATTTAAGATTTTAACATCGCTGTTACTCCAAAATCGTAAGTTAAAAAAAGCAATATAAACATTTCAGGATTTTCTTATCTTTAACGTTTTACGGTTTTCGGAGGGAAGAATGAGTTTTCATGGGACCATTTCTCAAGTACCTTTCATCAAAATCGGAATAAGTTTACTATATACAGCGCGCGCATAAACCAAAATAAGTAGTACTAGTAGATCTTTTTCATTCGATTTTTGTGATTTGAAAGTGGTTAGATGTATGTATGTCATATGACCAATAAATATGCTTAATAAGGATGGCTTATTTTCAGATTAATCAGTAATCATTCGAATCGACTAAAGCCAAATTTCATGTCAAATTTTCTATCCCAAATGATTCTTTATTGCATCACGTTTCACTTACTGCATTATCTTGTTAAGCAAAATCTTGAATAAAACTCTACGTTGAGAAAAATATAGCATCTACTTACTTTAGTTTTTAAACCCATTCAGCACAAAGTTTTATTTTTTTATGATTTTGTTCCGCGCATATTTTCACAGTTGTAGATCTGGCTTTATGCGATGCAATGCTCAGATTATAATTCGGATGGCAGCAAATAATCTTGGCACATCAGAATTGATGGATATTTTTATCTCGATAAATCATTGTCACAGAGACTTTTCATAAATCGATAGGATATAAAACTACGAAAGCGACAACGCCGCCATTTTGATTTAGAGCTTCTCGAAGCGGTTATCAGATCAAAAAGATTTGTTGTGGACTACAAAGCACAAAAGCGCACAGATGAAATTCAGTTATATTTCACACTCGATATTGGAAAGATCTACCTACTATATACTTTATTCGATTCAAAACGCAAAAGGACTGACTGACACCGTAAAAATTACCAAATTGCAATAGATTTGAATCAGCTGATCACTCGTCATAATTCGTTGTAATATTTTCTATCATATGCATCTTTCAAAATATATAACATCACTAAAATTAAAATAACTAATAATATCAGGATGGGAAATGCTAACATAAAACATTAGGATTTCACAGTTATGACGTAAAGGCATTGTTTTTTTTTTAAATGGACAAAGTAGGTAGATATTCTCACTTAATTTTTTATATGTCCCCCTCGTTTCGCAGAATATTATATTAATGTTCTTTATTAGCCTGCAACAATGCGGGATAAACAATACATTAATATACCATAGAAAAAAGACAAAGATGTAATTTAAGCTAATGGGCAAAGTTCAGCTGAAACAGTAGAATCTGAATCATCTGTTCTTCCAGTTAACCCTGAAATTGATATTTTATCCTCTTATCTTTCCCGAATATTGCTTCCAAAATAGTTATGAGCTGAGAGATTTGTGATGACATATTCATTCTTATGAATCTCTATCCAACCTATTCTTATTCTCTGTTCTTTATTTACCTAAGCGATTGTTAATTGGTTTTCGCCTAATGATATTTCAAATATATACTGGTTTACATAGTTAATAGATAAATCGTGGTGTTGAGGAAAAATCTTAATATTTGACAAAATATAGTATATGATTGATTCTTTCTGGGCATATGCATTGACGTGATTAAGAGTTACTCAATAACTGAATACTAAAGGAATGAAGAAATTCATTGCCTTTACAGCATTTAGGTAAGGAACAGGTGCGATCACCTACCCAAAAACGATAAACCCATTATCGTACTTGCCACCTACCCACATATTAGGTACACATTCAGATTGCTTGAACCTCTAACCTCTCTATTTGGAAATAGTAGCTGTAACAACTTCGCGATTCATCCTTACATTTACCATAAAATAACTGTTAAGTACTCGCGTTTATTTATTTATGTCTTAAAGAAGTGAGAATTTAATTTTTATAAAGTTCCATAATGCAAGAAATTCAATGTTTAAATTTTGTCTTGGGATTGCTTCAGAAGCTGACAGGACTGTCATATCTTCTTTGAGTGCCGTACTCGTATTCGAGCGTTGGAAGCTTCTCTGCCTTGATAGTGTTACCACAGACAAGGGGACCTGCGGTTTAACGATGATTCCGAAACACCAATATGTCTCAACGTAAATATCGAAGCATATCATTTCAGAGAGCTGTACTAGGTAAATATAATCTCGCTGGGATTTGAACGCATCAACTGTCACTCGTCCAAACCGTTTCTAACGTATTGTGCTGCTTAACTTCGATGATCGAAGCCGGTAAGTGTTAACTCGCTGCTACGCGCTCCCCGTTATATAAAGTTAGCAAAATATTCGCACAAAAATCCTTTCAATGCATTATACTGTCAGAATCTAACTGCTTATTTTTTTCTATGCAAGGATTTTTCTCTAACAAATCACCCCTTCACTTTTCTCTTTGACAAATTCCTCTATAATCAACTATTTTTGACCGATTTCAAAAAAAGAAGGTGGTATACAATTTGATGCTTGATTTTCATGTAAGTTTGGGTATTTGGGTAGTAAGGATACACCGATTTTATTGGAAAAAGGTTACTGTGAGGTAGCCCCAGCTTAAAGTTTTTAAAGCTAAAAGCGCCATTCCCTAAAAACATCTCGAAATTTTTAAATGTGTAATATCTAACGAAATTTAAGAAAGAATAATTTCTGGCAATATTTAAATTGAGCATCTTTAAAAAAACTCAAGGTTTTTGAGTACTATTGAGATTTTGCCGCCTTATTTTGATGACTAACGAATCTAAACTACACAAGAATATGAAATAAATGAGTGTCAAGAAAAACTGGGACCAACCATTTAACTAGAAAGTGAACTGAAAAGTAAAAAGGTGTAATGATTCTAGTGGTACTTTGAAAGTTGGTGCCAGATGTCTTTTACCTTCCTATAATTCCACAATTTCAATATCGTGTCTATTCTCACTTTTATCCTTAAAGTAGAAACTATAGAGCGGATTTTCTACTTTTGGGTACTCTTGTTAAGTTCTTTTTGTTGGACTAACGTTTGTCAGATATTATTTCTTATAATCTTTAAGCTTCATGTATCTCTGTCATCCCAGGTTAGATAATTTATTCTAATAATTATTTTTTTCTAACAAGAGGTGAGTTTTTTTCATGTCCCATTTATCTAATTTCATGGTTAGGCTAGGATATATGAATATATCTTTTTGATTAACCTATGCCTATTTCTCCATATAATAAATACCCTGTGAATGAAAATCAATTTATTACAATACACAAGCAGACAAAAATCATTGTACAACATAATTTATTCCATAAATAGCAATATATTTATGCGTATTTGTTAATGTTCGGTTTCAATACACACCAGAGAACATCTGGTACTGTCGGGGCATCTAGAAAAATCCCTTCGACACCAGTTTTAATCCGGCAACCATCGATTGGCTCTAACGACTACGATGTAGAAAAAAACCAAATAGGAAATCGTTAGGTTCTCTTCTCGTACGAGGCAAATCCGTCGACCTTTTCCACATTGATTGTCAATAATTTCAGCGCAACCCATTACATCTACCAACCTTATTCTCGGAGGCGTATTTTCTTTCACACGTCCATAAACCGGGGAACATTTTAAATATACCCACCGGTGTCAGAATTTAAATCACATTATGGTCGCACTGCATTTCTGCTTCCCCCATGTCCCTCGCTGCCTGTCGGGATGAGAGTCCTATTATTTTAAACCCAAATCACGTAAATTCGCCGAGAAGGATTTTTTTTGACTGGGCTAGCGCTTTCCAGCACAATCACCCCTTTTCTCCATCGAGATTAGATGATACTGGGGTTGATAATTAGTCATCGATAAGAAAATGCCAAGATGTGCTACCTTCTTTATGAGATCCAACTAGAAATTAATTCTAATTGCTCAGATATTAGATCCTGCTTTCATAAAACAAATCGGTACAATAACTTTCATGAAGTTATTTCTACAAAACATGATGAAGCATCTCATATTAATTTGTTACTACTTACAAGGAGCATTAGCAAATATTTATCTCAAGAAAAATTTAACATATAAGAATTGAATAATTCACAGACTAACGCAAAAAAGAACGATCTGCCAGAAGTACAGACAGGCAGATAGACAGGACAGCAATACTTTTGTTAGTTGTTGTTTTGGTGTCTGGATTCGTAGTACATTAGAAAGTATAATTATCTAAAAATATTTTATGTAGAGAATCGAAGGAATTAATCATGTTAGTTCGATATAGGATGTCCTTGACAATTCGATATCGACTCTTTTTTCACTACGTTATGAATAAAGAAGGACCTATGACAAGAATTGACATAAACCGGGTAAAGTAATATATTAATTAATACATGTCTATTTATTAGCTTCCTCTATGCAATCTTCCTAAATATTACGTCGTTTCTATTCTATGACTTATGTAGCCAAGATGAAAATAACATACCTACCTACACCTTTGTATGTGGTTTCAATATTACCTAGGTTGCATTTATTGAGCGCATACAGACCATTCACAGGTGTTCAATGTAGGTAAGTTACCTACTTCTAATTGTGGTTTGGTACTGGTTCTCTGGAAACCGCAGCCGCAACTAATTATCCAAGTCGCTTCATTCAGCCACCAGACTGAATTATTTCTCTCGAACAGAACTTCTACATATCTATCCTGATATATAAATTTAGAGCTATGTGGCCTAGAGGACTTTATTACTCAATGAATACATTCTTAATTAAGCACATTTCTGCATTTCCTTCTACTTAGTAAATTATTGATATTGGTTGGGATATAAATTTTCTATTAAAAACGACGTTGATAATTTACAAGTACACATTCTAAATCGAATTGGATAAAAACAAAAATATGAAAAATATGCGATAAGGGAAGATGCAACAATTCACCCTTTTTATAGCGACCGGTTCAAAAAAGAATCATCAGTCAGATAGCATATATATATAACACTCTATAGGTATGTAGTTGAAATTAGTTGCCATGTAAAAAACACTGGGTGCGTTTGAATGTATCGATGATTTTTTTTAATTTTAAGGAGGACTATTGAGAGTTGGTTCCATTGAAAAATAAATCGACATCCAGCATTTGCTTCCCAAAGGGGATGTAGGCAGCAATTTTTTTCGAAAATCAAAAACTTGGGTCTCAAAATTAAAGAATCTACCGTATCCAGCAACAATAAAATTGGACATTTAAAAGAAATCATGGGCTTCCGAGTTACACCACTGGTGAAATTTGAAATATGTGCTTCCGCTATGTATGTAGGGGGGGGGCATTTTTCAAAAATTGAAAATATGATGATGGAGAGATTATTTGTAGCAACATTTACATTGTAAGAGGAGCGCGTCTGCGAGAGTATATTCCCTAGTACGACTCCCTGGAAGTGTGTCTCTTAAGATCTATTTTGATACATATCGGCGGTTCGGAATCCACGTTAAACTGTAGGTTCCCTTGTCTGTGGTAACAATTTCAAGGCATAGAAGCCGCCAACACTCGAATACGAGTAAGGCACTCACAGAAGAAGAAAATTTAAAAATGTATGGTTTCCGAGTTAAAGTGTATTTCCGCCATGTTTTGTTATCTCTGAATAAGTATAAACAACCTTCTTTGATGAACGTTGAATGATTTTGATGACCATTATTATACTCAAAAATGTAAAATAAACATTTTTTTATAAAAAAATTGGACCGAATTTATTAGTTAGTGCCCTGGAAACTACAAAATAGTTTTAATTCTATCGGTACTGGTACTTTTGAAGTTGGTGCCAAAATTCATCTATCTACAAATTCTATTCTAATTCTATTAGAAATTTTTGAGATGATGTGAGATGCTACATAGATGAATTCACTTGGGTGATGGTTAATTGTGCTTGTTTTGTCAAAAATAAGTATAATTTTTTAGAGTAAAAATTTATTCTTGGTATTTTAAGTTGAAGGTGAGTTAAACATGGTGTCTTTTGTATACCTTAAAAATTTTACGAAATGGTGGTTTCGGGTGTCAAGAACATCATACAAATACAATATAATATTTTTAGGTATAGTACAATTTATATAGGAATGATGTTTCTAACCCAAGCGAAGACAGAAGAAGCTATTCAAAACTTAACTGAAGTAGTTTGGATTTTTGATAATTGATAAAACCAAACAGAGGTTTTGTTAAATATTTCTTGCGTTTACTGTAAAATCTATTAGGCAGGTAGGTACATTCAATATTTTTTTGTTATAAAGTAAAAAACCATGCAGTAAAGGGTTATATTAAGTTAAAAGATTCATAATAGCTGTGAGTTTTTCGGAAACTTGTCTGCCAAGTTATTTCCATGTGATCATTTCATTGCTACGTTATTCTGATTGCTCTACAATAATAAAAAAGCGACGAAGCAAAAAGGAGGATTATGATTTTCACCGGTCTGTATTTGGGAATGTTAATGTTAATGTATGTTAATCTATTCCCTCATAACTTCTAAACTATTTTTCATAATTTGACAAATGAGATATTGTTGAAAGCTCCTTGATCGTCAGCAAGTTATAGGCGTTGCAATCAAATGAATACGGCACCCTATATGGCACAAAATCATGATGAAAGAAAAAAATTTTTTTTTTATGTTACCGTGTTGGGTATCAAATGACTTCTGAATATATATATTCTTGCTCGCAGCTTTGCTTACATGCACCTGATAATTGGAAACAATTCCTAAAATCACGCCTCAGGTGTACCTAAATATAGGTATGTTTGTTATAGGTATTACCTAGATACATGTAAAATAATAAATGTAATGTAATATAATAAAAAAATGTAAATTGAATGAAACCAAAAAAGAAAACAAACAATGAATATACACCCCTTCCAACTATAAAAAGAGAACAAGTCATCATCACTCGGCTCCGATTAGAACATACACGCCTCACTTACCTCCACATCATACAAAAAACTACAACACCTCTTTGCAACAACTGCAATACACAACTCACTGTCAAACTCCTTCTAGTGGAATGAAATCTAACGACCTCTGTGATAATATCAAAACAATACTCAACCATGATCAACATAAAGTATTCACATTTCTAAAAGATATTAACATGTATTGTAAAATATAATTGAGTTTTCTCTCCCTTGCTAATAACTCACTGCAGTTGATGCGGGGTCATTTTGGTTTAAATAATTGAAAACATAAATGTAAAGCAGCTGTGCAAATACTTATCACAAATTTATAGCCCCAAAATAACTTAAATTAAAACTAAGTTCAAAAACTTAAACCCGATTACAGAAAAATCACGCTTTCAAAAGAAAGAAACAAGAAATTAATCTCATCTGAATTTTTTATGTACAAACTATTCAATATTTATCGTCTATTACATAAATATCATACACGTACACACTGTTTCATTCGTTTTAGACCGTGATTTTTCAGTAGTTGGGTTTTAGTTTCTGAATTAACTTTTGTAAACTTCTCAGTATGGGAAGTTATTTTGAAGGGTCCAATATTCCAAAATTGTAAGTTCACACATCCCCACGTTTCAAGATACCTATAATTATATAAGATGATTTATTTTTAAATGTCATTACTTACGTTGATATGTATATATATGGTGATTCCAAGTAAGTGCAAAAGTTTTTAGGGGTGATCCTTGTCGAAAATTAAAAGGGATCTTTCATGTAAACAAAAGCTCTTAGACCTTTCCATGAAAAGTTACACGATTCCAAAAATATGAAAAAATTTTTTTTCCCTTCTGGAAATCGCTGAAAAGATGAAGGAACTATTAAAACAAATGGTACTTCCACTTGTGTACATTCAAAGTTAAGACAAGCGGAATAATTTTGAAATACTACGATGGTAGTCACATGTGCAATCAAAACATGACAGCCACGTATTTGATTTTTTCGATGCTATTTACAGAAGATTGTATTTTATTTCTTTAGAAATTATTGCTTTTACGAACACAACAAAAGAAATAAAAAAAGTTTTGTAATAAATTGTCCTTTTCAACACATATTTTTAAATTGATAAATTTTATTTCTTCAGAAAGTTCTGATAAAAAATGGAACAGCAGTTGGATGTTTCACCCTTGTAAAAGGTCACAACAAATTTGAGAAAATAGTCACAGGTATCTTTTTTATTGGTAGAACATGCCCTCAAAATGCCATTTCTTGAGCAATTCCCTGAAAGAAAGAATATGATTTTTCTTTCTCATTTTTGGAGGCGTGTAACTTCTCAGGGAAAGGTATAAGAGCTTTTGTTTAGATTAAAGACCCCCCTTAATTTTAGACAAGAATTCAATGCCTCAATTATTTCGCACATATTTGGAAATACCCCGTATATAGTGATGCTGCGAGACTGGTCTGGGTCTTGCAGTCTTGGTCTTGGTCTTGCAAAATTGCAAGACCAAGACCGAGACCAAGACCGTCTATGCAAGACCAAGACCCAAGACCAATACTGGGATGCAAGACCAATACCAAGACTAACCTGGTCTTGGTCTTGGTCTTGCTGCAAGACTTGCGAGACTTGCAAGACTCTTGCAGTTCCGTAACCAAACAACAAATTGGTAGGAAACATATTTTTTTGCTCGATGATTAGATAAGAAACGCTAGTAAATAACCTAATTGATTTAATCTATAAACTCCCTTATTATCGATCTTTATTTTACAGATACTAAAAATATTGAATTAAAAGTTCATTTTAATCTTCTAGGATTTGCGGATTTCAAAAAAATTCTGAAATACCCTATACAGTATTTTCAACCCTTCTAGGATTTCCCTTAACTAGCTGTTTTCATAGAATCCCGACAGTTCGTAGCCAGGGGAAGGTGAACTACACGGTTTTTTATTTTTATTATTTTCTCTATCACGCAGAATGTTTTAAGCAAACGTTACAAATCATCTATAAATCTGATATCTTTTTGATGACATTTATCCAGTAGCCACATTTTTTAAATTTTAGGTTGCCCTTATTTTGAAACATTTTTTTCGATCATGCTTATTAACTAACTCAGCTGACATATTCGCGAGACTGATTTTTGAAATAGATACCTAGTTTTATAAATCCGCGTATTAACAAATCTCTACCTGCTTTAAATTTTCTTTTTTTTTTTTTTTTGGAAAAAGCTTTATACAAAAGTTGAAGTTAGTTTTATAAACCAGAAATACTTTTAATCGCTTTCACTCAATATCCTCACTGAGAGATTATTTCTATTTTATCAAAGAAAATGGTACAAAACCATTGTAGAATGAGCGAGAGAATGAGTTATGAAATAGAAGTATGTATGCATGTAGTAAAATGAGTGCTCAGTTGCGACGGATGCGACCAAGAAAGCACAAGCAGACTAAGTCGCGCTAGTAAGATACGATTCTCATATGTGAATGGTGATTATTAATTTATAAACTTTATTAATTAATTACGCATCTCATTTGCCCTAACTTAATTCTACGCACGGCTTAGAAACGCAAAAAAAATCACACTTATAAGATGAAAATTTTTGCGAAGTCTTGCAAGTCTTGCAGCAAGACCAAGACCAATACCAAGACCGTATATGCAAGACCAAGACCCAAGACCAAGACTAAGGATTTGATGCAAGACCAATACCAAGGGTGCAAGACCAAGACCAATACCAAGACCATATCGGTCTTGGTCTTGGTCTTGCTTTGCGCATCACTACCTGTATATAAGGTGTATGCAATGATTTTGAAACTACCGAGTCAATCATACTAATTATCCAAATTTTTCTAAGACAGTCAACGAATGATTTTTTGTACCAAGTTTGTTTACGTTAGTACAAAATATGAAAAAAAAAAATTCGGCCATTTTTCTATTAATATAAAACTGCCCTAGAAATATTTTCCAAAAACTAGTCAACATATTATTATGTGAATATGTATCAAGTAAAGAAAGTAGGTACCTTGTTACAATCATTTATTTTTGTTCTAGAAATAATTTAATAGCAAAATCGCTATGTATACCTTATAGCGTACATAAGTACACATTTTCCAAAAAAACATTTTATATGACTCTAGGTACATACCTTAGAACAAAGAGAGCTGTCAAAATTCGAAAAATCGGACCCATTATAATAACTTCCTGTACTGGGAAGTTAAAAATTGATTTGAAGAAAACAGTATGCGTGGAGAAGTCAGCAGCATATTAATTTAAGCCACTTACCTATACGACTAATTATATTCAAGTTTCATTATTTGAAGACAGTCAGCTTTATTCATGATCAAAATTTATAAGCCACTAAACTAGCATCCTGTTATTTACTATGGTAACGATAACATCAAAATAATTTGATGAAAAAGTTCATATTCTCAAAGTGGAATGATGTTTTAATGGAAATTAAACACGAAGTCTTCTCCACAATATATTTGCATAAAATTAACAGGGATGATGAGATATGTTTAGGGTCTATATAGACCCATTATCAATCTAACATGGTTCTGTAATAATAATAATTCAGTAAATTAATAATGATTAAATTATGTGTTTGATTAAAGGATATTTATGTATGATAGTTCAAGATGGGTACGTACAATAGGTAGGTACTCACGTGGAAAAAGAAAATGTATCCTCCAGATTTTTAAAACATCTTGTGTTACCAATGAAATGAAATAACATTCTTAAAAAACTAATAAACTTAAATAATATCCCTTACATAACTATTCACCCATAAAATAATAAATTAAAATAAATAAAAATAATAAATAAATAAAATTAAAATGAAAAGGAATTCTGGAAGACTACATGTCTACTCTCCGATGGTCTAAGTAAGAAAGAAAGAAAGTACTTTGAGCAACCTATAGATGAAACCGGTATAATATGTTAGAAGCGACATCTATTAATTTATAGGAAAGTAAATTCAAATGAAATAGTAGAAACTTGCAAAATAAAAGAATTCAATATATATGATCAATGTTTAATAGAGGATAAGGTCAGAAGAAGCACAATATGTGTTTATAAACAAACTCAAAACTTAAGTGAATCAAAGAAAGCTATACAATCAAAGTTGTTCTGTTCATTAAGTTAAGTGACTAAATGATTTTTGTTATTAGAATTGATTTCAAAAATTTCTGATATGTTCAACAAACGACCCTTCTCTGCGTGATGTAAATTCTTATGTCATTAGTGATATCAAAATTGTGTTGACTATTGATTATGTGATTGGCAAAGGAACTATTTGAATTAATTTCATAAAAGGTACAGTAAGAAAAATAGATCTATATTTATTTATTAATTTTGAATGTTCTTCAACTCTAGTGATTATTTTCCTACCAGTCTGAACCACATATTTGGCGGAGAAATTGGGAGTTGAACATGAGATTTCATAGACTCCGGATTTTTCTAGAGGACTGACTTTATCCTTGTTGTGAACTAGTTTCTTCTGTAAAGTGTTGTTAGTGAAAAAACAAACATTTAAATCTTGGTTGAAAAGTTTGAAGATGTTTTTTTATATCTTGGGAGACGTTGCCAATAAATGGTATTGAGCAGTATCTAGGAGTTAATGTTGGGGTAAGTAAATTTCTATTGGTGAATTTAATTAAATGTCTATGAAAAATTTTATCTATGAAACAAAGAGGGTAATTGTTGTTAATACCAATTTGTTTAAATATTCTATGGAAAAGTGAATTGAATGAACTTAGCTTGTGGGAAATCGGATGACATGTGAACGGAATAATATTATCTGTATGTGTAGGTTTTCTATAAATTGAAAAAACGAAATTATTATTAGCTTTTGTAATTAGAATATCCAGGAAGGGAAGAAGATTATTGGTTTCAATTTTCATAGTGAATGAAATAGCTGGATGTAACTTATTTGAATTCGTAAGTTTCCGGAGAGTGGACATATAGTCTTCCAGAATTCCTTTTAATTTTAATTTTTTATTTTTATTTATTTCAATTTATTATTTTATGGGTGAATAGTTATATAAGGGATTTTATTTAAGTTCATTCATTTCATTGGTAACACAAGATGTTTTAAAAATCTGGAGGATACATTTTCTTTTTCAACGTGAGTACCTACTTATTGTTAGTAGCCATCTTGAACTATCATTCATAAATATCCTTTAATCAAACACATAATTTAATCATTATTAATTTACTGAATTATTATTATTAGAGAACTATATTAGATTGATAATGGGTCTATATAGACCTGAAATTTGTCTCATCATCCCTGTTAATTTTATGCAAATATATTGTGGAGAAGACTTCGTGTTTAATTTCCATTACATCGAAATAAGATTTTATTCTGAATATGGCTGATTATATTCAAGATTTTTTTACTCTTCCGATTAGATATTATTGTAAATATATAATAATAAACTTTCAACAATTTTTAACCACAACTATAATTTTTGTTTTTACTGTTGTGTAATAAATAAGTATTTAGATATCAGATATAATTTACATAGCAGCATTTCCTTTAATTTTCACACCTGCTGGTAATATACTCATTTATCTACAATCCATGTTGCTTCTATGTTAAACAATCCCTGTTCATATAATATGTTGCACAGTTGTCGCCATTATACCTTGTCAAATCCTTCTGCAATAAGAGAAGTTTTATTCGCAACCAGCTTGTTTTGAAGGTATTCGAGGGGGAAATATAGCTCCTTAAATTAGTAGCATGCCCAGTTATATACACAATATATTGATTTTGTATTCTTGACTGGTTTTATATTAAATAAAAAGATGTTCCTGGGGATGCTGTCATGTAATAAATAAAACTCTTTGATTTAAGCCGAGCTTTCGAGAATGTTTATCCTCTTCTTCAGGGCAAACTACAAATCTTTACGAAAATATTTCAACAACAACTTAATAGGAAACATTTTGTAGCCATCCATTACAAATGTCATTATTTAAATTTATTATGGTAACATAATAAGCTAGAAAGTATGTAGATTTAGTTGATAAAAATTAATCTTTATGAATTATCTTTATATCTTTGAAAAATTATACTAAAATTATTATTAAGGCAGATACTGGTTCAGTGTAAAAAATATGTAATTTAAATATTGCATAAATACGTACATATTTAGGTACCCATATATAGACTAAATTATTTTTACTCGTGGGCTTGAACTGACAGTTTAAAAAAAATAAATAATATAATTTAAAATTTCTACATAAGTGTAATCATATTCCCTCACAATACGACACAAGTAAGTTAAATATGATTATTCTGAAAAGATACTTATTCACTCAAAACAGGTTGATTTGTGAGATAAATCGTCCTGTCTTGAGTGAATAAGTATCTTTTCAGAATAATCATGTTTAACTTATGTGTATCGTATTGTGATAGAATATGATTACACTTATGTAGAAATTTTAAATTATATTATATATTTATTTATTATTATTTATTTTTTATTTTAATTATTTTCTCTATCGCGCAGAATGTTTTAAGCAAACGTTACAAATCATCTATAAATCTGATATCTTTTTGATGACATTTAAATTTTTGAAAAAAATATCCAGAAAGGGCCCAAGTGTAAATATCATCAAAAATATTTTTTTATAGATATAAGCAGTACCTACATCTTTTGTTCGAAGCAGTTTTTCATAAAATGCACAGAAAAAAAAATTATAGAGAAAAATAAGAAATATTGTTAAAACATGAAAGCTCAAAATAAATTTGATGTAATTGTACATTTTCTGGAGATCTTAATATAGATCCTGATGAAAAAATATATATCTATATTTAAATTAGTCATTAGAAATAACCTTGAAGCGGAACGCGAACAAAACAACAACCTCTAACCACAAGGCTATGACACATGCGGTTAAAAATTTGCGTGTAATGACATGTAAGTATACCTATGAAAAGGTTGTCCAAATTTCAATTAATGCATTTTGAGAAATTAACCTTTCTGCTGGCTACAGGCCATCAGGATTATTTTGTCTGAATTCCTACATTCAATTTATATTTTCGCAGAAAAAACTTAAATCATTCTGGCCCGATTACTGTATAATATTTTTAATACTCATTTGGAATAATCACTTTCATATTCATAATGTTAATGGATACTCTGATTTTCAAAATGATTTACGATTCGAAGCTCTGAAAGTTCCGCAAAGCACAGTCTACAACCTAGAAGATCCAAGATTTCGAGTTTGGGAGGAATATATCTGCAAACGTTTACCGTAAACTCGAATTACGAAGAATACTCACTACATTATTTAGGGAACTAATTTACTAATTGTATGCCTGACGGAAACTTATTACTTTAGAAACTATTTATCGATAGTTTATAGAAGAATTACCAGATATTAAGACCTCAAAAAGTTCTATCTATTTGGGAATATGGAAATTGAGCTCTAGCTGGCTGTAGCTTCAAGAGCTGGAATGAAATGGAGAAAACAATTATTGGAAATGTCTGGAATCAGGTTAGAGCAAATTTTATCTTTAATAAAATATCTTTAAAGGAGAACACTTATTAGTCGCTTTCTTTGGATGAGACATGGGTTTTTGGCAAAGTGGGGATAGAATAATGTGGGAGTAAATTTAGTATCTTTTTAACACGCTTATATTAACTTCACTTGTATGTTTGTGGGTATGTAACTCTCCTTTGCATAAGGAGATGGATTTTCATTTCGCTTTTTCTTGGTTTGTGTAGAATGAGTTTTTTTGGATTTTTTTTTAAATATTCTTTTTGGTTGGGAGCAGATTACCAGCGCGTTTTAGATGTTTTATCCCTTACCATCCCTTAGATATTAAGGGTTGAAAAAAAATGCAATTATTTTTTTTTGAGAGAACCAAAAGAGATATAGAAAAAATTTAAAAACCACAAGATAGCCCCATCGATGGGACTAAACATAAAAAATCGTCGGCCGCGCGAATCCCATAGGAACCGCCACGTTCTGGATCATATGAGTGGGGGTAAATTTTCGGGAGGAAAAAGGTGCTTGATCTATAATTCTATCTCCTCTGGAACTGTTTGAAATATCTCAATTCTCTAATATCTTCGCAAAGCTGACAAAATTTCGCAGATGATAGCACTTTTTGTTTTTCAAATATCCCCTTATTAAGGGCGCAAAGGGCGTTTAAAGTTGGGGGATGGAATCGACGCATTTTATTAGAAGGTTTTATCAAGTAAAAAACGTCCAGAACTCAATTTTTATATCTCGGCAATGGTAGGTCCTAGAGGGCAAAATTTTCTTCCAAAATATTTTTTGGACTTTTTCAAGAATATGCCTCCCCATACTAGGGCTCTATCTCTAATATTTCGGGTAGCTCATCACTGGTCGAAAAAAAGCTTGCATTTTTTATTTTTTTTTTTCAATATCTTTAAAACGAAAAAAGATATTCAAAATTGGAAAAAACGTTTTTGATTGCTTTATTTTCATTTACAAGTGTGTAAAATTTCATCGCGATCGAATATTTCCTTCTATTTTTTTCGGAAATAAACATTTGATAATTAAGATTCTTTGTCAAATTGTCTTGCTACACTTTTCAGACTTTGCCAGTTTGACTTCTAATATCTCTGGAACGGTTTGAGATATTCTAAATCAGTAAAATCACCTCTAATTGATTGACTTTTTTGAATCAGTGTACATACATATTTCATTGTGATCGAACTATTTTTTCTAATTATTTGGGAATTTTAAATATGATTGTGTCTGGTATGAGTATGGAGTGTAGCGCAGGCATAAATGCCGATTCTAATATCTCAAAAACGGCTCGAGATATTCAAAATCGGAAAAAACTTATCTGATAACTTGACATTTCTCAATCAATGTTCAAAATTTCGTCGCAATCAAATATTGTTTTCTATTTACTCGGTAGTTTTTAATATCTTCTCATTACAAATTTACGGCAATGAAATTCACGTTATTCCAATGTTTCTCATAATATAGGATAGAATCGAAATTGCAATTTATTAGGAATTATAAAGTCCACAATAATTGGCAAAATTAAAGAGCTGATAAAAATTGTCGGGATAATAAGTGAAAAATTCCACGTTTTCAAGTTATCGCTAAGAATAGTGTAAAAAAAAACATCAAGTCATTCATAATTATCAAAGATATCACATAGTTGATTTAGATCCCAATACGCCGATGAATTACTTTTGAATAATAGTGCAGATATCAATTGTAAAATATCAAATTTGAATTCGATGTCGTTGCTTACTATGAACGACATTATGAATATTTGGAATATCAAAGTATTTAGTTATTTGAATAACTTCAACAATCAAAAAGCTATACTTAAAATGCTGGACATACATGTTATTTAAAAAATTCACTTAGAATAAAATCATTCATTTGAAAAATTATTGCAATTAATCGATATTTTATTTTAAATTTAATGTAAAGTCCACAAATCAAGACTGGATTGGTTTTGGAAGTTATAACTGTAATTTTTTTTCATTTCGAAGCTAATTTTGCTACACTGTTAGGAATTCATCATACTATCTGCGTCAATATTAATTTTTAGTTAGAATTTAATACCTCAAATTTTATTGCGTTGTTCAAGAAGAATTTTACATTCGTGCTCCCCCTTTGTTGGAAATTTAGAATACTTATTCAACAAGAAATTAAAGATAAACTCTATTGACAATAAATCTAACTAAAAAATGAAAAATAAATATAGTTTAAAAAACTAAAAAAACACGCTTTTAAAGAATATTGAACTAAAAAGTTAAAAATAAATGTAGTTTAAAAAAAACTAAAAAAACACGCTTTTAAAGAATATCGAACTAAAAAGTTGAAAATAATCTTGAAAATAAACTTAAAACAGTAGTTTATAAAAAATACTAGTATAATTGTGGGAAAAGCGTGGGGCGCTTTGTGCCATAATTTTCGTATATCGAGCGCCCCACGCTTTTCCCTCAATTATACTAGTATTTTTTATAAACTATTGTTTTAAGTTTATTTTCAAGATTATTTTCATCTTTTTAGTTCGATATTCTTTAAAAGCGTGTTTTTTTAGTTTTTTTTTAAACTATATTTATTCTGTTTAGAGGGTATGCTTTACATTATTGTTCAATAGTTTTTATAAATATGTATTCTAAAATTAGGTATATATTATTTGGTTGTTTGTTATATAAATTATTATATTTTAACAAAACAACATAATGTCCACATAAACTTATATATTGTTGTATCTACGCCAACGATTCCAAATCCCAAACATTATTCATATATTGAATTAATAAATATTTGTGATTGTATTCATATCCACCAATACCCTGAGAAAATTGGGTTAGATATCAGCATTTGATCACTAATTTCGAAATAAGTATTAAAAGTACTATGTATATATAATATTTGCTCGCAGTACACCACTGCCTACTGCGTATTACAGCCGTTGTATAAAGAACTATGCTGCAGCACTGCACCCAACATTACACCTACGTGAATGGCTGAAATTTACATGAAAGCTGTGCTAATAAAAGACAACAATATTACATCGGCATACTCCATAAAACTGCTTCTGAACGAACAATGAACATGAAATAGTGATTCTGCTAATGCAGATTATAAATTTACCTGATAGCGAATAGTGATTCCTTGGTTGAATAAATGAATTACAAAAATAAAGAGTAAATTGATAATACACCTTTCAGTTGGTATTGAGAATGCAGCAAATATCTGCAAATGAATATTGAAATAAATGGTTTGCCTTTAAGATAGGTATACCTACTTGTATAGGTTATTACCGTTACATTTGAAGCGGATATATTATTTCTATGCAATCAAACGTTCACTGTTACCAGCTTATCCTTCAGTATTCACAATATTCCACCAACAATTTATCGATGACTAAAATTTGAATTAGTTTCCGGTTTGATCTAAAGTGTCTAAATTAATTTTATCCTATTTGTACTTGATGTTTGCTTGTATCTGCATATGAGTAAGTACAGGGTGATTCATAAAAGAAGCGCAGGACTTTAGGGGAAGATGGTTTGTCCAAGAATATGAAAAAAAGTTTTCTTAAAGATGGGTCCGCAAACGCACCGATTTCGAGATACAGGGGATCAAAGTTCAGAACAAAAATAGTTTTTGACAATATCTTTGGAATTGTTACAGGTACAGTGCTTATGTCATGCACACATTTTAAACTCATAAATACCCTTATTTTTTAGAGGCATTGGCGTAGATTTAGGGAATATTTAATTTAAACTCCTCTAACTTCTATGCCGATGGTCAACGTAAGGTTTTGTTTGGTTTTTTGAAAACCGCCTATATTTTCTTGCTTTATTTCTCTAGTGATACGTTTTCGAGAAAATGGTTATTGATCAAAAACAGAAAAAATTGTGGCGTAGAAGTTAAGGGGTCTAAAACACTAAAAATACACTAAATCTACGACACTGACTTTTTCAAAAAAAATTGTCTGCACTTTAAAATAAGGGCATTTATGATTTTAAAATGTACGCAAGAGATAAGGGCTGTACCTCCGACAGTTCTAATGATATTCACAAGAAACGATTTTTTTTCTCAATTTTGATCCCCTGTATTTCGAAAATGGTGCGTTTGCGAACCCATGAATATAATTTTTCTCACATTTTTGGACAAACTATCTTCCCCTAAAGTCCTGCGCACGTTTTATGAATCACCCTATATATATTCATTTCTATTCTTGATTGATTTTATATTCAATAAAAATATGATCTGATCTTTGAGATATTTTAAATCCAATTCCTTGAATTAGGCCGAACTTTCAAGAAGGTTTATTTCTTCTTCAGGGCAAAAGTCGTGCATTAAAAATAAATTTGCTAAAAACATGAAGAAAGATTCCATAACATTTGTAATTGATAGCTATGAAATCTGTTAATGTGAGCTAAGTCGGTCTGCCATTGCGACTTACATTAACTTTTTATATTATTATGCGTTTACGGCATTAAAGTAAAGTTACCATCAGTTAGCAGCATTATTCCTATAGCCAGTATAGAACACGGTGTATGGTATCGTACTCTGAGGATACCAACTTATTTGTAGTTAAAACGAATGAAGAAATGCTTATCACAAAGGAATCGACTCCAATTATTATAGCAGCTCAACCAGTGGTTAGTAGAATTTACCCAAGTGTAAGTCATCCTAACAAATTTAATTTTATCAATACTGGCGTATGGCCTCAGTAGCTTAGACGTTTTTGAAGGAAATATGAATTTTTTATTACGAGTGTATGGTAGTATCCGGCCAAAGCAGTAAAACCGATAGAGAAGTTTGGCAAGGAGATGATACAGAGGCAGCAAACGGAAGTATCCACTAGAGAACAAGTTCAGAAAATGCAGAACAATTTTGGAAAACTCGGAAAACAGGAGTCTTTGGGTAACAAGAAATGTGGATTTTGTGGGTTACAAGTGCATGAAAGGGGGAACTGTCCAGCAAAAAGGCCAACCTGCAATAAATGTAGCAGATTGGCCATTGGATTATCGTATGTAGATCACATATAAATGTCAGATATTTAAATGATGATACATCAGAGACTATTCAGGGTAATGATTATTTAGTCTTGATTTATTAAATAATTAATCACTTGAATTCAAAATGATGGCTTGTACACTGTCAGTTGAATTAAATAGCACGGTCGTATAATATAAGGTCTTGCAACACCACGGAGTTTGGGTAGGCAAAATTGTCATGGATATTGAAGATATTTTTAGTTTGCATTATAGCCATTCTGGGTGTGGCGCTAGTCACTAGCGTCAATGTGCCAGTGGCTGGTATCTGTTTAAAATTTATCTCAGAGACAATCATTCGTTTAATCGCTTTTATTATATAAGAAATAGTTCGCTTACCGTTTCTGAAATTAATTTGAATTCATTACAGTACAAATCAAGAATTGTATTTAAGAAATTGGCAACGATACTAGATTACAGCGATTTGCGCGACCAAACCTAGAATTACGAAAAACGCCTTCAATAAGTGTGACACTGTTTCAAGTGGAGCTGCAAGACCTTATATTATACGACCGTGTTTAATAGAAATAATGACATTTGTGTCTTAGATTTTTATGTTAAAAGAGATTTAACGAAACTTAATTTAGATAGTTCAGCAATTAAATGTTGAGTTGAGACGGCTTCAGTTGGCTGATAGTGTTGGACGGAAGGCCATCCAGAAAAATTTCATCGTTCGGAATTCTGACTTAGACTCTCGGGTTAAAAAAATATCCTGAAATTATGGATACTTTTCAGGCAAAAATGACCATTCAGGTAAAAAATGGCATACAACTATACGCACAGACAACACTATGAGTAGTCCCGAAACCACTTCTAGACATCCTCAAGCAGAAGCTTGAAAGGCTCAAATTACTTGACATCCTAGAACCATCGATGATCATACTCCCTATTGTTGTAGTCAATAAAAATTAAAAACTAAGGTTGTGAGTTGACAGTATTCACCTAAATAAAGCAGTTCTAAGGCCGTATTTTCAAATTGATAAGGTAGAAACTATTTTACAGCGGCTTCCAGATGCTCAAAAATATAGTTAATTTAAATAACAAGTTGAATCACGTCACGGTATATATATATATATATATATATATATATATATATATATATATATATATATATAAATAAAAAGATGTTCTTGGGGATGCAGTCATATATTCAATAAAATTCTTTGACTGAAGCCGAGCTTTCGAGAATGTTTATTCTCTTCTTCAGGGCAAAAATCGTGAATTTATAATAAATTAACCAAAAACAGGAAAGATTTCATATTCATCAATTACAAATATATATATAATGAATATGAAATCTTTCCTGTTTTTGGTTAATTTATTATAAATTCACGATTTTTGCCCTGAAGAAGAGAATAAACATTCTCGAAAGCTCGGCTTCAGTCAAAGAATTTTATTGAATATATGACTGCATCCCCAAGAACATCTTTTTATTTATTATAAATCCAGTCAAGAATACAAAATCAATATATATATATATATATATATATATATATATATATATATATAATTTTTAGATTTTTTTTAATACGGATAAAAAACTTAAATTCAAAACAAGAACGAAAAATTCAACTATTAAGTGTTGAGGAATGTTCGAGTCTACGGTGATGCAATTGGTTACCTACCAGCTAGTATTCATCCAATTTTCATTCAGATCTCACTATTAAAGCCTTGAGAAAGGACACAAGTGGTTTCCGAAAGTTGGAATATTTAACGAAGAATAGCCAATTGTAACCATCGTTTCGTAAGATTATTGACTAACACACACACTAACTTTATTTTTTTTTAATTAGTCACTACCTTAGTTTTATATATATATATATATATATATATATATATATATATATATATGTAACATAGATAAATGATCTTGTATTGTGATTTGTTTGGTATTAAAGGATAGCGTTAAAATTAAATTCGAAATAAAATCTATACAGGGTGTTTCATTAATAATGGGAAATAATTTAACTGGAGAATCTTTGGTTCAAAATAATAAGATTTAACACAATTCGCTTAGATAACATGTGTCTCCTGTCTGAGTTACAGGGTGTTTTATTTAATTATTTAAAAATGATTTTTCCCCATTACTTTTAAACTATTTGACTAATCAATATCATGTTTGGCAGGAACTGTAGACACTGCTAACCTTACTAAATTATGGTAAATGAACGTTTCTGGCTACAACCAGAGGCATACGACAGGAGTAAGTGAAAGGTTGACCCTTCTCAAAATCAACGCCACTGGCGGAATTGTTATTTTAGCACAATTCTGCCTGTCTGTCTGTCTGTGACGGCATTATCCCGGAAACAGATCGGTGTATTTTGTTGCTTTATTTTTTATTTTGTTTGGTACGAATATCACTCGCTGGTGGCACTGAATGAGAATCCTGTTTACACTGGGTGATGAGCTATAGCCAAAAAAAACGTGATTTGCTCAAGACTGTAGCGCGAAAACGGCACTAAGGATTTTGGTTAAACTTGCCTAAAGTATTCTTCTGAGAGCCCTCTACCACACACACACAGCGCCATCTCTGAGAAAAACCACAAAAAAGTTTTGCTTGAATAAAATTCCATATTTTCCACATGTTTCTTCAGATTCAGGCTAAACGTTTCATCTTTCGAAAAAGTGGTGCATGACCATTGTTGTTTGTCTTTAAATGCTGAAAAAAATGAAAGGTAGCACGATTTGACCAGAGGATTTTTTCTTTACTACCGCTATTACTGTCGCTGTGTAAGTATTGTAATAGTGTACAAATTTTCATTCACTGGAATTTGCCTGCGAGCGGTAGGAAAGTCGTGTGAGTGGACACACCAGATTAATTAAAATATGGTTCATATTATTTTTTATAGCCAAAATGTGAAAAATGTGACTTTCTGATAATTACATATTAGTAAAATTGTATGTTTATCTTTTTATTAAACATAAAAAAACAACTGTAAGTTTCATTTTCATAATAAATGCAAACCTATGACTCAAAAACACCTCCATGATAAATACTACTACTACTACTACTATAAATGCTTTTGAATTTATTTTACCATAAGTCAGTAGAATAGCTCGTAAGAACAAAACCCACTATTTATTTCATATTGAATATCATATGAACATATGTATTTGTTAATGCTAATTGAGAATGATAATTTCATTCACTTAATAAAATTAAGTAGACACGACTATGTTTATGAGGTAGCTGCTAACTGCATTTCAGAATCAATTTATCAGTAACGATAATATATCCTTATCATAATTGGAATATCAGTGTATGGAGAGTAGCTGGACTCGTTACAATATCGATCGAGATATTGAGAAGTGCATTTCTAAAGGTGTGAGAATAAGTTCAACGCACTGTTAACGTTGTCGTGAATGAGCCGTCTCACTGGGATTCCTGCAGATTCTCCTTGTTTGAGCGTCCATACCTTTCTTGAAAACTCTTGCAGCCTACGGAGACATTGATAAATTGTTTGCTACGATGAAGCTGGTTATAATAATTCCACAAATCCAGAATTATAGACAAAAATAGGTTACTTTTTAATAGGTGGTTATGCTCTATCGAAAAATCCATTATCGGTATGCTATGCCCAAATGTAAACTTAGCACAACCATTTCAAACAAAATTTAAAAAATTGTACCATAATTAGCCGTAAATTCGCCGTGGGAAAAGAAAATTTACTGCATTTCTTGGAAAATTCATGGTCGTGCTAAGTTTATATACCTAAAGTTAGCACCGCCATACAGCCATCATCGGATCTTCAACAAATCATAACCATTTTTTTTGGGACTACCTACAACCAAAAATTGCAGCTTTTGTTTTTTTGAAAAATTCATGGTCGTACGAAATTTGCCCAAATCATCCTATTTTACTTAAATAATAACCGATTCATTTGATAGTACCAAGGATATTTGCCGTAATTTGTTGGTGTTCCAAGTCGATGGTTATTGTAAAAGAAACGGTGATGGTTGCACTGACTTCATGTAAACTTAACGACCATGAATTCTCCAAGAAATACAAGAGCTGCAAATTTTGATTTTTCACGGCTAATTCAGAGAAAATAATGGCGGTACTCCGAAAAGAATCGGTTGTTATTTTAAAATGATAAGCCGATGGTAGGGCGATCACAAATTTTCAAAAAAAAAATAAACAGAAGCAGCAAATTTTCTTTTTTCACGACTAATTTACGGAAAATATTGGTGGTATGTACTCCCCAAATAATCGATAGTTATTTAAGGAAGATACGGTGATAATTGCTCTAATCTATGACGACCATAAATTTTCCAAAAAAAAACAAGATCTGCAAATTTTCTTTTTTCACGGCAAATTTACATCTAATTTACGGAAATTTTTGATGGTACTACCAAAAGAATCGGTTATTGTTTGAGGAAGACGGTGATGGCGGTGCTAGCTTTATATAAACTCAGCATCACCATGAATTTTCCATGAAATGCAAGAGCTGCAAATTTTCTGTTTTCACGGCAATTTTACGGCTCATTTAGGCCTTTAGGCAAATTATGGTACAATTATTTTTATTATCGTTGAAATGATCGTGTTGTGTTAGATGATGTGGAACTTGTCAATTTCATGGAATTGTTGATCAGCTATGATAACAAAGATATTCAAATTTAATTTTAAATTCATAAGGGTAACATAAACTCACAATGGTGAAATCTCAAACTCAGGTACCTAAAGGTCAAACCAAAAAAAGTGCTATGTCGCTACGAGTCATGGGTGAGTAGTGTCGTAATGCCACTTTTGGCTACAAATCGACATACATAATATTTAGATGCGAAGGTATTAACGTACTGCAGAAGGGAAATTTGAAAGTAAAAATCAAAAATATGCTTTATTGTGAGGCCTTGTGGCGTAACATGAGTCTATTTAAGGAAACTAAATGGTAGTTGCTTCTGGTCCAGAATCCTTGTCCAATTTATCTTTTATGTTAAAAATTCTTTTGGCTTAGATAACTTATATTCACTTTTTGCGGGGACAGTGAAATAACTTGATCCCTCACGCTGTTTTTACGTATTTGTTGTGTTTTAAGAAATAAAGAGCAATAATTTCGTTGCAATGATTATTGAATCTTTTTCATAAAAATAACCGCTTTGAAAGCAATACAATTTAAAAAGCTCAGACGCAATGACAATATGGCCAAATCACTGCTAATTTCAACGCATGCGACATGACTGTTATTGCTTCAAATATATGTAACGAAAAGTCTTTCTGATACAATCTTTACATTGATATCAAAATATATAAAGAAACAATATGCAATCTCCCGGACCATCGAATTGCAACCGACTATTCATAGCTAAGAATCTGGGAGTCATCATTCACAACTATCAACGGCCTTATTGTTATGGATGATCTTTCAGGAAATGTGTAAGAATACTTGTGCAGCATCTTCACATAAAAAGAATTGTTTTTCACTAACATCGATAACAACTTACCGATCCAAAAAATTATACAATAGAGACGGCGAAATAATAATAGATATAGAAGAAAATCTAGAAATAAGGAAAAAGTATATAGAGGAACTCTTTGAAGATCATAAACATAAAAACTACATTAAACGTACGGAAGGATATGAAGCTCCGAAAATAAGGAAGAAATTTTACATGCTCTTGATAAAATGAAAAAAAAGTATTTGGCTCAGGTAATCTATTTGCAGAAATTTCTCAAACCTATTAAAGAGAAGATGATCTTGATTGATTTGTAACGCTATCAATGAAAAAAAAATAATTAAATAGTACCAGACCAACGCACTATAAGCTTAATGGAAAATATGCTAAAAGCATTTATAAAAGATACATGCTAGAATGTATAGAAATCTAAAACGGAATATCAGAGGAGCTCGATTTGAATTTGGAAATGGTCCAGGCAGAGATGTTTAGACATGAACCAAAACATGTATTAATGCTTTATTGACAAAAGTAAAGCATTTGATAAAGTTCGACTTAACCACTGAAGAAATAGAAATAAAGAGAGGTATTCGGCAGGGTTTTGTGCTTTTACAAATCCTTTCCAACTTGTATTTGTAATATATTATGAATAAAGCATTGCCCGATCAGGAATATGGCATTAAAATTAAAGTCCAGTAAACACTCTAATATATTCAGACGATACAGTACTGATAGCGAAACACTACAAGACCTTCATATCATACTGGTAACGAAATCGACCCGAAACATTGGAAATTATTTGTACATACATAACCAACTTAACTTTAAGGAAAATGTTGACAACTCTCATGAAATAAAAATTCGAATTGAAAATGTTCTAATTACATTTTGATGAACAAAGACCTCTGCTTAACATAGCTAAATGAAAGTAACTACTTGAGATTATATGTTTTATCAGTACTGTACAGTGGCATCGGATCACGGACGCTAAAAAAAGGATGATGTAAAGAATATAACAGCTTTTGTCTTCTAGGTATATTACAGAATATTACGAATACAGACAATCACCAATGTAGAGGTGTTAAGACGAATAAAATAAGAGAAGGATGCTGTACTGACTGTTGAAAAGAGTAAAGTGGTCTACATGGGGCAAATTATAAGAGAAGATAAATATCAAAAAGGTTTGCTTCTTAAGGTCCCCTTGTGGTCAAACGTAAGTCTACGTTAAAATATAAGGATTATGTTACATTCAGAGAAATTTTTGACCGACGAACCCCGAACGGAGGAGGTATACAATTCGACTGTCTGCTTTATTTTTTTTTTTTTGGTTCGTGCGCGCCTTTTACATAGTAAACGAGCTCCGATTTTGATGATTTTGGATTCATTTGAAAGAAGGGGATTGAGAAATGGTCCCATATTCATAAAAACGCAAATCCGAAATCTCCTTCCCTCTGAAAACCGCCCCCGAAGGGGTGGTGGGGGCGAATTTTCTCAAAAATCAAAAATCTGAATTGGTATAATTAAAGATAGGACAATATCCGGAAACGTTTAAATTCAACATTTTTTCAAAAGTGTTACGGTTTTCGAGATGGACGCATGTTAAATATGTATTTTTGCTATGTGGAGAGGACAATTTCTTTCGAAAATTGGAAATTTTTCGATACTACATGAAAGATATATTTATTTGTAGCAACATTTATAATGAACATTTTTTCCTTAGAGTTACGGTTTTCGAGTTAAATCGGTGTTAAAATAGTAACAACTAAAATATTCAAGCGTATTTCCGCAGCGATGTTCTGAGATCTCAATAATAACAACTACAAGCAAGGAATATACGTGGGTAATAGGATAAGTACTATCTTCATTGATATGGTATAGTGAACGTTCAACGATTTTCGGGACTAATGTTACACTCAAAAGTGTGAAATAAATATTTTTTACAAAAAATTGGACCGACGTTATTAGTTGATGCACTGAAAAGTATAAAATAATATTACTTCTATTGGTGATGGTACTTGTGAAGTTGGTGCCAAAAGTTATCAATCTAACCGCAACTGCACAACTTCAAAAGTACCATCACCAATAGAAGTAATATTATTTTATACTTTTCAGTGCATCAACTAATAACGTCGGTCCAATTTTTTGTAAAAAATATTTATCAATACTTTCGTTCTGAACTTTCATTCAAATCAAAGTAGTGAAATCCCTAGTGAAGAATAAAATATTCATTCTATTCGTAGAAATTGTTGAAAACTATTTCAATTTCGTTAAGCTCTGAATGCAGTTGGAAGATTAAGAGACTGTAATTTTTTACACGTTCTATACCCTATTAACAAATAATCAATAATTTGAAGTATTCCCAACATTTTTAGTATATATGATACATGTTTCCATTCTCTTTTAAAAGTTTCATCTATAATTGTGAATCTAGACATATTATCGGTCTACTTCTCAGATAAGTATTTGTATTCCCTCAAAGCCCTATCCCACTCAGAAAATTCATTATAGAATATGATTTTCTGAAAAAAGAAAGAACTGCGAAAAATTTACATAATATGTAATTTCATCATAACTGGAAGATAAATAAGTGAATACATAGTACCAATTAATATTGTAGGTGAATTAGCTATTTTATAATTTTATAAGTGTCCTCTTCACATTGTAGAGAAAATCGTTGATGGATGACAAGAAACCCGAATTGTAATATAATGTAATTAATGTCAGACGTAACTATACAATAATTATATGTGCTTAAATCTAGATAAACCAATGTGTTGTTGTGATTATAGTTACTATAAATTTCCGGCTGTTATCAACTGAATCTAACTAGGTAACTTTGTTGCTATATAGCAAACAACCATAATTAAATGTGAATCATAATTTCCATTTTTATATACCTATCATATAGAGAAAGTACTTGTTGATAATGGTAATATAATTCAATATTTTGAAATGGTTGCTTAAGAATTTGATTCTCTTTCTATACCAATGTGCTTGTAATTCTACGAAACAAAAAAAATCACATAAATGTTATTGGAGCAAGAAGATAGTTGTCTTGAAATTCTCAAAGTATCAAAAGGGAAGAAATATAATTTTTCGTACCTCAACTTCATTAATTAGATTAGATACCAGTTACACTAAAATAATTATTTATTTCATATTAATAATCATTTAGTGATATACTTGGAAGATACTTCTAAATTTAACAATATCGAGATAAAAGCTCATGAAACATATTAGGTATTTTTTATACTTATCAACATATCATGTTTGTATGTATACGTGCCTATTCCAAAAAAAATCAAATATCTTTATTTTTCATAGAGTCGGTTTTTAAATTGATTAAATTCAATCCTAATTTGGACTGTATACAGGGTGTCCCAATATTGCTGGGACACAGAGCTACCACGTATTCTAGAGGTCAAAATAAGTCGATTGAGCCTAATTTACCTATATACCAAAATGTACCGTTTGTCCGTGAGAAGAGTTCAAAGTTTACTAAAAAAAATACATTTTTGTATGTTGTTCCGAAGTGCTTTATACAAATTTAATGAAATTTGGTAAATGTGTATTCTAGATGATTAGCTTACTTTTAGTAATCAAAAAAACCCAAAGAAAATTGTAGAGGGGTTGGAACCACCCTCACCCCTTGGCATTTTTTCCCCCATTTTTGTAGGGGTGGGAATACGGTTTTAAGACTTTTTTATCTGGAAGGCCTACTCATTATCTTCATTTTCTTACTCTTGTAAAAACTCCGTATTTTGCGTAGTTTTCAAGAAAAAAAATGTTTTAGCAAACACTGATAACCGATTTTCGGGTATAGGTTTAATAAAATTATTAGACACAAATTACACAATACATTTACACAAGACAAACAATAATTTTTATAACAAGTGTTCAATGTGACCTCCACCTTCATTAATACAGAGGTCAATTCGACGTAAAAAATTGAAATGCACTCTTCTTAAAACATCGTCATTTTCTCGTAGCGCATTTACAGCATTTTGAATTCTATTCCACAGTTGTTCGATGTTATTTATTTGAACCTCGTACACTTGTCTTTTTAATTCTCCCCAGATGAAGAAGTCACAAGGGTTTAAATCTGGAGACCGCGGAGGCCATTGAATGGGTGCTTCTTGTCCCCTACCTATCCACCTGCCACCAAATTGTTCACCAAGATATTCTCTTACTGCACGTGCAAAATGAGGTGGTGCACCATCATGCATGAAGAACGTATTTCTACGCAAGTTAAGAGGCAAGTCTTCTAATAATTCTGGCAAATTTTGTTGAAGGAAACGGAGGTAACTATCGCCATTCAGACGATCAGGTAATCGTAACGGTCCGACTATAAATTCGCCAATAATTCCGACCCAGACATTAATTTTAAATTCACGTTGATAATGTCTACTTTTAATGGCATGTGGATTTTCATCTGCATAAACATGATCGTTGTGTAGGTTTGTCATACCGCGACGTGTAAAACAAGACTCATCAGTAAACAAGATCTTAGTATGGAATCCGTTGTCGACTACTCTGCGCTCCCGAATAGTTTGTGAAAAACTTAAACGTAATTCGTAGTCAGGTGGCAACAATTCTTGCACTGGCTGGATGTGAAATGGCCGAATTAATTGATCTCTAATGATTCGACTTACAGTGCTTTTTGGAATTCCAGCTTCTCGTTGCAATCTTCTAGTACTGGTATTAGGATTGTTATCAATCATTTGAAGAACAGCTTCTTCCGCAATAGGTGTTCGAGCTTGTCGAGGTCTTCCAGCGTTAACTCTTACTGGGGTCAACCTCCCCGTTTCTCGAAGACGTCTTTCGATTCGGGCAAAAGTTTTATGGTTTGGAATTCTCCGGTTTGGATACCTCTCTTGATACACGCGAACACTTTCGCGGCAGTTACCTTGACAATATCCAAGAACTAATAACATGTCGGTCTGTTCATTAAAAGGAAAATTCATAATTGTGGGACGTCAAAGGAACAGCAACAACAGCAATAACAATTAAACAAAAACAGTGATGACAATAAGAAATAATAAAAAAACAAGCAAAAGAGAACAAATAACTGACACATTTACTGTTAACAATAAACTATGTTTCCTGTCAAAATCATAACATTTGGTTTTGTCTTTGTGTCCGCGGCCAACTAAATTTTGTATTACAATTTTATTAAACCTATACCCGAAAATCGGTTATCAGTGTTTGCTAAAACATTTTTTTTCTTGAAAACTACGCAAAATACGGAGTTTTTACAAGAGTAAGAAAATGAAGATAATGAGTAGGCCTTCCAGATAAAAAAGTCTTAAAACCGTATTCCCACCCCTACAAAAATGGGGGAAAAAATGCCAAGGGGTGAGGGTGGTTCCAACCCCTCTACAATTTTCTTTGGGTTTTTTTGATTACTAAAAGTAAGCTAATCATCTAGAATACACATTTACCAAATTTCATTAAATTTGTATAAAGCACTTCGGAACAACATACAAAAATGTATTTTTTTTAGTAAACTTTGAACTCTTCTCACGGACAAACGGTACATTTTGGTATATAGGTAAATTAGGCTCAATCGACTTATTTTGACCTCTAGAATACGTGGTAGCTCTGTGTCCCAGCAATATTGGGACACCCTGTATTTTCTTATGTATGTGTGAATGTGGACCGATTTTGATAATTCTTTTAGCATTTGAAAGACGACGATTGAGAGATAGTTCTATTCTGATAGATCACATAATTTCTTGAAATATTTATATTTCAAATTTCTTAATAAATCTCACGGTTTTGTAGTTAGGACTCTGAGAATAAAAAAATGTCAAACTTATTTTTTAAACACGTGGTTATAATTTCAAATATTGACAAAATAATTTTGTGTATCAATCTGGAGTAGCTACATGCAACTAACAACCATTTTGTATTACCACTTCGATTACCGCGAGGTCTCTGCAACATTATGTTTAAGTGTTTTGCAAAATTTTAACGAAGCTTGGGGTAGTGATCGAATTTCCCTTGGGGGATATTAATTTTTTCATCGAAATCTTATGTTCTATAGAGTATCTAATTATAACATAACTTCTAAAGTATTATTTCTTTTATAGTTATTAAGAAAATAATAATTCGGTTTTTGAGTAGTGAGTTTCTGATGAAAGGATTAAAAATAAGTTGTTTTTGAGTTAACTACGATCATTAAAAATATTAAAATAAATAACTTAAAAATTCTAGGATCGACCTCATGAAATGTTGCATTAAAATAATATTAGAAAACAACACATAATGTAGGAATCACAAAAAATAAATAAGTTTTTGCAAAGATGATTCAATCTTAGTGCAATATCTAATGAAGTCGGTTTTAATTTTATTATATATTTTTTCTTAGATATATTCAATGGGAATGTAACTCATATTTGCTAGACAATAATGGAAGATTAGTTAACTGATCTTTCCAAAGCTATTATAAAACGCAATTTGTTTATTCCTTTATCAATTCATCTGTTTAGCAAATTGTAGAAATCCTAATTCTCCCGTTATTGATTCTAATGGAACTGGCACTATTTATATAATACTAAAAGATACTTGTGACTTCGTCCATGCATATTGTTTTTAGCGCTTGGGGCTTGTGTATAAATTTAAAATCTTTCAATCCTATCGCTATCATTTTTCCTCCATCATCCATGTGAAGTGTGAAACAACAGATATTGTTACTAGATCTATCCTTCCAGTCTTATTCCAAGAGTTATTTTTTATTCGATTTATACTAAAACGCCTATTTTCTCCATATAAAAATTATCGTAGAATATGACTTGGGATAAAAGCTATGGCTGTGGCCATATTCATCAAATTTTATTTCTTGCAAAATGTCGAAAAATCCCCAAACAGAAAATCTGAAACGGAATTAATAGCAAAAAATAATTGAAACTAACTATTGATCCCCTCTTTTAATTATTAAGCAAAGACTTTTTATTATAAACTCTTTAGGTAGGTACTTAAATATTTTTGTAACATCTCTGTTCAACTTGCACGCTTCTTCGTCTCTCAACACAGACTTAGTAAGAACAACTAAGGAGACAAATTATAAACTTTGATTTCCTTGGATATCTATGAAATTGAATACCTATGCATATTGTCCTTTATAATTCTATATTGGGCAAAATGTCAGCAAGATCTCTTGAATTAAAAAAGATGCTCTTGTGGATGAGGTTATGTAATGAATAAATGTCTTTGAGTTGAGCCGAGCTTTCGAGAATGATTAATCTCTTCTTCAGGGCACACTACAAAAGGCTACAAAATTATTTCAACAACAAATTACTAGTATTACAAAAATACTTACAGTCGTGAATTGAGAATAGATTAGCTAAAAACAGGAAAGATTTCATAGCCATCAATTACAAATTTCATTATTTATATTTGTTATGATAACATAATAAGTTAGAATGTATCTATATAGATTTAGTTGATAAATATTAATATTTATGATTGATCTTTATATGTTTATAGCTATTTGACCAAGGAGCAAAATTAAATTAATGTTATTATTAAGCCAGATACAGGTTTAGTGCAAAAAAAGTTCACGTAATTTAGGAATTTTACATGGATATACCTATATACACTGAGGAATCCAAGTAGATGTAAATTGTTCATATAATTTACATATACTGCTTATATAGGTACACTGTAAAAACTTTCAGAAATTCTAATATCTGAATGTAATCATTTCTGGATAGATTACGTTTGTCATTAAGCTTCACCGAGGATTAATATCGTCGCGAGACATAACTAGCATGTAATAAAGCTCTGTATACGAATATAGGGCTTGTTCATTAGACTATGGTAATATTAAGAGTATTAGCAATATTGAGGCTAAAATGAATATACCATCATAATAACTGAATTTAAAATATTCGATATTGAATATATCTCTTTCTTCCCTTATTGTCTCAGCATATAGTATAGAACTACATACGACATAATTTAAAACATTATTTAGCGCAGTGCATGGATTAATTTATCTAAAGTTCACTTAATACGTACTTTTACCGTAAGTGAAATAAACAATAAATAATTATACTAAATTATAAGCTACCCCAAATAAAAAGTATTCCAATAAGAAGTGACATTTTAAGTTGAAGAGAAAAATCTATTAGGTAAATTTCAACTAGGAAGTACAAAAATTATCGTTTAAATTCAAAGTTTAAAATCTGCAATGACTTGTTAAAAATGATTAAGGAAATATCAATCACTGAATATCTATATTTACAATTGGTCATTCTTTTGAGAATGATTTCGATAACATATTTTTAAACCAGAACTGGGTGGATAAAAGCTAGTGTATTGATTTTTTTTGTAGGTATTGGAATTGTTTGTAGATCATTTGCTTAGAGTTTATCTTTTACGTTGCTGCAAAGAAAAAAGTACATACCAAGTTAAATCGCAAGATCAAGATGCCAATTTATATATGAAATTCTCAAAATAACGCTTTTATGAAATTTATTGTAAGAAAGGGGCTGGTGGGCTGGTCCCTGAAGATGATTTTTTTTTTTTAAAAGTTATTATTTCTTTAAGAAGAAAACTAAACTTATATAATAGTTAGGGAGTAAAAAATATTTGAGAAACTAAACACACTATAAAAACAGGCAATTGCCGAATAAAAATAGTGGTACAATTCCTTATAAAAATAAATGTAACGATGTATTTTTTTCTCATAGCCAAAACCTTTCCACATCAATAATAGGTTATATTATAGGTTCACGAATTTTGAACATCCGTCGTGGTACTCTATATCTATACGTACATATATACGAGTAACGATTTTTCGTATGACCACAAAAATCTCGAAAATTACTTATCCGATTTCGATAATTTTTTTATTGAATTTTTTATATTTGCGCTGGTGACATAGGCTATATTTTATGTGAGTCTGGGCCTCCTAGGTTGAGAGTTCCATATCTGTAATTCCCAAAGAAGTTTCTCTGGGCTCTATGGCTGAATTTTCGTGGATTTTTCGGTATATGTGTGTATGTCACTGGACTGTTTTGTGAGAGTCTGTCTGTGCGACTGGAATTTAAAGGTGGAGGGTTCCATACTAGAAAATCCTTACATATGTAGGAAAAATTATCATGCTGCTCTCTCTTGGTGCATATCTGTGGATTGATCTGGGTTGGTGTTCGGACTGTTTCTACGTGCGAGTAGGTCTCATAGAAGCGTTCCATACTCTTTTAATGATTTTATGTTTTCGTAGCACAATCTACGAAATTGATTGCCCAGGAAGTGCCGGGTAAAGCAGCTAGTTTAATTATATAATATGTAAAAAAATACCTAAATACGTAAGCGTGGCCCTAATCTTTAAATACTATTTAAACAGATTGCATAAAGAAAAACTATTTTTTGTTTCGTTAAACATTAATTAGTGGCATGTTGAAGAAACAAGCTAAGAATATTGGATGTTACCAAATGCTGTTGTTATAAATACCTTAACAGACACCGACTAGAATGACATAAATAACGACTGGACGCGGTGCACTAGCAATAAAAGCGGAACATTTGAATCGGTTTGAAAATTAGACAACTGAGTCGTCTCGCTTGCAGGGCTCTTTCAACCAGAATCACCATATTAAGCCATACTCCAGAATTGTAATTTTCACTGTAAAATGAGCAAAACTCAGGGCCTGCTCTCCAACAAATCAAAAACCCGTTAGTATATTGTGAAATCTTTCCCGATCTGTTGCGACAAAGGTGAAAACTTCTACATATATTCGAGAACATTCCCTGTGGAGTCCAGTCTAGAGTAGTCGGGTCCCCAGAATGGGGCCGACAACAACGGAAATAACGCTCGGTTCAAATATGAATATTTGTAAATAATATAAATAGTAAATATAAATTGTATTAGGTAGCGTTGTAGTGTAAATACTCTGTGATTTTGTTAAATAAATGAAGTTAAAGTATATGTACGTAAAATAATTCAGTGTAATTTTTGAGGTCAAAAAAACATTTCTTTCACAGTGTTAATTCAGTAAAACAGAATTTTCATAGACATAACCTAGTTTCAACAGTCATAATACATTTATCATGATTATGAACCGGCCCGGTATAAACGAGATCAGAGTAAAAATATGAAAAAACTAGAAACGAGCTTTCCACGCACCCAGAATGAAGAAATGTTCGTGCGGTAGACACAATTTAAACCTGCTGCTCCCTCACCATGGGGAGTTCGTAAACAGTACGAGATATGTAACAGTAAATCGTGTGAGAACTTGTGTAATTGGGTAGCTCCAATGTTGATTTCAGTTTTTTGTATAGAGCTACGCTGCATAACATCTTTATTGAATTGATGTTGAAGCTCATTCCAACGAGAGATTACTACACTGATTTTGTGGCGCAAATTCATGCATTCAAAAAAATATATTATCAAGTGTCTCGATTTTTCAGACATAAGAGTATTCATATAAAGTATGAATAAGCTAATTTGCAATGGATAGTACACAGAAATTTATTAAGAAAATGGTGGTAAAACTACTTTCAGAATACAGTGTTAACTGATATGTAGTTACGCAGTTTTCTGGTTAGTTGTTATCAAATATCAATTTAAAGCGAATTTCACTGCCGTTGCTTCAAGAATAACATTTCTGCCTGTTTTGTTATAATGTTGAAGCAGTACAGTAGAGTTTCAGTAAGGTGCCACAGTGTTTATTATGGATCTACAGAAGTTTCAAATAATGTTTAAAATTAGAAAATTTGCCTACTCTTAGTCAATATATATTGTAATCGGTAGATGCATGTCCCTATAAATAAATTAAGTAATATAAGAAATAATTATAAGAAATGAATTCATCATTTACCTTATTACAATTTTTTTATAGAAATCAGTAGTCATTCGGAAAGTAGCTGGTGTGGGCCTCAAGGGTCGCACCCATACAACCGATTAAGAAATGTAAAGTTATATATTGAATAACATAGAAAAACCTGCAAGTCACAAAAATACTGTACCTAACAGGATTATAGAAATAACAGGATTTACTGATATTTCCTTACTTATTCACATTAACATCGCTATTATCGAGCAATCCAAACAAAACTGATCCCCAGTGGGCCTTTGAAAATGAGAACATGACTTTGCTAAGCACAGATCGGAAGCTAAAAGTGACAAGTGATGTTTCAATCTATATATATATATGCAATTGCAGATGATTCAACTAAAGACATTTTCAAAAGCCTACTGTGGATGAGTTTTTTTGGATTGCTCGATATTTATAAATATTTCTCTTTAATAGATTAATGTCACTACAATATTCATTCTATATCCAGTACAATGTATATACAACTATTTGCAATTTGTATTCATCCTGCCCCATCACTTGGCTACCCTACACTTGGGATCAGATTGGACTGAACTGCAAACTCTTCTTCTCACTCAATATAAAGGCGAGGCGAAGATATTACAGAAGTATCCGTCCCTTTCTGGATCAGTTCCACAAACGCCGCGAAAACTTCAGTCCTCTTTCAACCATATTAATGACTCTCGGTGTTTTCGCGAGCCAATCTATATGTAGCGCTACGTCTCACTATCAACCTTACCAGTTTACCAGGCCCGACCAACGTCCACTCTCTGGGACATAGTGGCACTTATGGTACAAATATACTGTATTTGTACCATGGTGGCACTAAGCCAAGCACTACGACGAATCTCACACCACACTATATCTTCGATGCTTGGCCACAGCCATGTCGCATTACTTGAGACAAGCATAAATACCAAAAGATCTGTCTTCACCCTCCAAGAGATATATAAAACTCTATTATCAATTTTAAGTCGATTTGAAAACATTTATCTATATACAAAAACGCACCCTTAAAAAGTTACAGCCCTTCAAAGTGGCATTACATTGATACATTTTTTGGCTGTAGAATCCAAACAGTACCTACAAAATAATAGCTAGGAATTTTGGCATGTACTATTTCTTAGGTAAGTAGTAATAAAAAAGTTTCTTAAGGAATTATTCTTTTCAAGATTTCTAAAAGAAGTTTGCTAGATGTAAAGGAAAAAAATATGGGGATGGAAAATGGGTGTATTGCGAATTTCACCCCCTTTACTTCACTGAAACTCTATTCGCAAACGATTTTTGAACCTAAAAAATGTTAGATACCAAAATTTCAACTAGTATTGTGTACTGATTAGATTTTACAGCCAAAAAAATTATTAATATAATGTAACTTTGTAGGGGCTGTAATCTCGGCTGTAACTTTTTAAATGTGCGTTTTTGTATATAGGTAAATGTTGTCAAATGGACTTAAAATTGACCATAGAATATACCATTAGTAGTATGACCATTCTTTATGAAACACCCTGTATGTACATCAATATATTTGGTAATAGTTGAAACAGACTATTCCTCAATTTCAAAATAACTATCGTTGGCGCTAGATAGCTATTATCAGCGATAGGAAAAACCTTTCGGACAGAACAAGCTGGCTAGCCTAACGTTATCCAGTTTCTTATGTAAGCACCTATTGCGTATGTGATATTAATGAAAAACAGAAATGTCTAATAGGATTTTTTTATTCCTTATCAATTCATTCTCTGATAGTTTCCATTATCATAGGTAATGTTTACTTTGGCCAGATGAAATTTCTTCAAAACTGCAATTTTACTGTTGATGTAGTATTTACTTATACCTTACAACAAAAATATAACATAGAAAAAAAATATTATCTGACAACCAATTTTTGTTAACCAACATAAAATTATATAAAATCAATTCTAATGCATACGTATTGAGGATAAATCTTATAGTCACCTCAAAAGACTAGATTCAAGCAAGAACGTTATACAACGTTCTTGAGATTCAAGCAGTTATATTAGGTACTAGGTCATATCATCATTCGAGACTCTTTGTTCCTCTAGTGTTAGACTGTCTTGAGAATATTCATACAGAATAAATCTATTTGATTTGTATAATTGATAGGGTAATCTGAATGTTTTCATTTTTCTTTTCATCTATTTTAATTCTAGTAGCATTTGTTATTAATCATTAGAAAAAAAACTTTATAGAGAAAACTTAAGAGTTTTCTCAACAATACTTTAAGAAGTATTGTTTAGTTTCTGAAATAAATAAACTGAACATGCTGTTAGAACATAAAGGTTGGAGAAATATTTGGCAAGTCAGTGCCTCAGACCTGGCTACAGACTAAAATGCAAAGGAATATTTGATAAATGTGTTCTCTCTAGCTATTGTTTTTTATTTCTTATATCTTTGATTATTTGAAAAAGGATACGACTTTAAAACATTAGACTAAAAAGAAGAATAAAACAATATAAAAATTGGTATTTTGAGTAACTCATGATAAATGTTTTCTACTTATTTTGTTCATTTTATGATTCAAATAGAAACACAGGATCTCAGAAACTCGTCGTACGTTCGAATATGGCCATTTTTGTCGGAAATTTGAATAGCAGAATAAAAACTGTATTGCATGGAAATCCAAATATCGCGTTAGTGAGTGTGATCTTAGACTGAGTTTAAATAATATTTAAGAAAAACCATTCGAATAAGCTCATCATTACATATTGGGATACAATATTATTTCGTATTTCTTGTGACGTATTATAAGAAGTCATACATTTCTTTGTCCTTGATAATTTAATTTCAATCAACAACAATTTAGTTGAATACACATTTGGTACTGTTACTTAGAAACTCATAGCGAATCACGTCACAAAGGTTTATTGCAGATTAATGCATAGAAACTGTGCATATATTATCATCAAATTTAACCAACACCCAGCTCTAAGGTATAGGGTAAAAATAGAAAATTGTAAAATATGAGGTACGGTGAAATTTAAAATAGCTTTTTCTCTTCACTTCTACTCACATACCATACCTTCAAGTATTAAAATGGGATGTGATATACTGGCCTTGTTGGCTTAAAAAATAACGCTGTTCCTTGGACAGGAAGGAAACTGGTATTTATGGCTTTATATGAATATGAGAGCAAGGAATATGTTGTTATCCAGAGCAATGTTTCCTACTTATTTATTCAAATTAATTTCGGTTCTTTTGAGTCAAAAAATGTTTAGAATATATACCATACTATGCTGGAGAATCATCTGTCAGATACTTTTGATTATTCCACACAATATGTAAATAAATTTTACAGACGACAGTGATTTATGCAAGGTATTTCAAGTATCGATAAAATTTAGCTTAACATTGATCTATAACAAAAAAACAACTGTAAACCCTTTGCTTAGTATTCTATGTAACGACGCCATCCATTCAATTATCTAAAGAACATCACATAAAGTTTTCATAGGTAGCTCGTTTGTTTGATATAGTTAAATTTTATTGTCAATAAACCTCATCTCCAAGTTGATAGAACTCGGCAGTTTATCACTACGTATTCGACATAAAAAGTTTAATTGAAAGAGAAACTTAAGTCTTTTCTTAATGTGATATTATAACATTAGAATTGTAGTTTTCTGATTTTTCAGTATGCACTAGTCAGAGACAACTTGTTTCACGAATTTAGATGCAACGCAAGATTCAGACATGCAGACATGTCTCTATATGTCACTATATGTGTACAGTTTGTTTCACGAATGTTGGCGTCTGCCTTGAAAACACGAAAAATGGATCAATCCAACTGACGGGAGTAAATCAGTAGCGTAACGATTTCGAGCTATGATATGGCATTTAAGGAAGTTCATATAATTAGAGGAAAAAATATCGATTGATTAAATAAGCAAACATGATATGATTATTTATTATCAACAATAATTCAGACACTCAAAATACAAATTTATTGCTTGAGTTATGAAATATAAATTTATGCACCTGAATTATCTGAAATGTCCCAATGACTTTGTACGCCTATGAAATAAAGATTGCGTTGCCTTCGGACATACGTGCAGCGCCCTATTATTGTATAAAAGGACAAACGTAGTAGAGAATTTCATGATAATGAGATGTGATGAGACGTATAGCGATATGTACGTAGCTCGTGAATGATTACACACAATAGCCATGATTCGTGAAACAAACTGTATGTTTGTTTTTCTGGAAGTAAAAAAATACTTATTTTCTATAAAATGACATAATATCGTTAATAATATTATATATATTTCAGCTGCAGTGGTTTTTCCCCTTCGAATTATTTCTGATAAGGAAGATGGATCTGAAATTTGGACAGTTCTACTTAGAAAATAAATCAAGATATAAAAAACAAATATAGTACAGATATGCATTTTCCACTGGGAATTAATGCTGCCCCCTTATTGAGAGTGGAAATAACCGCGGAAATGAACATAGGCTTAGGTACATACTAAGCCTATCAGGTTATATAGAGAAGTCAATAGTATTCGAGTTATGCACGATTCAACATTTTCCAACCAATAATGCAAAAGTCAGTAGCATTACCTAAGTCCAAAACTTCTTCAATGGCTTTAGGAAATATTTTAAAATCAATGGCTTCAATACATGAAATGACTCAATTCTTCTAAATTGACTCTAATTATTAGGTATCAATAGTATATATAGGATGCTCCTTTTTGAAAAAAAATAATTTATTATTTTTCTGTATACTTATCATAAACGTTTATTGGTGAAGACATTTTTAAGAAACATAGCTACAAAGGTTTTGACTTTCTATATTGTTTTAATAACCTTAAAACAATATACTGTTGAAAAGAAGTATTGTTTGTATGCCTAATATTAAGCACTTTAGTCATGTGTAAAAAACTTTTCTACTTTCATGGTCTTGGATATTTCACTCATTTATTTTTATATGTATATTTTATATAGATGGATATAGCCTTTATTAATATATCAAATATTTTTTCCCTAGGGAACTTTATAACGTTCGATTCTATTTTCAGTTTTAGTTTCCAATTTATGAGTGATAAAAATTAGTCGGTATACGCTAAATGAATATTTGTGAAAATTTACACAATCGTCAAGATCTTTTTCTTATTCTTATTCCCATTTTATAAATGAGATAAATTAACCTGGCGATTACAATAACCCAGCAAGTATCGGAATAAATTATACCTGCACATAGTAGCGACACTCCAGGTATATCATATACAACATCAATTCCCAATATATATACACTTAAATGAAGACAATCAGTCATACACTGATCTTTAAAGAGTGAGATTTGTACGATGAGGTTCTTACTAACCTCGATATTAATAACGAAATATAATAATAAGTAACTGAATTCAGAACCAGTCCGAGTGAAATTTGGCATTTGTTGAAATTATTTTCGTTAAAAGCTTAACAAGCGCACAATAATGCATAGATTAGAACCCTTCTGTAAGTCGATACCAATATAAGCCGTGTGAAATTTGACCTTATTCGTTCAAGATGTGTCATAGTTTGATTTTTTTAGAATCATATCCATTATAAAAACTCCTGCAGCACATAAGATAGGGGTATGAATATCACAGATTTTTTTGAAAACAAATAAATGAATTCTCCATGTTCTTACTTCGGCGAGAGTAATTTGAAATATTCAACGGTAAGAACGCTCAGGTAAGAATTTCGCATAACAATTCGCTGAGAAGATCTTATCCTTGCAAGTTTGAACAATGATCTACAATGCACATTGGCGGTTTTCTGCAGTCAACCAAGAACACTAAACTATCGACATTACCCACAAATTACGGAGTAAATAACAATTTCCTTCTCACCCCCGATAAACATCGACCACACTCTATTAACGTTAGCCTAGCGACTATCTGGTATCGGCTACCGGCTACTGTATGCAATTTTTAACAAAATCTGATAAATTATATACATTTATAATGTAGATCGTACCTCTAACGTATTATTAGGATGATATATAACTATTGCATGTATAGAGTAACTGCACCAATTAGTCATGGCAAGGAAAAAGACAAACAGGAAGCTCGATTAATTCTATAAATTGTTGCAGATGAAGCTGATGCAATTTCACTTCAGTATACTATCGATTCATATCCCTATAAGAACATAATCTTAGGCATATTGACACCTATACTTTTCTATGATATAAACACTTGTTCAAAATTAGCTCAAGATAAAAAGTAATGATGATATATTCGAAGTATTGCAATGTTTTGTTAAATTATTATTTAGAAAATATAGATGAGGGTAAATAATCGTAAAAAACAAAGATCAGGTACAAGAAGTTACAGAATAAAACACCCAACAAATAATTTCCAGTGATTTGTTGAATATCCTCAAGCTCCTCTAACTGCTTCCACTCGTTAAGGAAGTTTTTATTAAATTCTGCACTGTGATGTTTCCCTTATTTTAAAAGAAATTCGTCCTCTAATTTTTTTAGGTTGATTGTAGCTAGTAAAACATCTTGAAGATGCTTGAATCAAGGTATCCAAATCTAAATTTTATGGTGAACCAAGGTTTGAATATCTACCCTATTTAGTTAATCTAGCACTAATTCTACTGAGAGGCCTTCAATTATCATTGAAGAGATGTAATGATTAATGTCTCTCTATAGATGGACCAATAGGAGTCCAGTGCGTACCTCAAAGCTAATCCCATTAAAAATCCAAACTTTATTCTAGGTATAAGCTATACTCTTGTTATACCCCCTCAAGTTTCTTATGTGAATAATCGAAAGTCTAATGTCATGATCTCAGGTGAGCCCTAATGGTGTTTTCTGTAAGCTGTGGTGCAGCGACAGGTCTTCTCCTGATTCTGAAATTATAACATTTTTGACATCTTAAATGTAATGTAACTTACAAGTCCAAAAACATGTTTATTCTTGTTACAGCGTTAGAATGTATCCAATATGACACATTAGTATGACATAAGACACTGTGTGGTGGGGGTCAGGATCTGTATCCCAACATACGTACATACATTACCTTGAATTCGTGTGTCGATACAGAACGGGCTGTTGAAATGAAAACTCATTCCTATTAGTAATTTAAAAATTTGAAAAAGTTATAGCTATTCTCAAAAAACTGAAGGAAAAAATATTTCACTGATGAAACAGATTCGCAGATTTCTTATCAAGTAAGCCTAGTGTTAATTTTATTTTAAGTTCCTGTTTCTCTATTCTTTACGACGATATGATACTATTGGTATAAAATTATTTTAGTTTAATAATAATGAATATATATTCACCTCGAACAGTAGAACTCTTAACAAATAGGTTGGATGAATAATGTTTGAAGTGTTTTTCAGATAATTCTCTAATATACTTCATTTATAATGGTTTATTATAATATTTTTTAAATAAAAATTCCTACGTATTGACTGGCCTTCCTTCAAATGAGAATTTTTAGTTTGTCAATATCTGTTTGAAATACTTTTGTAAATTTACAGTCGGTAACTCGCTGGAGTATGAAATCATTAAATACTTTTTCAGAGAATGGAACCCACTCTATTAGTTGGTGCGCTGAAAAACTTAAAATAGGGTTAATTCTATTTGTGCTGCTAGTTATGAAGTAGGTATTACAATAATTGTGAGTGAGTAGAATTAATGTGGCTATGAATTTTTCAAAAAGGCAGCTAATAATATGGGTCTGTTAATTGTAAAAAATATTTATTTGACATTTTTGAGTTTTTGATTAGTCATGAAAATTGTTGAACGTACATACCTACGAGTATAAAAATATAGCGGTAAGAATCTTGTACTTTCCTGGTGCTATAAGTGGGAAACCCTTAATTTTTTGAAACATTGCTGTAAATAATCTTTTTTGTCACTTGAAATTTTCATTATTCTATAAATGTTGTCCCATGATACCCTTTTGGGTGTGATTTTAAGGGGAATATGTTGGAGTACTCATCTTTCTACTGTAGAACAATTCTGGAAAATCGGGGCAAATTTACTATTCAAAAGGTGCGTACATACATAAAAATAGTTGAACTGTATACCTCCTTCGTTCTGTCTGTCAATTTTTTTTATTATTTAGCTAAATTTGCTTTCGAGGTTATGTAGGCCCAAATAATATAAGAGCAATAATATTTGAGATATGGAAACTTTGGCGTCTAAACAATAAACTTAACAAAATAAAAATTCTACTGCAACCGTTAATTATATCTACTTAACGTGGTGACATTTTTTGCTGCCTGTAAATCAGAAAGTATTAGTGACAAATTTAAAATGATAGTCATACAAACGCTCCCGATTGTTAACATAATGAAATTCTAATTTGAGCTCTACTCGGTCGGCTTTACCTTATCTTAGTTTTATCTCACCTATTCAAGTATTAGTTCATTCACAAACAAAGACGTATTGTTTCCTTTGAGATAACTTTTATCTTCGGGAGACACAAATTACACAGATTATGAAAATCATCCCATTGACTCGTGAGACCATTCATTTTTTTTTTAATTACAGATACCAAGATGGTCATACAGCACTTGAGCATAACTTTATATTGCTTTTTTTCAGAGTGCGCCTTGACACGATGGTCAATGATTACTAAAAGAATATTTCAGACAAGTTTCATCAATATCCTTTTAGCAATTTTCACGCTGTAGTCATGTGTAAAACACGTTTTACGCCTACTGCAAAGTAACGTTTGTAAGCTTGGTGGTATTTTTATGCCATAGGCAGTGATCTTGAGAAAGCAAAAAAAAATAACAAAGGATCCATTTATTCCAGAGATAATCTTAACACAAATCAATATTGGCAAATGTGTTTTTTGGACTCAAAGCTCTCTGAAATCGTCTGTTGAAATCTACACACCGAAAATTATAGATGAATAAAATGCTCTCCCTTCATAGCTACTTGATGTATCTAGCGGTAGGAAACTAAAAATAAGTATACGGAGAAATTTCTAGACGATTTGATTGGTGAGCTAAATTCACCGAACAAGTTCAACTAGATATTCGGGTTTATCGAGTATTTTGAAAAGACTATATTCGTACATTTCTGAAAACGTGTTGGTCGATATTTATTGAGAAGAATGTGCTTTTAAACATAACCTTTAATTTCAAAGTTTTGGTTGTCTGGAATTATAATGAACTTTGTTTTCCATACAGGCGTCATTCTATTTCAATGAGTTAGAACAGGGTTTTTCAAGTCGTTAATCCACAAAATATAACATTAATGGAGAAAATAATTGAGTATTATTATGATAATCAAAATCAAAAATGAGGTGTGTATGAAAGAAAGTTAATTATAATTACAAGGATAGGTTGAAATTAAAATTGATGCAAGCAAATGTGTCAATCGAAAAAGTTGCTCTAACAATATTTTAATCCATTTCATAATAAATATTCAAAAGCAAAGTAGTTATACATTTTTTTAATGCACAAATATAGTTTTATTTTTAAATATTTATTTAGGCCACAAATAGTTGGAATTGTTCTGTGAATGGCTTTGAGCTGTCTATATATTCATCTAAAACATTACACTTTTTACTATTTTTGATCTGTTATTGTTTCGGATACCTTTATATAAACTAATCCAATACAAGAATCATTATGAATAAATCATCTTTGGTTCTCAGATATGATAGATTACATTCTTTCTAAAGAAACTTTAAAATAGATTCCATATTTGCGACATACATAGTTTGACGGGAAATTGGTATCAAAAAACAAAAAACAAATAATAACATATCATTATGAAGCTTTTGAATAGATAGAAAGAAAGTTTATAATAGAATTTACTTTGACAATTAAAAAATAAGAATAATTTTGAGCCCTAAAGCTAATGAGCTCTAAGTTTCTCAATTATATCCAAAGCCAAAATACATGGTCCACATTCAATCAATTGTATGTGAAACTTTTCAGAAATAAGGTCACTTATATATAGATTCAAATGAGGTACTAAATATTAGCGGAATTAAATGTTTCACTTGCAAATTTAGCATATAAAGGTGATTGGAGTGGTTTGGGAATAAATTTAAAGATAGATCCATTGACTCGAATACATTATCCCACAAAATTATAAAGAACAAATTAAAGGTTATATATGTATACTTTTCAAAACGACAATACTACCTACAACTCAATTAAGGGAATTGGTAGCAAAAAAAACTAAAAGTTGGGTAGCATAACCCTGCTGAGAAAATATTGGGAGACTATTTCGTGCGTATAGTTGGGTAGTGTGAAAGTAGAACTCTGGTGGGACGAAACTTAGATTAAATTGAAATTAATTGTGGACTGTGGGTAGAGAAGGTAGTTAAAACTCCCAGCAGGTTGATAGATGAGGTAAATTGATTAATTATATAAGGGAGCTCGTTTAGTTCTTGATATTTGATCTATGATTTTCAAAGTCTTGATATGTTACATTACTTGAATAAGAGGAACAATTCAAAGATTACCACAGATTTAAAAAAAAATAATATATTTGATTATCATCTAGCTTGGAGTTTTGCAGTCTTTGTTCTATCTGTCTGACAATCGAGGTAAAACAATCATTTACAGGTACCTATATGTCAAGTTTGCTATCGGACTCGTATGGTTGTCTCTTATACCTACAGAAATATACTGAACTCGTCCTTCATTAAATTTGACGTTATTTATTGCGGCAATGAAACAATTTACCTATTATTCTCAAAAATTATAATATTGATAATGAAATACATGCTTAAGTAGATTTAATTGCAAATGTTTGTAGGAATTTGTAGTCTTCATTAAAGAGTTTTACTAAATAACCAGGTACTTATTCCCTACTCCCTACAAATTGCATAGACATAGTTACCTATTATTTAAAATTGATGTGTCCCAAAAATCAACTTGTTTGATGAACAAAACCTCGTTCATAACAGATTAGGTATGTTGAATGTTGAAAGATGTACAGTGCATCCCATTTTGGTTGAGACAGCCAGGTATCTCGGTTGTTCTTGAAGATAGAACCTTGCAGTTTTCGCGTTCCTATGTCACTTTTATGTGAAACTCAAGATGGCGTGAACAGATTTTGCCTAACTTCTTTTGTTCATAAGTTACAGGGTGTTTTTGAAAATTCACACTTTTTGGATTTCCCACAGATCTACGAAGTTTCTCAGCGATAATGTCAAATTGAAAACTTATCCCATAGATGCAGAATCCAGTGGCACACGCACTTTTTTTCGTGGTAATTGATATACGACTCAAACTTATAATTTTTTCATTGGAACACCCTGTGTTTTATTACCTCATTAAATTCCTTATTTTATCCTTCCAAATAATATACAATATATGAGCATAATGTTTTATAAAATGCTCCAAAATCACTAAAACAATGAATTTTATTAGTGGGCTATGGTCTCTTCATACAAAAAAGGTTCCAATTGACAGAAAATTACTTGTGAATTTTCCATAAAAAAACAGAAAAATACTAACGCTAATTCGCTAAAAAAACACAAAACTTATTTATTTAATTATTCAATTTTCCCTAATACATAAATGACTCACTTTCTCAATACGTCTTATTTAAAATATTGAGGGCCGTCTTTGTAAATTCTAGAAAGCTTCCTCTGTTGTTGATGATAATAATATATAAACATAAAGTTTTCAAAAATGCTGTAAAATTACTAAGACATTGAATTTTAATAGTAACATGGATTTCAATACTGGGATTATTATTTGTGATTTTTTATAGTAGGTCACAGAGGATACAAAAATATTGTTGTTACCTTTTGGAGCATTGTTTTATCAAGTGATTGTGGATGAATCAATAAATCTGCTGTCATGATAATCATTTTTGATGTGTTCTATTGGCATAGAGTAATAAATAGGTTATTCTATTGGGTTTGTGTTTGTCAATTTTGTGAATTTGTAAAATTTTATAATGGCTTCAAATTTTTTTTAGAACGAAAAGTGTGATATCATATAATGTTTCAATCAGGGCCATGAACATGTTAACATGTTGACGAAGCTTTAGAGTCATATTCAAACAGGTAGGTAAGTTTTAAAAACAAGATGTCATACAATTTTTTATTGTCAAATACTCGTTTACATTTTTAAATATGATTCTAATGCTTCGTCAACATTTTCATGGCACTGATTGAAACATTTTAAGATATCATACTGTTCGTTCTGAAGAAATCTTAAGGCTTTTATAAAATTTCTCAAATTCACGAAATCGCCAAGCCCAATAGAACACATCAAAATTGATTATCATGATAGCAGATTTGTTGATTCCTGCACAATCACTTGATAAAACAATACTCCAAAAGGTAACAACAATATTTGTATCATCTGTGACCTACTATAAAAAATCACAAATAATAATCCCAGTAGTAAGGCTTTGAAATCCATGGAACTAATAAATTCAATGTGTGAGTACCTAATTTTACAGCATTTTTGAAAACTTTATGTTTATATATTATTATAAGCAACAACAGAGGAAGCTTTCTAGAGTTTACAAAGACGGCCCTTAATATTTTAAATGCATTAAGACGTATTGAGAAAGTAAAATTATGTAAATTATGTGCTAGCGAAAATGGACATCAAATTGAACAATTCAATAAATAAGTTTTTCGTTTTGTTAGTGAATTAACGTTAGTATTGTTTTTGTTTCTTTCATGGAAAATTCACAAGTAATATTCCATCAATTGGAACCTTTTTTGTATGAAGAAACCATAGCCCACTATTAAAATTCAATGTTTTAGTGATTTTGGAGCATTTTTTAAACTTTATTTTCATGTTATATACCTATTATTTTGAAGGGAAAAAAAATAAGAAATTGAATGAGATAATAAAATACAGGGTGTTCCACTGGTAAAATTATAAGTTTGAGTCGTATAATCCACTACCATACCCCGAAAAAAAAATTGAATACGCCACTGGATTCTACTTAAAATTCTCTATAGGATAAGTTTTTAATCTGACATTATAGCTGAGAAACTTGGTAGATCTGTGGGGAGTACATATAGTATGAATTTTCAAAAACGCCCTGTATCTTATGAGCAAAAGAAGTACAGTAAAATCTGTTAGAGCCATCTTGAATTTCACAGAAAGGGACCTAAGACTGCGAAAACGCCAAGGTTCTATCTTCAACCACAACTGAGATACCTGGCTGTCTCAACTAAAATGGGATGCACTGTACCTCATTTTCTGGCGAAGGCGCCGGACTTATTACATATTAATTAGGTATTATTCGCAATTGAATTTCATACTCAGATTAACAATTTTTGACCTATCAGGTATTTAATAACCTACATCACTCATCAAATTTAAACTGGAACACTCATTATTGGAAAAAACCTTCCAGTTATATGCAAGATTTGAATTATGGTTGAAGTAATGCGACAAGTGCGAGTCGAACTTGCTCACGAAGTGTTCCGTAGAACTTTAATAGAAAAATTCCTCTATATACCTATCATTATTCAGAAGTTACATACTGACAGATGGACAGACATACATTAGATCAATACAAAAATTATAGGTTTCCATAAAATTATTAAATAATTAAAGTATATGGTTTTTTCAAACCTAAATTCTGTTTTGAAGGCTGTACCTACTATCTAATATTTTTATACCTAATACATTTAATTTGTTAACTAAATGATTGGTATTATGAGATTTTCACTTAATATTGCAAAGGGCTCGATTTACTTAATTCCTATGTTAAGCTAGATGCCACATTTTTGGATTGATTTCATTAAAATTTGGCAGATGCATGTATCCACACAAATTCTAGAGTAGAAAAATCTGTCGGTTAGATTCAATAAGGTTTCGGTTTAGAGTATAATAAAAAATATTTTCTCCGCCGATTCAAATGAGAAATAAATATTAATTTATAGATATCGTCAAATATAATAATGTTGTATAAAAAGTTTTGCCTCAAAATTTACCATGGATCAGCAAAATTATTCTCAAATCTAAAAAAACTACACAACTTCTTTTTTGACTGGGGATGGCAGAGGCTAGATAAGAGCTCTAGAATTTGTAGGTGTCTCGACCTCCAATTTAACCATATGGAAGTGTACTGTTAACAAGTGACAGCCGATTGAAAAACATTTTTTATACTTCACTTTAAGGAAACTAGATTTTTGACCCTGCTTAAAGAGTCGACAGTGAGTCTCTTCTTACCTAGGTCCGAGGGTTGTTTTCGTTTTGTCACAATTTATTATTTGTAGTGGTAGAAATATCTGAAATTTATTGATGTCTTTATTCATGAAGATATTATGTCTAATCATTAGATTGTTATTATTTTCGAAGCGATATTTCCTATTTCAAACTGTCAATGGCAGTTTTCATTTGTCTCTTGTCATCTGTCATATGGCCTTGAGCTTAAGCCGGCTTGATTCAGAGACAAATTACTGTGTTATGATTGTGAAATTGTGAAGAATATAAATTATTGTTCAGGTCACCTTGCAAAAGCCGTTTTCTTGTACTGAAAAGATCCACTTCTGCACCTAGAGTAAAAAAATAACCAATAATAAATAAACTTTATATCGTAGACACATATTTCCACTAGTTACTCTCAACTATTATTGCATATATATATACAAATCAAAATTGTTGGTGGTTTATGTTGGTGTTGCAATGAAGAATCCTTCGGCAGAGCTAAAAACAACATATACAAAAATATAATCATTCTAATTGATATACCCAGATGATAAATCCAGGATTCGTATAAGTTGCTGATATGCTATTGAATCTATTGAAAATATGCAAGATTTAATTAATCCAGCAGCCCATGAGATTATCATATCAAAAACCAGATATTGATTATGTTCGAAGTTGTCTAGATGCTAAATATCAGATTAATTGGATGCCTCTGTAGGATCGCCCGATTAATCAGTGGTTATGTAATTCTCTTCCGTCTAGTCAGGATGATCGTTCTGTTTACAGTAGCGGTATTTTATAACAGTGAAATTGGCATTAGAATAAGTTTAAAACTCGATATGGTAGCTCCTCTTATAAATAAAACTGCGGAAGATATGAGTGATATTCATGCTTCGATGGTTTCTTCAAAATAAAGCATAGTAATAGAAGAAAAAAATCACATTAAATACAAAGTCAATGAGTTGTACTGTTTAAACTAATAATCAACTGCAAAATAAACATTAAAAACTATATTCTAATTTACTTGTTACAATGCCAGAAGGATGCGATTTAGGACACCAAAAGAAAAAAATAATGAGATTTATTTATGTTTATTACCTACCCATATTAAAGTAACCTGTTGCAGTATGTGGGGAAACTCTCGAACATGATCGAGTTGCAAACTTGATTTGAACCAGTTGATTATGCCAGAAGAATTTATAGCTATATTTGTACCAAACGAAAATAATATTCAGAAGTTGTATTGTGATTGGTTATAACAACTCACAGAGCCACAGAGGTTGAAAGTATACACTGCTGGTCATATATATATTACTACGCTGATCGATAACCTAGTCACAGCTTCTATGTTCTCTCTCTTTCTTATGAGTGTCCATTAGAAAGAGGCAGTTCAATTACTAAGCAATATTTAATAGATGTCTGCATATGGCGAATTAATCTAATATTTTCACTTCATTTTTTTCTTGCAAATTATACTTTATTTGAAAAAGAGAGTTATAAATTACGGCGCTAAAGGAATCTCAATACTATTATGGGACTTATACATTAAACTCCTTCTTTATGAAAATTTTCTACTCTTTTTATTTTTCCAACTTTCATTTGACACTATCACTTTTTGGCAGGGAACCTTAAGAATCATTGATGATCAGCTATATGTAGGTTAAGCAATTGTCAAGTTAATGAATGAATCTTGTAGGTATATGAAATCATACATGAATATTGGAGAAGTGCATGACTGTGGACTTAAATTGGCCGAATCGATAAGCAATGCAGAGGAAAGATTTTTGCTGATGCTTATGAGCCGAGCACGCATTCAGAAACCTGACAATATCTTTATTTTTTTGAAAATGCCATGTCCAGAAATTTATCTTGAACCATATTGGTGGATAAGAACCAAAGGTTCTCCATGGCTGTGATAACTCCTTCAACGCAGAGAAGTTGCCCACACTGTATGAGTATGAGTACGGCCCTTGATAATAATTTTTTTATCAAAGTCATCCTCTCATTACTAGAATTACATTGTGGCGTTGGACTTACGTCTTTGTCAAGCACTGATCACGTCAACGATGTTAAAATGTCCTATTAAACATGGAAGCGAACCTCCGGTAACTAGGATGACCTTTAAAAATACTAAAAACTGCCAAAAATTGTCAGAACAAGTAAAGCGTCAGTTTTTTTGCTTCAGCTTCCATTACCTATTTACTCTGAGAAATAAGTATATTTTACAATGACTTTTTTATTCGGGTTAGAACGTCTTAAAATGTTGTCCGATGCCAAATTTCCACCTTGTGCGATTGTCCATTGATCTTCTCTAAGATTATTTCGCTCATTAATCTTCATAATCCTTCTATGTTTCATAGGACCTTCCTTTCTTTCATCTTCCTGATGATATTCATCGAAATCTTGTTTTCCTTTCATTGGACGTTCTCGTACCATATTAATTGTTTTTGTTCTATATTATCCGTTATCGTTATCGTACCTTCTATTCCCAAATCTTTGTTTGTTCTATATTATCCGTTATCGTACCTTCTATTTCCAAATCTCGTTTAATCTCTTCATTTCTTATCTTATCTTTCCATGCCCTTGTAATCGCATATATTAACGTTGTATTCAATTTTCTTTTTGTTTCTTTCTGTGATTCGCCATGTTTCACATCTACAGAGTATGCTTTTAACCAATGCCTCGTATATGTTATATTTCCGGTTTTCACTATTTCCTTTCTCCAAGAATGTCATTTATGCATCTGATAACTCTTCGTCTTTATTTCTCTAGTGTCCGTTCCTCCGTTGAATATTGAGTCCAGATATTAATAATGTTTACATGCTTCAATTGTTACATTGTTGTCCAAAATAAAATTTTCTATATTTTCTCCAATAAGGAGGTATTTAGTTTTTCTTTCTGTGGGAGACCCCATTTAGTATATTTCTCATCTATTTATCATACCATGTATTCTATGCAATCTTTGTCATTTACAACTATTGTCCGATCTTATGCAAACTGTCAGGTGTATAAATATGCTTCATTTAGTTCTATCCCCAGTCCGTGACACTTTCTATCCATAGATGTAAGGCTCAGCTCTATAAATTTTGAATAATATTGTAAAGATGTCGAAGCCATTTAGTGAAATTCCTGGTAGTTTACCGTTTATAATTTTATCTGGGATATTGCTCCATTTTAAAGATTCTGTTCAGTTTTATCAGCGCTATGTTAATTTTGGATTCGTGCAAAACATCCCGAAATAATATCGGCTCAGTGCCATAGACTTTTTGAGGCCTAATTACCGATTTTTTCCCAATAATCTGTTTTAATGCAAATACATTATCTATACATGATTTTTCGCCTATAAATCCATTCTGTTCTTCATCTTAATAACTGTTGTATTGATTTTCATTAGGTTTCTCAGTATCCTTGTATCCTGCTCATAGTGATCGTGGCCGAAATTCTCTGGTAGTTATAGGGATCCTTGCTTGAGCTATTTTTATATATAGAAGAGATTTATCCCTAAAGCCATTGGATAACGATTTGAGCATTGGTTAACTACCTTTGTTATATTTCCAAGATTTTTTCGCTTCCAGATTTAATGAGTTCCGCATAAATTCCTACTGGGCCAAATGCTTTCCCTTCTTTAAAGACTTTATACCGATTTTTATTTTGTTCTTATCATCGTGAACTCACTCTCCTTCAATATTATCTCTGTTTGTATTCTTGGTATTCTTGTCTTTTTTGTGGTAATAACTTAGATTACTATTTCACCCATTCTTGGTGAGTTAAGGAGCTGATTCTTGTTTTTTAGATGTTGTGGTTTTGATAAATCTCTATACTTCTGTACTCATTCTTCCGCCATATTTCTTTTTATTTTCTTACATTACTTAGTCCACATTGTATTTTAAATTTTTAACCGTTCTCCTTACGTCAGATTTCTAATTTAACCATTTCAAAAATACTGCTTTCTTCCTATCTGCTCTTCCGTTTCTTTTTATTCCTAATACTTTCTCTGTAGCTGTGGGAATAGCTTCAGTGATATTATTATTCTATGTTTTGCTAAAATGGTGTTCTGAATCATCCATAAATTTTTCATCTAATTTTTCTGAGACATTATTTCTCTTGTCTTCCAAAGTTTCGAGTCATCTCATTACATTTATCTATTTTGCAGACAGATACTGCTGAAGCTGTTTAAAATTGCATCAAATTTTAATATCAAAGGGAATAGAAGGAAATACTTGACCATATTGGTTTAAAGAAATAATTTCTTCATAACATAATTTGAATCTAATTCATGCATGAATAATTTTCATTTCAATACGAACAAACGGATATTCATTACCAATCAACAAATTTTAGTGTTTGTAATTTATTTTTAAGGCATTCAAGTATTTGTTATGTAACATGTTTCAAAGATTGTTTCTGTTTCCAAGATTGATTTAATCAGATATCTGGCTACCTAGGTGTACTTTGCGGAACTGCTAGAAGACCCTCAAATGAGTTTGAAAATGGGAATCAAAACAGGTTTACACAATATCTATACCCATTTTATAAAATATATATCGCGTTAGACGATACAATGATATATTAAGTATATTTTATCATAATACGTTCCAAGCAGACCAAGTTATGAATTAATAATGAAAAAAAAATCCTTAAATTATTCATTTTCATTCTCTACATATTGCAACGGGCGTATATGATTGACTGCGATTTACATATTTTAAATTTAATTTATTTATGCATTGAAAATGTCACAGATTATTCATAGACACTTCCACTACACTATCGGCTACTTTATACAATTAGAACAGAGCGTTCTTATGTTATTGGTGGCCCCCTCCAGGGACCCAACTACACCGTACTCTCCACCATCTTCTGGTCTTGACAGACTGCACAATACTGCCGGACTCGACCACACTACCGGTCTCCACCGTATTCACCGTACTGACTCACTCGACAGCACTATCTGACCTACTCCGCATCAAATCCTCTCCAATATATAGGCAAGCCCCCTCCGTCTACAAAGCTTCCACCGACATCTTAGAACGCCCCCAACATTCCACTAACAGCGCGAACTCACTAGATGTTTCGGGATAGAATCTTGACCATGACATGTATATTGTGTACTTTACGGCGCTACGTGCACTAATAAATTTGACAACAGCCCAATAATACGATGACATCCAAAGTCGGTCTACAATTATTGCAGTGTCGACTCGTGTGTTTTGTGCCGCCTCTTCGCTGAAACTGTGCCGACTCGGCAGAAAACGCTTCGTCTATCTTTAGCCGTAATGTCTATACTCGCCAAGATGCTGCGCTCTCTGAGGAATCACATACGCCTTATTCGATAATGGCTTCCACAATATACCGCAAATTCTTTACAGTATTGATAATAGTTTTGTATTGTATTTATTCAGAATTAATATTTGTTCAAAACTTATGATTTCGTCTCTAAATTTCTTGTGATTACTATGCTTTACCGTAATATGAGTGATCGGAACCCTCTGAGTATAAGTTATTTCATTCTTGTCGCATTCATTATATACAGATTATTTAATTAATGTAATATTCCTCATTTTCCAATTCAGGTACCAATAAAAGATGATCTGCAAACAAAAATATAGTAGATATGTTATATATTATATATATTAGTTTTAAGAAAATGTGGACAAATTCTACTCTTGCACCTTATGCAACATTTCCAAAGCATTTCAGCCTATTACGCGATTTTTCAGATTTTTTCAAGTCTGCTCTTGCTATACAATACAATAATTGTAGTTTAGGCTACAATGTGTAAAGGGCGAATATCAGACTAATCGTAATAATGCAACATAAGCCTATAGGTACCTACACATAGGCTGCATTCGTGAAGTAGCAGATAAATTCTGTAAAAACTAAAATGAGAGATTCAACAAAAAATACTCAGACTCGTCGTGTTTTTGCTTTTGTCTTAGAAATTTATTTGTCAAAATGATTTATACACGGTGAGTCAAGAGAAGGATATGAAGTCATCGATATGTTTTTTAAATAGTAACCCACAGTTTTAATTGTAGAATTTAAAACGAAACATATTTTCGCGTACGCGCACCTAAATTTAAATGACACATAGGTACATAATATTGAAATTTTAGACAAAAATTGAAAATGTAAAATCATAGTAAACTGAATATTCGAATCGAGGACTGTCGATAATAGGTCTGACAGACGATAAAATACACATATAACTTGGGAAGCCATTTGGGTCACATGACATATTGTTGTTATTTTCAAAATAGAAGGAGTAACTATTTATCGATGACATTACATCTCAGTTAGATTTAACTTCCTGAACGCCAAAAGACGTGTCCTTTCGAATTCTACAATGAAACTTGTGGGTTGCCATTCAAAAATCAAATCTATAACATGACACCTTTTTTATTTACCCTATATATTTCAGTTTTACTCTAGAACAAAAACAATAATTGACACGATCCGAGCATTTTTGACCGAGGAACCCCGAACGGAGGTGGTATACAATTCGATTGTCTCCTTTTTTTTGATTCGTGCGCGGGTGTTATATAGTAAACGAGCTCCGATTTTGATGATTTTATATATATTTATAGAAACGGAAACAAAAAATCTCCTTCCCTCTGAAAACCGTCCCCGAATGGGGTGGAGGGGACAAATTTTCTCGAAAATCGAAAATCTGAGGTGGTATAATTAAAGATAGGACAATATCCGGAAACGTTTAAACTGAAATTTATTTCAAAAGAGGTACGATTTTCGAGATGGAGGCATGTTAAATTCTCAAATATGTATATTTTTGCTATGTGGAGAGGGCGATTACTTTCCAAAATTGAAAGTTTGTGGGTACTACATGAAAAACCTAATTATTTGTAGCAATATTCAAAATGAACATATTTTCCTTAGAGTTACGGTTTTCCAGTTACAACGGTGGTAAAATGGTAATATCTAAAATAACAACTACAAGCAAATTATATACGTGGGTAATATGATAAGTACTATCTTCATTGGTATTAGTGAACGTTCAACGATTTTCGTGACTAATGTTACACTCAAAAGTGTGAATTAAATATTTTTTACAAAAATTTGGACCGACGTTATTAGTTGGTGCACTGAAAAATGCAAAATAATATTAATTCTATAGGTGCTGGTACTTGTGAAGTTGGTGCCAAAAGTTATCAATCTAACTGCAACTGCACAACTTCAAAAGTAACAGCACCAATAGAATTAATATTATTTTGTATGTTTCAGTGCAACAACTAATATTGTCGTTCCATTTTTTTTAAAATTTATTCGCTTAAAGTCTCATTTCAGATTTCATTATAATATAGGCTGTTTTCGAAGAATGTGTATGTCCTATTCACTTAAAGACACATGAGTGACAACGACACGAGATCGAGAGCAAATTGATTAATGATCTACTCATCTGCAGGATATATTATTTTTAACACCTGCTTTGTAGAATCAATTCTAATAATTATTTACATAGCCACTAGTTTTTATTAATATTATGTTTTGGGAGGTAGTTATTCTTACCTGAATTATTCTACCAGCACCTATCGTAGGTATATAACATCCAGCTGAAGGTAATAAGCAACCAAAAAATACTTTTATGTTAATTAATTAATAGAAACATTTATCAAAACTAATATCAAATTCCCCTCAGTGAAATCCTTAGTTATTACACCGGACATCTTGTGGAATTTTCTGGTTGTCCAATATTTTCATTTGAAGGATCATGATTTTATAGAAAAAATTTTGTTTGTTTGGAGCTATTCAAAAAAGTCTTGGAAATACAATTTTCACGCACTCTTGTGGCAAATAACGCTCCACAGCAATATTCTGCTTCTTTCAACTTTTATTTAGAGCTGAAATTGACAATAATTCTCAAAATAATAAAAAAAATATGACAATATTTTATTAGAGAGTTTATTGAGATTATTTCATATAAAGTTATATTTAGTTCAATTACTTGAGCAACGATAAGTACCTACTAACCTAACTAATTTCACTGTAATATATAAATATTTTGTACAAAACATTGGACCGACGTTATTAGTTGGTGCACTGAAAAGTATAAGATAATATTAATTCTATTGGTGCTGATAATTTTGAAGTTGTGCAGTTGCAGGAGATTGATAACTTTTGGCACCAACTTCACAAGTACCACCACCAATAGAAATAATATTATTTTATACTTTTCAGTGCACCAACTAATATCGTCGGTCCAATTTTTTCTAAAAAATATTTATTTCACACTTTTGAGTGTAACATTAGTCACGAAAATCGTTGAACGTTCACTAATACCTATGAAGATAGTACTTATCCTATTACCCACGTATATTCCTTGCTTGTAGTTGTTATTATTGAGATCTCAGAACATCGCTGGGAAATACGCTTGAATATTTCAATTGTTACCTTTTTAACATCGATTTTACTCGAAAACCGTAACTCTAAGGGAAAAATGTTCATTATAAATGTTGCTACAAATAATTATGTCCTTCATGTACTGTCCACAGATTTTCAATTTTCGACAGAAATCGCCCTCTCCACATTGCACATTTAAGAATTTAACATGCTTCTATCTCGAAAACACTAACTCTTTTGAAAAAAGGTTCAATTTAAACGGTTCCGGATATTGTCCTATCTTTAATTATACCACATCAGATTTTCAATTTTCGAGAAAATTTGCCAAATCCACCCCCTTCGGGGGCGGTTTACGGAGGAAAGGAGATGTCGGATTCCCATTTTAATTTTTACTTTCCAATATGCAATATGGTTTTAGAAATAAAAAATCAACCCAAGATGCAATAAAAGATTTAACCTGTCTGATTTATAATTCAGTTGATAATAGAAAACCATCTATAGGTATTTTTTTGGATTTAGCAAAAGCATTTGACACAGTCAATCACAAATTATTACTTGAAAAATTAGAACAAATTGGAAATTAGCTCACGATCTTATTTGTTCCTTTTTATAAAATAGAAAACAACAAGTTAAACTAAATGTTACAATAAGTGAATCACAAATTATATCATGTGGTGTACCCCAAGGAACTGTTTTGGGTCCATTACTTTTTATTATATATATTAACAACTTTTTTTCAATAGAAACTACTAGTAAAATTATTTCCTTTGCTGATGACCCTGTCATTTATTATGAAAACAAAAATTGGAAACATTTAAAACTTGAGATTGAAAATGATTTCATCAATACTATAAACTGGCTGAACAAAAGTATTCTTTCAATTAATTTTAATAATTTGTAGTTCTGGTAAAGCTATTCCGGAATTCAATGAAATCTCAGTAAATTTAGAAATAATTATTTACTCAAAACAGGAAATTAAATATCTTGGTATTAATTTAGATAACCATCTCAAATGGGAAAGACACATAACATACGTAGGTGCTAAATTAAGAAGAATATTATTTAAAATGAAAATTCTATCAAATATATTGGATTATAAATATATGAAAATGTTGTACTTCAGTCTATTCAAACCGCATCTTGAATATGGTTTAATAGGTTGGGGGGAATTTCTAAAACACATTTTAAACCAATTGAAATTTTACAAAAACGTTGTTTAAAAATAATATTGAAGAAAAATAGCAGATATCCAAGTAATTTATTAAATAAAAAAATAATATTTTTGATCCAATACAAATTTATTTCAAAATTCTTGTAATAGATCAAATTAAGAATAAAAAAGATCACAATATTGTTTCTCAATGTCATCTCACTAGACAGAAGCAAAACATTGTTATACCATTTAAAAATAAAAATGTAGGTCAAAAAAATTGTATGTACTTAGGACCAAAAGCATATAATTATTCACCCAAAATTATAAAAAATATAAGTACAATCAGAAAATTTAAAAATGGGGTTGATAATTTCTTAAGAAGTAACTCTAGGGAATTCATCAGAAACATTATTCAAAGGTGATAGAATTTATATCTACATATTATATTCCATACTTTTATTTATTTGTAATGCTTTGTTTCTTACCAATTAACTATTAGTTGATTTAAAAATATGTTATTTATAATTACCCTACAAACAGACTTTTTAGTCTCGTAGGTTTAAATATTGTTGTTTGTTGACAAAAATGTGAATTCTCAAATTGTCAATAAACGTTATTTATTTATTTATTTATTTATTTTATTTCTCAAGGCTCCTCTTTCAAATGAATCAAAAATCATCAAAATCGGACTACGATTACTATATGAAAGGTGCGCATAAACCAAAAAAAAACACACCGTCAAATTGTATACCTCCTCCGTTTAGGGTTCGTCGGTCAATAACAAGCCTTCTTCTTAATATATGCCGCATTGTCCATCTCCATACAGACACAAGAAGACTCCTTTCTAGTGCCGGCGATAGGTCCTTCAACTATAAACGAGTATATATATATATATATATACTATATGGCTTAGAGATAAGGCTCTACATAAGTGAATTGCTGATGTTACGGTTCATGGTGGAAGAGAGAGATTTTAATGAGTACGATATCTGCATTAATCTCTACTTTGGTTTCGTTCATGCTTCTAATATGTTTTGCGGACCGCAGATATCTATGTTGAAGAAAATATATTCATTTCTTCGATTAAGATATATTTTCTAGGCATCAAGTTGACATTTGCAATGATTGTGGAAAACAAGCTTAGATTGACTAACGAGTCTGTCAAAACTTGACGTTTTACAGGGCACCCAAACTTTGAAACTTGATTGTTCAACGTCTATCCAAACCATTGACATGTAGAGATGTTGACCACACATTCCCTATCCCTCGAATGAAAGGAAAATAACGAACGAGTGTGAAAGCAACAATAGTATTCGTAATGCCAGTAGTTATTTGTTTCGGTATTGGCTGCACACTAACTATGTGTCTTTAAAAACGATCAATTTTGGGATGGAAGTTGCGCATTTGTTCTTCAAACTACAATTTCAGTCTGATATTTGTTTGAATTGAGTTAGTTTTGTTATAGAATTTAAATCAATTCAGTTTCATATATTCCCTGATTCGGAGTGAAGCCGCTAAAGCAAGATTGCTAATGGAACAGTTTCGGGTAGGCTTAGCAGTGATATGGTTCATGTAATTATCTCTAAAAAACATCTCCAACAATAGAGCTGTTATGAAATTATTTCTCTCTCTCTGTGTGATATACAGACATGTAATGCACGTGTCAATAAAAAACTTTTGCTATCAAGAAACCCCAGTCTTAAGGAGGTCAATTTTCCCCCAAGAAAGATCGCTTGCAACAGCACTATACATGGTATTTCATAATTAGATGGTGCTGATCCTTACAAGTCTGAATCCTTGCAGGATCTCAAGAAAAAATACCTATATTTTAAAAAGTTTAGATAACAGCTTTGCATCTATCTGATTATCATGTAGATATTGATGAAGTGTCCTATAGAATTGCTCAAAATATTCTCAAAGCCAGCGATATGAATAAGGTCGGCATCTAGTCATTATAAATTAAAAGTATAAGGAATAGAGTAGATAGACAAGTACCTAATCAGAAATTCTCAATATTTATTATATTTTCCAATTTTTCTCAAATATATGATAGGAAAAGAGTAGATCAAAATCACAGATTATTTCAACATAGCCTTAAAATCAACACAAGACTAGACAACTTTTCATAAAAAACAACGTGTTTAGTGGCACCTCTGAGAAGATTTATCGGATACCTCAATATATTAAATTTTATCGGAGGCGTTAAATGTTGAAATTACAGAATACCAATTTACGTGAAAAGCATAAAATATTAACGTCCGATAATTTTTAACAATTGTCTTACATAATAGACCCTATAAAGTAAGAAAAAACAAAGGTAAACAAGCATCTCAATTAGTTCATGAATGTAGCCTTCACCTTCAAGTAAATGCGTTCTACGACCATTCAAAGCTTCCTGAGGTATTTCTTATAGTACCAGAGCGATATTTTATACAGTTTCTCAACTCCACATATGAAGTAGAGTATGTTGCTATAAAGCTTAAACTTAAGATGACTTGATAGTAAAATGTCCCCATAGATATGTCATGGCCTTATTTTTACAAAGAAATTATAAACAATTTTGTTTATTATCATTTTACAAAACTAACAAAAAACGGCGTTTCATATTTTCTGTTATAAATATTTGAAAGTTTGAATTCGTGGAGGGTACTAGTGAAATTTAAAATATAACTCTCACTGAAATAATGATTACCCATGTTATTATTGTTGGTATCTACCATAAAAAATTGTATTATTATACATATTTAATTTCATGATTTCCCTTCGATATCTCCATTCGAATATAATGCGAGTTTGAAACTACTTCATAAAACAAGAGTTCGTGTCCCCTTCTGGGAAGTTAGCAGAAGGTGGTGATTCTCATGGAAATCATGCATCAGGGAGACTTTTTCAACAATAATTCCCTTAGACTCTCCACTTTTTATTCTCAGAGTATATGCGATCTCATCATCCACCATTATTTGCTGCGTTTTCCACTTTATGACCCTTTCTCCTGCATTAATGCCAGCATTCCTTCTTGATAACAGCCGAGGTTTTACCATTATTTTTTTTAATTATATAGAAATCATGACTCGTGGAGATATAAAAACTTTTTTATTAGAACAGTTCTCAGACATGCTGGGGTTATATCGATTAATTGATGAATTATTTTTCTGCAAGTATTTTGATTCATATAATAATAGAAGAAGTCAATGACAATGTACAAGGCAGAAATAAATATTAGTCACAGAAAGTAAAATAATTATAAATGGTATTTTTACTTTCCTACGCTACTGTAGCTGTATAAGTATTGTTTGTAATCGTGTGAAATTTTCGGTATCGAGATTTTTACATATGTTGACGTTTCAGGTGTTTTTAAGTCTAATAAACATATTTTCAGCCATTGGTATGTCTGTCTGTCCGTCTGTCTGCCTGTCTGTGACAGCATTATCTCGGAAACTGACCGGTGTATTTTGTTGCTTTCTTTTTTATTTTGTTTGGTACCAATATCACTCGCCGGTGGCACTGAATGAGAATCCTGCATACACTGGGTATTGAGCTATAGCCAAAAAACGTGATTTTCTCAAGACCGTAGCGCGAAAACGGCTCTAAGGATTTTGAATCAACTTGCCTAAAGTATTCTTCTGAGAGCACTTTACCACCCACACCCAGCGCCATATCTATCATAGCACAAAAAAAGTTATGCTTGAATAAAATTCCTTATTTTCCACATGTTTCTTCAGATTCTGGATAAACCTTTCATCTTGCGAAAAGATGGTACATGACCATTGTTGTTTGTCTTGACATGCTGAAAAAAATGAGTGGTAGCACGATTTGACCAGAGGTTTTTCTTACTTTACCACCGCTATTATCGTCGCTATGTAAGAGAGTAAGTATCGTAATAGTGTAAATTTTTTCATTAACTGGAATTTGCCTGCGAGCGGTAGGAAAGTCGTGTGAGTGGACACACCAGATTTTTTCATATGAAGAACTTCACCTGCATTTTAAATAAATGCTTTCATTTTTATAGCGATAAATACCTTCTGATGTTGTGTGAATGAATAGTAATTATTATGGACACAACCTAAAGGAATCTACCTAAAGAAATAAACAATTTTGGCTGATGTCAGACGTCACTGGCAATAGAATATCGCATAATTCGCTTGGTAGTAAGAAAACTTGAATGTTAATTTAAAAAATATTGAGCAATCCATTGAATTTGAAAGCAGAACATAAAAAATTAAATAGCTTCGGATCTACCGAATAAGTAGACCTAGTGCCCCTCTGTACCTAATCTTATTCAGTAATCATGGAATCTTTCTTTACGATAAGAATATTTTATGGCTTCTTTTAGCTAGGACTAAGACATTAACACAAAGTCGTCCATGTAATTATTTATAGGATCTTCACTCTTGGAATAATCGGCTAACAATTAGATGGAATAAGTGACATTTATTTGGAGCAACTCTCATCTGTTGTCATCACGCCGCCTTCGTTAGAAAGGTTGGTGTTTATGAACGAATCAAAATTAACTTTTCTCGGAATTTCAACTATTTTCCTAAAAGTTACATTACTTTAAAAAATTTACCTAAAATTTCAAAATAACAAAATAAACAAGATGTATAATTTCATTTGGATGGATATTACTTAATCATATAGCAAATGAATTAAAAAATTCATAAATGCGGGTAGGAAATTGTTAAACAAAACTCTCAAATTGAATGTTCAGTAGCAGATTTTTCGACAAATAAAAAATTCAACGTTTGAAGTCTGTGCCATCATGATTTTTTTAAGACTAGGGCACTTAAAAGAATGCGGTTTTCGCACGTCGTTTTGTTTAGGAATCAACTTTTGCAGTTTTAAACGAAGCTGTAACTTTTGAAATTTATTAGAAACACTGCTATTAAAATGCAAATTTTCAAACAACAAAAATTTTTTATTTTCAAAAAGAACATACTATTTTTTTTTGCAACACTGAATGCAAAATTCAATTTCCTTTCCCCTGATATAAAATTATTGCTATCTGTTTCCTACCGTTCTCGAGAAATGTGCACTTATGTTTATTTCGATTAATTTCTCCTTATCGCGTTAGCCATGACTTGTCTTGTATTGTTTGAATTTCAAACAAATGTCACTTTTGTCATTTTATTCCTGTGTTCGATAATTTCTGTTAGTTTGTTATAAGAAAATTGATGACAATGTCTCTGACAGAAGAAAAATTGACTGACATGATTTTCATATTGGGTGAATGCCACAAAAATCCATTGTTGGCGTCAATAATTTATTCAGAAAGATTCTGCAACCGGCGGCATCCACAGGAAACATATTTTCGAAGATTACTTCAACGATTTGTTAAAAATGGAGCTGTGCGATATAAAAGAAAGGGTTGACCTAAGAATGTTATCAACGAAGAGACTGAATTCTTGGTGCTCGGTTCAGTTATCTTACGGAAAAATAAATATCATCCTTACCACATTCAACGGGTTCAAGAATTACAGAATGATGATTTTGAAAAAAGACGTGCGTTTTGTATGAGGGCCCTTGACAGACTGGCTGAAGATGATTCTTTTTTTTTCTAAAGTTCTGTTTTCGGATGAATCGACCTTCCATAGGAATTGTTTTGTTAATAGTCATAACTTCCATTATTACAGCACCGAAAACCAACATCTATTTACAACAAAAAGTCAACACCGATAGTCCTTAAACATCTGGGCAGGAATTTTAGGCACGCATTTAATAGGCCCCTACGTCTTCAACGAACATTTAACTGGTGAAATTTATGTGGAATTCTCGACAATTTATTAATGGATGTTCATCTAGGGACAGTTAGGGATATGTGGTTCCAGCATGATGGGGCACCTGCATACAGTGCAAGATAGACTGTATCATTTTTGAACGATAACTTTCTCCGCAAATGGATAGGTCGAAAAGGTCCCGTAAACTGGCCAGCAAGATCTCCAGATATAACCAAGCTTGACTTCTTTTTGTGGGGCTTTGTAAAAACCCAGGTCTATCGCACTCCTCCAACAACTGCTGATGACATGCGCAATAGAATAATGTTGGCATTTCAGGGTGTCACTCCTCAGATGCTTCTCAGAGTTCAGCAGTCATTCCAAAAGCGACTTCGATTGTGCATTGAACAAAATGGAGCTCATTTTGAACATTTACTTTTTTGATCGACGACAGATAATATACATGAATGAATAAATTTTTGGCTCTTCAAACTTCATTTTGTTTCTAAGGACGAAACATTGTTTTGGTAGTGGGTCTTAGCATAGTGTCCACCTAAACATACCATTGTTAAAATATGAGAGGTGTGCTAAAATGTGGTTTTTAAGTAAATACATATTTTGTGTCATTATCTACTAGTAGTGGCTAAATTTTGTTTGTCCGCCAGTTGCACTGTAATGTTATTCAGTAGAAAAAGTTCGGCATCACCCTTTTCCTCTTGCACCATTTTTCATTGGATATCTTTCTGCACACGCAATTGTCACAAAACAAGACAAGTGGTGGCTAACGCGATGAGGAGAAATTAATCGAAATAAACATAAAAGTGCACATTTCACGAGAACGGTAGGAAACACATAGCAATAATGTTATATCAGGGGAAAGGAAATTGAATTTTGCATTCAGTGTTGCAAAAAAAGTACTATGTTCCAGTTGAAAATAAAAAAGTTTTTGATGTTTGAAAATTTGCATATTTAAAGCAGTGTTTCTAATAAATTTCAAAAGTTACAGCTTCGTTTAAAACTGCAGAAGTTAGTTGATTCCTTAACAAAGCGACGTGCGAAAACCGCATTCTTTTAAGTGCCCTAGTTTAAAAAAATCAAGATGGCGCAGACTACTGCAATCGTTGATTTTTTAATTTAGTGCGCATTTTCTCGAAAACGGTACATTTGAGACACAATTTATGTTTACTAAAGTGACCCTAAAATTATTCGAGGATTTCAAAAATGCAATAATATACGGGATTTTTATATAAAATAACGAAGTTGGTATGAGTTTCCGGTATAACCGGAAGTGGCTTATCTTCTAAATTATTTTTAAAATATACAGTTCAAGAATCTGGACAACTTTTGTATTAGAAAGTTTTTCATATTTTCAAAGATTACGGAGTTATGCGGGAAATACGTTCATTTGGACCACTCTGAATATGTTACGCCGAATTTGTGAATTGCCGGTTTCATGAATTGAGCAGTTTTTTGCCGAATTCGCGAAATAGGTAACACAGTTACTGGGCACATAAACTTTTCCCGATTACGTAAAATAGGCAAACAAATAAAGATTTTAAAATTATAGGTTATGATTATTATATTTCTTATTTTTGCGGCGATAAATACTATAAAGTTATAAAGTATCTATTTCTATAATATTTTTTTGTAAAGTTAAAATATAAAAATTAATGAAGAAGTTAAATATAGCCAAGTGTGGAATGAAGAATACGACAAAAAGGACGAGGCGAAACAGCCAATCTCATTGGAGTATTTATGACAGAAAAAGAAGTGAAATTTAGAATTTGTACAAAACATGGCATTGTAGATACCTGGTTAGAAAGGAATGCCCTACAGCAGACAAAATTTAAAAAAATAAAATTAAACCACGTGCCTAATTGCGAAATGAATATTCGAATACCTATTCATAAAGGTTCGGTTGGTTCTGGACAAGGGTATAAGAGATTCAATTGTAACAAAATGTACAAATCGTAGAAGTGCAAATGTTTAAAAAATAATTTAGTTATTATATAAAAATGTACTTAATTTAAAAAGTTAGTACCTATGTTAGTACATATTTTTCATTTTTCTAATAAAATGTTTGAAACGCCATATCAGCATAATATTTTAACTGTTAACTACAGTTTATGCCTATTTCTCGAAATAGGCATAGACAAATCTTATAATTGCCTATTTCATGAAATGAGCAATTGTGTTGCCTATTTCGCGAATTCGGCAAAAAACTGCTCAATTCATGAAACCGGAAATCACACAAATTCGGCTTAACATATACAACATATAAATAGTATAACATACCTAAAAGGTACCCGAATATTATTAATTTTGATTATTTCTTCCATTTCGTTATAAAGTGAAGTTATTACAATCAGAATTTTTCCTCATTCATCCCCTTGTATAATGCCAATTTTTAAATTACCGATAATGCTTTTTCTCAAGTCATTGATATGACATTTAGATAGATAGACATTTACACACAGATAAATATATTGAAGTGCCTGCTAGATAGAACGTAGGAACATATATATACCTACGTATGTTATCACTTTCTTCCTGACTGTTACTCTGATATAGAATAAAACCATAGTATAATTTATTATTAGTCCCCGGTATCTTCCACGGAAGATTTATGTCTCCAAGAGAAGAGAGGTGATCCTCCGGCTGAACTGGAATGGTCGGTTGGACTTTTGCCGTTATTATTGCTGCTAAATTTGCATATGCATGAAGAAGCGTGTGCGATAAATGAAACAATTTTCGATGCACGAATAACCAATTATCAATTGAAGAAGTGACAGTTGTTTGTAGCAACTCACATTTGTTGTCATCACGTCGCCTTCGTAACTATATAGGAACAGTTAGGTTCTTAGATAGATCGAGAAATTAGAATGTGGCTTATTATAGGTGACCTTCCATTTCAGCACTGCAGTAAAAATTATAGCTTACAATTCAGTACAAGGTGGCGCTCCAAAAACTATTTCGATCGATTATGGGAAAACTTTATTTCAATTTAATTAATTATATTAATCTATTTTTAGTATACTAAAGTGCAAATAGAATCGTGAATAATAATATAAACTAATATCATCAACTAAGATGACACTCTACACCATTTCTATTTTTTTAATATGGGGACAGAAATATTGATAAAAAATAGACACATAGAAGTCAAATTTTAAAAGTATCATGCTCCAATCTGCTAAAAAATAATTCCTGTAAATATCTCTCCTTTATGCAGTTAACGACTTTTTTCACTAAGGCACGTTTCTGCTCAGCTCACGCACTGGTTTATTGTTAGTACAAAATTTGTTTTTGTTCTGTGATTTAGTTAGTGTTTACCTTCTGACTGAATTTACAGCTGTATATTAACTTACTTTCTAACCGAATATACAGCTGTAGGTTACATTCTGATACTTATTGTCTTATATTTTTACATCTTTATATTTTTATATTTTTGTTTTATATTATATAAATTTATTTAATTTTAATTTAATTTTGACTTTGTTTTGTTTTTGTATTGTTTGATTTTGATATTTTTATTTTGCTTTTTCTACAAAATTTATATTTTTTCGACAATAAAGCATTTCTCTCTCTCTCTCTCTCTCGGTCAATTTCGTTAATGAACACAATCGAACGAGTAGTTTCCAAATGTCACCTTTTCAAAGTTTTCAAATAATACTTACTCAAAAAATGACCATTTAGTTAATGATATTGAACATATTTTTAACTCATAAATGTGATCTGCTACTTAGCTTTTGCTGGAAAAAAATTTAGGATAAAGAAACAAAAAATAAATCTGAAAAACAACAATTTTGCATAAAATTCTACAAATATTTCATAGACATTACCTCTGGGACTCATATTTGTATTGAAGGGTTTATTCGTATTTTTTTCGTTTATTGTTGACTTTAGGCATAGGACATAACATGAACTAAAAATTCGAAACAATTCAAAAATAAAATCGTGTGAAAAAAGGAAGTTGGTGGTCGTTACTTATTATTGGAGTTCCCTGTATATATGTATTTATGATAAAGATGCATAAGAAATAAAATTAGACGGGTCCAAGTGCTTTTACAAAAGAAACAAGTGGAATTTTTGAAAAAAAAGTTGTTTTTATTAGGCATTTAAGATTTGAATCGTAGAGATGAGTACAACTGCTATCTCCCCTTATCTTAGTTTGAACTATATTTATGTACCTATATCTGCTTGCCAGCTATTCCATAGCAAATTACTATTTATCTACCACAATACAAACATTTTCGAGTAAAGTGTAAACAAAGGTTAGGTGTTCCATGCCCGTGCGTAATTCCAGTGACGTTCGAAATTGTCGTTCCATGTTGAAGAAATAATTTGATCTTGCTTGAATCAGATAATATAATTAATCACACTTGGATCAGTGATAAGATAACAGGCGGCGAGATGCCTCCGATCTAAGTACGACTTCGAAATTTCAAGTCTCTAAACCGTATGGGGCCAGAGAAATCGCTGCGGAGTCCGCCAATAGAAAGAACCGAAAGTAATAAATACTATTTAAAAACAGCTGAGTTTTAAATGAATTTAGACGTTACTTCTGGGAAGCATTGTATAATGTTGATGGTAAAACAGCAATGTTTGTCTCAAGCTCTTATATGTTTGTAATTGATATAGAAACTATTAATGTCATTTAAAAAAGTTGAAAAAACGTTATATATGTCACATCTTCGAAGTTCTTACAATAACTATTAAAAACACACCAACATATAAGTTCAATCAAATTATTTTATAATGATAAATAATTTCTTACAAAAAATAGGACTTTTATTAGTTGGTGCTCTGAAAAATACAAACTAAAACCAGCCCTGTCCCACAACCAGCACAATTTTCTGGTACACTTCACTAAGAAACTATAAATCCTCGAGATTTCGCATTTAACGTAGTAATTTAAATTAATTTCAAGATGTCTTATTTATAAGTAACAAACGAGTGTTACCTTTAAAAAAATTACTATTTGGACGAATTAGATGAAAGTAAAGAATATAATTATAGTTTTGGTCTTGAAATACTAATTTTTTTGAGCATTTATTCATAGGCGTAACAATGATTATGAATAAACAGCAGGTAAGTAAGTAAGTAAGAGAAAACTAATAAAAGTACCTAACTGTAAATTATTTTGTGTTTTTACTTCTAAATGAATATTTCAATGATGGCATAGCGGCTGTCAAGTAAGTTATTATCTCAATAACACATTTTGTGCAAGTGATCCTTAGTCCCACCTCTCAGAGTAATACGCTCACGAGATCTTGAGAGTTCTGACAAACCTGTGCTCTACTGGTACTGTAAATTTTGAAGAAGTGCAGTTAAAGCACGATAGAAGTCTATTGTTTTGACAACAAAATCAAAAGAACCAGCACCTGTAGAATTAATATTATTTCATATTTCTTAGCTCAACAACTAATAAAAAATGGTCCTACTTTTGAGTGTATTATTATTTATCAAAATTGTTGAACGTTCACTTATAGGTACCTATTGAGCAATTGCAAAACTAAAGTATAGCTGTAACTCTGAAACTTATGACTTTTTTTTAAATATCCAATTTAGCCTTTGCCGTTGTCGCAAATTCTCAATTTTTCGAAAAAAATACCAACTCCACCACGCAAAGAGACATAAAAAGCAGACAACTCCGTTCGGCAAGTTGGTCAAAAGTGCGGCTTGACAACAACTGTGATTCCTTTGCGTACAAATATTCTTATTTTTTATCAAATTCATTCAATTTGTGAAATATTCGTATTAGAAATGCACTAAAAGGTGCCATCTTCAGGTCGGCTAATCCTCATTCAGATCTTAATAAGTTGTTTTGATCTGGTTTATGATTGGAAGATGATATTCGTATCTTATCAACTGGTACACTCAAAAGTGCCCGAACTTTCAAACTTGTTTGTGGGACCTACAACAACGCGTACGTATTGATTTTTTGTATATCTGCCTTCATGAATATTTTTTTGGGTTTAGTTTAATTTATCTGAAGCTACATCTGCGAATGAATCTGTTTTAGAAATCGCTGATTTTATACATCTGCTCAGTTAGCTCACATACGGAAGTTAGTTGTTTAAGTAATAGTCGTGGATTTGTTGAATATCATTTCGTTGAGTACCAAACATTTGGATCGATAATAATGATTGATTTTGTATTATATAATCTCTACAGGATGTAATATCAAATTAAACACGAGAGCATTGTTGTTCCATAAATCTATACCTACAGTTCAATTTGACAAAAACATATCTAAAGCAACGCATCTATGTCATCAGCATGGTTGCTAACTTTTCTAGTGACCTTTCAGCAATACTGACAATGACAAAGTTTAAATAATATTAACAAAGTTTTTTCTGAACTTTATCAAATTAAATTATACATTTTACAATGTTGCTTAATCGATTTACCATTGAGAACTTTTCCTGTAATCAAATTGATAGCCTTGGTTTTCCACTAGATTTTGATGTTACCTGGTATTCAGGACTAATCAAAATACGAATTTACTATATTAATTTCAATAATGTTAGATATTTTGAACCATAGATCTGACATTAGGTATTAGAACGAACTATAGAAGGTAAACTGCTGATTCTAATCAGCTCCAATTTTAATATTTGACAACGTTTCGAATTTCCGGCATAACATCCCTCCTGTAATGTAGTACAACTGATTATTTGTGTAGAATATAATCAAAATTTTACTTGTGCTCGGACCGTAATACAATTTTATGCATTTCACATAAACTAGAAGAATGTAGTACTCTCATCGTCAGAAAATGGTGCACATTGCAGATATTCTTCTCTTTAATAAAAGTGGTGAACTTTGAATAATGCAAAAGCGCGAATATCAAGATATGGTCATTTTTCGAATGCAATATTCCTGGATCTCCCTCCAATATATATGTATGAAAATACTGGACGGCGGCAACGCATTGTCGATACTGTGTCAGCTCGGGACGTGCTTCAATTGGGAGTTCCTACTCATATGCGCTGGGCAAGGATTTTATTGAAAATGGCAAGAAATTCAATATTATCGGAATTGTGTGAAATTCAAGGCTGATGAGCTCGTAGCGAGTAGTGTACTGGGTGAGATGGCATTAGGTAATAGTGTTTACGGAAAGTATGTGATAATCTACTACTTATATGAACAGTATCCAAAAAAATCAATATACTACCTCCTACTCGTTAACGACCTGTAAATTTTTGGTTTATTACCCCTACATTTCTTAATTACAATTTTCAAACTAATATCAAGTTCTTCTCAAAATCTGTCATCTTTCAAGTTTCATGAGTTATCTGTTTTTAGAAAGATAAGTCCAATTTCAAAATCAAATTTAAGGCCGATTTCATAATGAAACACTATTAGGAAATTAGTTGATTATTCAATTTGTGTAACTCATATGTTGATGAGGGGATAAAAATAGTGAATTTTTTAATAACTCTTACAACGCCAGTCACCTTATATTTCATGCTTTTAAAGTAACTTGGAATTATTTGTCCAATGAAAAAAAATATGAAAGTTTTTAATGTTAGATTAAACTTAATAGGAGATTAAATTAAATTAAATTAAATTTTAATAATTGTTGAATAATATCAATCTACAATCAGCCTCACAACTATTTAATTTGCCGATTCCCCATATAAACGAAGGCAATTGACAGAAGTCATTAGTTAAGGGTAGGTATATTCTCAAAATTTTCCAATTTTTTTCTCTGGCGCAGCCTATCCTGTGCGAATATCGATGGTTCGGAAACTACGTTAAATTGTAGGTCAACACTGTCAAGGCAGAGAAGGGGTGCATGTTCAATAGCGGACATGTGGACATACAAACGGCGACTTTTAAATATTAGGTACACTAAAGCACTGCTTTTGAATAAAATGTCTGTCGTACAAAATTGGATTTCAAGAAAAAATCATAATCAGTATCTATTAACTTGCATCTCCTTTACAAAAGTATTTATTTATAGAATTATCAAAAGGCTCCAATTCAGGCTCATTAGTATATTAAATTTTAATTTAAATAATAATCTATGTGATTCAATAAAAGCTAATATGTTAATGTTTGCTGATGACTATGAATTATATAGGTACCTGTATCTGTAGCCTGGATGATTGCTTATCACTACAGAGCCAGATTGACATTCTTACAAGCTGGTGTCAAATAAACAAATTTTCATTGAAAATATCAAAATGCAAACATTTGGACGGAACATTTTCCCATACATCATTAACAATAGTATATTAGAAAATTCTTGAATAATTAAAGATTCAGGAGTTCATTTTGACCGTCAACTTTCATTTAATTTTATTATGTGCTCGGCATACTGTGCATATTGTTTTATGCTAGCATCCATGTATTTCAGATTAGTGAGATCAAAACTACAATATGTATCATCATGATTTGAAATCCTATACATATCGAATAATACGAATTTCTAAACTTTAAGATAAATGGAGTTTATGCTCCAAAAGATTGCAACTTACTTTCAAGGTTCGACTTTGTTTCTCTGGAAAAGCAGGAATCCATTTTATTTTCTATGACTTGTTACATAATAAAACTGACTTTCCTGTACTCCTCCTGACTCTGTACTGGGAAACTGTTGGGCAATAAACGCTATTATTATTAAGTAGACGGTAGGTATTTGTCAATGTTAGAATTTAATAACTTATTCTTACTTTGGGTCAATAAAAAATCATATCACACCTTCATGCTCTGTTGTTATTTTGGATTCTTAACTGAATATAGCCGGAATCAAATATATGAAAAAGAGTAGCTTTCATCCTGATCCTTTCTCCCTTTAAAAGAACTCTTGATGATAGCCACGAGCAGCAACTGCTCAACATTGACGTTTCCATATAGGTAAGCCGCTATAAGTCCCGCTCGATTCATCCGAGGAGATTTAATCTTTTGAATGAAATTTACGCGCTCGTTCACTGAAAGGACAAGTTAACGTTGTTTATTCAATAATACTAGCGTAATTGAATCTAATGCCAAATCTAGATATAAGAATGGCATTGATAGCGATGCAAAAGCCCCGTAAGACCAGGTGTATCGCTCAAGAATATGTTGCACAAATCTTGTGAATAACACTGTTAGTCAAATTTATTTTGAAACCAATTTGGCTTTGAATATTTTTTTATACCTATTTGGCTGATTCTGTTGGAATTTTGAGTAAATATTAGGGGAACCTAATTATAGAAAAAATATCAAATCAAAATCATTGCTTCTGGGGCTGTAGCGGAATTATTATTTTTACTTTAAAACTACAACTATTATCGACTCATCAAGTGGGCTTTGACTATATTAGACTATGCGTCTCATAGTAGTAGTTTTGTGTAATTCTTGTCATTTTTATATTGATATGGCCCTATTTGTCGAATAATGGCCCACATTATTAATAAGCTGTTGATAGGTTCAGGGAAAAGTTTAGGGTTAGTATAATTATGGTACTATATAGATCCATATACCGTCCAAGTATAATTAAAAGAATTTCGAGAACAACGGAGTTTATTAAAGTTTCACAGGGTGGGGCAATAGTGAGTCCAATTGCTAGGGTTCTTCAACAGATAGGAAAATGATTCGAAAAACAAAAGTAAACTACTCGACAGAATCTACAACCAGAAATTATTACCGAATATACAGGGTAAATCGAGGAAAATCTACAAGCGCATTTTTTCAAACAGAATGAACTGTAGGATTAGCTAATTTTTCACGCGGCTTAGTCAACTCTATCCACCCCGCTCATTTTATCCACTATGTCCAAACCACTTAAAAGTTATGTTCTTTTTGTAAAAATAATGTCAATTGCAGGCGCATATCGAAAAAAATCATTATCTTAATGGATATGAAATTTAAGAGGAAATAATTATAACACCAATGAATAGACAGACCTGTGATATTCCTGATCCATTTCAATACACTAAAATTTTACAGGTTGTGTAAAATCGTTCTTCAATTCGGATCTTTGTGAATTAAATTTTCTCAGGTTTTCTTTTCAAAAGAACACCCTCTATATTTTTCGGCCATAGGATGTAGGACTAGGGAGCGAATATTTTTTGCTTGTTCACCCAGGGCTATTTCTAGCTGTTTCCGATCTATTGAATTCTTAAATTTTTCCTTGTAAGTAATTAATTGGTATGGAGATAGTGGATAATGTAAGTTTGGACTAGTTTACTATTTTTTTTTCGAGGATTCTTCCTACCTACAGTAGAATCCTTGCAATTGGACTCTGGCGCAGTATTACCCCACCCTGTATACATGGTTGGATGAATGTCTTGAGACACCTTATTTCTGGCAAAATTCTAAGTTGTATCTAAAAAATAATTCCCAAATGTATAAGGTGGCTCTGGTCTGTGAATAATACCATATTTATTCACACAATATTGACGAGACTTTTTGATCATTTGAAAATATTTACATTTAACATGGAACGTCGGAAACTCCTTTCCTTAAAATGGAAGTTATATGTGTTTCATGTTTAGTAAGGGATACTTTATGTATCAAATCATAACAGCAATTAAAAGATATTGGAAGTCACAGCTGCATTATCGATATTGGGTACCTACTCAAAATCCTCATCACTTTTCATTAAATTTATTGCATCATTGCAAGTATATCTCCCTATGTCATGATAGATGAATCTAGCATAACAGAATGACCATTTTACCCAAACACCACATTGTCTTATGGCTCTAATTTATGTAAAATTTCGGTATCAATCAAAATGAAAGGCGAGGATGCTTTTGTGGATCCGAGTGCGTCCGTAACATCGACAACAACAATGTTCTACGTTCGTTGAAGGTTGCAGGATGAGTCAAGCCAGACATTATCGATGGGTGTGATGGACAATTATGTAGGTGATTTACCGGCTGAGTGCTCATCTTTCCGCCCAGACGTAAACAATAGCCTACAACTATACGAGGTGGCTCAAGCATAAAGTAACCTACATGCAGATATATAGTGAATTTATTTAGGGTATTTCTTATTATATTTTGTTATATTATAAGAAATAGTCGATAGAACACTTCATCGAAGACACGTTATGGAAACATACAAAACAACCTATAGTTCAGCTGAAATTTATCTTTTTACTGTACTCTAACAAGATGCTGTTTTGCAATGTTAGAAAATTGTTACCATCGACTTGAAATCAATCACAATCCTGAGCTTCTTCTCGGAAAATTTTGGTGTAAGTGTGAAACTTCACATTTTTTATAGGTTAGGAGCTTCAAGCCGATATATTACGACTTCCTCTATTTGTCTGGATAATTTAGTTTAGTTAGTAAGGGAGGTAAAATGTTTTTTTAATAAGATAATAGAAACGCGCTCTAAATAAGCTCAGGTTTCCGCACATATTTTATTTTATTCGTGTTGAAACAGGCGTTAATATTATCTAGTTTGACCAATCTAATATCGGTTATTCTAATATTACGTTGGTGCCATTGTTCTTTTCGTTGTTAGTAGTACCCAGTCATTTATATTATCAGATTACATGAACTAGGAGGTATAGGTACATATTTCAGTTCTTCACATGTTTAATACCTAAAATGTAATTTCTTTTAGAATCTTCATTTCTGTGGACCTCAGGAATTGTTTTGTTCTCAATTTCTTTGAACTTCTGACTCATAATAATTACTCTTGCTTTTTCATCAATTTCACATTTGTGCAGCAAGATATTTATACCAGAATACTTCTATAATTTAACCCTCCACTTCTTATTTGCGTTATGAATTTATATTAACAATTTATATCTTCGAACAACAGATATGAGATGGGTACATAGGTAGGTGAATAGTGACCCCAAGCAAGCATATAATGAACTAGAAATAATTTAAAATTTAGTTCGCATATAGTATTGAGACTTTCTCAAATAAATTCAATATTTTAGATAGTGACTTGGCTCCTGATTTATGTTCACTTGTAATCGAATATTCTAAATGCAAATATTGATGTACACGACCACAAAACAAAGTAATGAGGTATAAAGAAGACAATACCCGAGCGCTATTTTACGGTGATTTGATGTCCAGATAATCATGAAATACATCATAGGGTGAGAGTTGGCATTGTTGAGCAATATAATGCATCGGTTTACGACAGCCAGACTAGCCCGTATGGGTTTTGAATTTCCGGCGGTAGTTGTACTATGTGTATGGTTCATGTCGACTAGTCAACAGAATGTATCAATAGAATGCTTGTCTATATTTCGATTACATAAGAGATAATAAATAATGAAAATTAAATATCCTATATTACTAACAGGTCAATTGTGTATATTACCAATAATCATATTTTTTTAAAATTTATACCGATTATTAAGTTTCAACTTCCCAATAACAGGCTTTCTGATTTCATATCGTTAAATTTTTGGTTGAAAAAACTACAATTTTATTTTTTGTTAGTTCGCATCTTTCTTTTTCGTTCGAATACATTTTCTATTTTTGGTACATATCTTCCACTACTATCTGTAATATTTTGCTTCTGCATCAAGGTTTTCTAGTCTTTAGTTCTTCATCTAATCACAGCCTTAAAAAAGTTAAACATAACGATTCTTGACTGTTGTGAAGATCTTAGTCAATATTTCAAAGCAAACACTCTGATCTTTATTTTATCACATTTATGCATTCTGGTTGTGGTTCATTTAACCTTTTTTGGCGTCTTTTTTGGAGAAATGGAATGGAACTTTCAACGAATGATTAAGGGCCGATTTCATAATCAAATTTAATCTGTTATTAACTTTAATCCTACACTAAAAAAATCCTAAATTTTTTGATTGGAAATATAATTTTAAAGTTACTTAAAAAGAACAAAACATAAGGTGACTGACGTAAAAGTTATTAAAAAATGCACTATTTTTATTCCGTCAGCAAGATATGAGTTAAACAGACTGGAGAATTAACTACCCTCTCATTAGGGATTCATTATGAAATCGGCCCTTATTCTGTGTAATGTAGAGCATTGTATCAGGTAGACAGGTATAGTCTCAATATCAATATTAGATGTTTGTTTGTCTCTCATCAGATCATCTCTTATTGTTTCAAATAGAGATTTTCCATGAAATTGACCTTAATAAAAACTCTATTTCTCAATTATTAACGAATGCCACTGAACGGCAATGGTAACGAAGTATGTAACTTTCGTAAACAATAACATTTTGCATTTTCTGGTGAGATCTATGTATCCGTTAGCCAAATTATTAAAATTAAAATGCTTTCTTTGACACGTGCACTAAGTTTTTGTATACCTACCAGTCAGAAATTTTATCCAGTTTTTTGCAGATACACTCCAAAAACGATTAAATAAACCAAAAAAGTCCTTTGATTTCTTCTTTATTTCACCATTGCCGTTGTTAGCTCTCTCTATATGTTACGGTCCTGTGGTATAGTTTAATTAAAAGGTGAAAGCTTATTTACTCATTATACGAAACAGCTATTTGCTGTAATTTTAGATTGGGAAATTCAGGATATATATAGCATACTCACCTGACAGTTCAAACCTTGTTAGTATGGTGCCGACATTTTATTAAAACACGTGCGCCTATGGAACCTTTCTCTTCACCTGAAGATCCGAGAATCGAAGAAATAAACTTCGAAAATCTAGTGCAAGTAATGAACCATAGCGACTTGCACCTGCACGTTCCATCCGACATTATTTGCAATCATAACTATATTTACAGTTACTTTAATTAATATCAATTCCCTTGGATGGTAGAGAGCGCCGTTGGATCTATTGTGTCGCTTTAAAAGGAAAAAAGAAAACTGAAAGTCACGATATTGACATGACGTGACAACGGTGACAATTTTATAAAGGGAAGTGGATGATTGGCAGAGTAGGAGAGAGAATGGCAGAAAGTTTTTCTCCAATAAAAACTTTGTTAATCAAGCACTCCTTGTTTATGTATTGAGATAGGATCCATAAAATATGGTGAGCGCAGTTCTTCAGAAGATAATTCATTTCAGTCATCCTTTCTGTCTCATATAGGTATTACCGACAGAATCCGCAAAAAAGGAATTGCAAGTCTTAAAATTTGTCAATTTCCAATCTGGAGATTGATGTCTTCTGTTTTGCTTAGGAATATTGAAATTGAAGCTGTTTTATTGTAATAGGTAGATACTCGTCTGTAGATGTGTTATAATACTCTAATTTCTTGAATTCCTTTGGCATCATCAAACTCTTAATTTTTAATGAAGATAATCTAGTATGGTGTGTATCATCACAATTAAATATTGTGTGAGAACTAGCATAAAAAAATAATTAATTAAGAATTAATTTTATATACGAATAAATACTTAAATATGTTAACTCTACTAAGGCAATATGTTGCTTCAGATTCATTATAAACCGGTGACATACTTCATTATGAAATAGATACTTAATTCATAATCAATGAAGAATAGGTACTAGATTAATTTGAAACTAAAATTTTCACGTTTGATATTATCATTACGATACTATCTAACTAAACTATTACTAAACTAAGATTGATTATGAGTACGGTTGATTGCAATTATATTATTGACAAAACTCAGTAAACTATAAGTTTTCCATTTTGTAATTTCTACTACAAAATAACAAAATAAATACAATACTCTAAATAATAGTAGCAGAAGATGTATATGTTCTACATGATCTAGAATCAAGATAGATTTAGATTTTGCTAAATTTATTGAAAATTTAAGACCAAACTACCCAAGAATTTTTTTTCAATTAGATTAAGACGTAGCCGTATTATGCATTCTCGTAGAGATTAACAGATACCTATAATACAAGAATTATCGTTATAGAACATTGTCTCACAAAATATCGAAAATCCACCAGGTAGACAAGTTAAGGCGCAAATAATAAGTTGGCTGACCTTTTTTAAGCGAGGTATAGAAGAAAGAGCCTGTATATAAAAGGGGTTCCGAAATTACAAAGCTGGCCACATTTTTTCTTGGAATTATATACGCATCCACCTTTACCTTTTTATACAGGATACCAACTGTCGTCGTAGCATGCAACGGGCGTAAAAAAATCAAAATAAACACGGCAGCTGTTCGATGATGAGGTTTTTTTTGGTTGTGCTTTCGTAGCTTAATCTTGATATTGAATTGTTTTTTCTTATTTGTTTTGGGGTAGAGGCTGCTTTCAGCAATATGTGAGCTGCGAACATGCTTCGTTTAGTAGTACCAGTGCCGTTATGTCCCTGACTTTTCTATAAGACCCTTAAAATTCATAATAATTAAATCAAGGCTTCTGAAAATATACTTGATCAATTAAAAAGGCTGTTTCAAATTCGACTCTCACCATTGGGATCTCGGACACAATACGAAGATGGTTAAATTGGAACAAAGTTGCGCATTTATGTGCTCAACAATACGCCGTTTAGAAAGTTTGAAAATTTCGAGTAGTTCCGGAGATATCCGAAAAAACAGAATTTTTGGAAAATCATTTTATCTTTTTCCTGGCTGTATTTCTTAATATTTTTTTAAATAAATAGCAGTATAGCAGATTTACATTGCTACTTTTTCACTCTTTCCAATGGTGTTAATAGTTTTGTAACCTGACCTTTTGTCTATATGTAACTTCCATGAACTTTTTTTCTTATGAGAGACATATAAGTTGGTCTTGTTGTCCTAAAAATGCGAGAAATTAAATAAATAATTTTTTAAAATAGTTGGCTTTGATTTTTCCAATCGGTGACATGTAAATGACGTTTCTGAGTCGTTGAAAATGGAAATGGAGTTCTCCAATTAAGAAAAACGGGATATGATAAAACTTTATTACAAGAATGATAGAAACAGTGTGAATAAATACATTGGAAGTGTATCTTAAGATGTATCCCGAGAGATGACAAACACAACCAAATTTATCCAAATTAATGGACAGAATTTCCAGTGGGTTTGGTTCGTTTAAAAAACTCTCCAATAATTTGAATATCGGTGGGGTTGTCATCTCTCGGGATACCTATATGTTAAGATGATACACTTCCAATGTATTCATACTGTTTCATTCTTGTAATTTTTTTATCATATCTCGTTCTTCGTCATTGGAGAACTCCATTTTCAACGACTCAGCAATTGACAATAATAAAGAATGTCATGTAGATGTCACAGATTGGAAAAATCAAAGCCAACTACTTTATAAAAGTAATTTATTTATTTTTTCAGATTTTTAGGACAAAAAGGCCAACTACATCGTCAAAAAGGTAATAAAATGGGTTATACAAATTTATGGAATGCCAATATAGCTCCCATAAGAAAAAGAAAAGTTCATGAATAGATGAAACGTCAAGTTACAAAACTATTAACACCATTGGAAAGAGTGAAAGAAGTGGCAGTGTAAATGTGCTATTTATTTAGAAATTCATTAAGAAATAAAGCCAGGAAAAAAATAAAATGATTTTCCGAAAATTGTTTTTTTTTCAGATATCTCCGGAACTAATCGAATTTTTTAAATTTTTTCCACGGCATATTGTTGAGCACATAAATACGCAACTTTGCCCCAATTTAACCATCTCTGTCGGTATTCCCTATAGTTTCCGAGATTCCAATGATGAGAGTCCAATTTGAAACAGCCTGTATAGGTATATGTACCTGCGCCTGTGAAGTAGGTATCTATTATCAGTATATTTCGGAAAGTTTAAATCTCATATCCTATATCAATCAGATCAATACAAACTGAACGTATTATTATAGCAAAGTCTATCTGAGGATCATAGTCTTCTTGGCAGGTAAAAACGCAAACTTGAACTCTGCAATATTTTGACAAGGATATGAAAACCTGCGTGTATAAACTTAGAGTTCCTATTGTTAGGTACCCGAACCTGACTAGACCTTAAAAATTGGGTTTTCTCAAAATAAAACCACGCTGTGATAAAGATGTGATAAAACTACATTAACAATACATGAATATATATTTTCCTACAAAAACTATTACCGACGTTCTAGCTGATGCTCTGAAATATACAAATTTATTATTATTTCATTTGTAGTAATAATTTTGTGGTACAATTATAAGCAGATGCCTTTTGGCACCAACTTTAAAAGCACTAGCAACAATTATTTAACATTATTTCTCATTGCAAATGATAAGAGAAAGTCGTTGCAATATTTAATATCCAAAATAGCGAGAGAGATAAATTTTGATAATAAAGTGTTTTCTATTGTTTTAGGGCATTTTTATGGCGGAATAAAATAGAAATCCTTTATTTTATTATAATTTAATAATTTCTCTGTCTTAGAGATGGAATATACATAGTTTAAAAAAATATATTTCACATTTATTTGTATTTCAGTAGTTAAACTTTCACATACTTAGTCAAAAAATATAGTGGTAACAGCATATAGGGTGATCAACTAATACTCCGAAGTAATATTTCAGTTGTCAAATGAACATTTTAATAACAGTTATATATATCATCAATATAAATGCTGATTTATAAGGTCACAGCATACCCATGTTTTTTTAATGGAATACTCACCCTATACCTATACCTATTATCTTTCAATTCCACTCATTTTCCCTGTTCCGGCTATAAAGGTATTTAGGGAGGTTCTTTTGGGTACTTTTCACTTTTTAAGCTGTCAGTTGAAACAGAGCAGACATACCTACATGGCTAACTTTAACAAAAAGTAGGTATTTAGAAAAAAATACGTTTTAATTATTAAAATATGGTATACCTAACTTAATAACTGTAATATTACTTCCTTATAAGAAGTAATGGCACAGCTTATACACTATATAGCTTATAGTATACAAGCTGTGGTAATGATACTTTCTAAGTGGTTTCTGAACATGGTTCAATAGACAGGGTGTTCCATTTAAAATAACAGAGAAAATAATGGGCGTGAGTTTTGGGTCATCGTATATATCTACAAATTGGAACATATCAAATATGTGATGCGTTGCATCCAAACTAGACGAAATTCTTTTTGTCTTGAGAAAATAACCATCAGTTGTTGCTTTTGAATAATACATGGGGGTGATTTCCTTACGATTTTCTTTCAAAATTGGCACATCTTGAATAGTACCCAGTTAATTCTAGTAAAATACTATATTGCCGTTATAGGAAAAATGAGTAGAACTGGAATTTAAGATAATTTACATGATATTTGATTTAGAAAAACATAACTTTAGTATGATGCTCGGTATGATGTGACCTTAATCCTGTATATTTACCAATTAATTTTAAAATGAAAAGGTTGACAATACCTTCTATTGACATTTTTTTTCCGTATGTGACAGGACGTCAGAGATATCTTACTCCAATATATGGGTAAGAATCTTGCACTCCCTAGTTATATATATCAAGAACTTGGAAGTTTTTTAAAAAATATCAATTCAAATGCTGCCGGAAATGATCTTTTCACCAAATAACCTTGGCAGGAAAAATACAATGCGGAGAAAAAATTGATGGCTGTTTACCTTTTGGAGGCATTTTAGCGGGTAATGAGTTATTGGATTCAAACAAGTTTAAAGAAAAAAACGTGAAAATCAGTGGACAGGTACTATGCAACACCGATTCAAAAGGAAGAGATAGGACGAGTTTTAAAAGACATAAGAATAAGGTGTGGAATACAGATTCAGTGCCTATATAATTTATTTCTACAGTTTGTAAAGCTAAAATATGATACATATCTCTTGATCCTAAATATGGCGAATGCCTTAATATATCGAAAAGAACAAAGAAATTAATATACGAGTTCTATATTTCTCAACAATTTTCCTACTTAAAACAAATACAACAAGAAAATGAGAGTAATGAAATCTTGGATAAGTTTATGCCAATCCCCACAACAATAAGTACCACAAATGACTTAGTAATAACAAGTATACTTTGTTTCACGAATGATGGCGTCTGTCATGGAAAGACGAGAAACGAATCAATTCAACTGACAGGAGTAGATCAACGGCGTAACGATTTCTAGATAAAGTAAAAGTAAACACTCGATTGTTCAAATAAGCAATAATATAAAAGGTTTATTATTGAAAATAATGCAGAGACATAAAATACAAATCTTTTGCTTGAGTTATAAAATATAAATTTATTCGTCTGAGTTCTCTGAAATGCCACTTTGACTTTGAGACGCCTATGAAATAAAGATTGCATTGCATTCGGACATACGAGCAGCGTCTTATCATGGTATTGAAGGAGATAAGCTTGAAATTCTCATGTCGTAGCTGAGACCGACAAACGTAGTAGAGAATTTCATGATAATGAGATGCGATGAGAAGTATAGCTTGATGTACGTAGCTCGTGAATGATTACGTACAATAGCCATAATTCTAGAAACAAACTATACCTATCATTCATTAGAGTAAGTAAGATTAATTTTCAAAACAAATTCAATTTTAAAGTAAAGTAAATCGAAAACTTAGTAGGTAGGTACTGCAAAACATCAACTTTTTAGAAAATTTACCTTAATTTTGTTAGTACGGAAGTTTTCAATGTACTGGCAGAACTGGTTCTTGGAATTGGCCACCGAATTCCCCAGATCTCACGCAGTAAAACTGTGATCTTCATTTGATTTGAAATTGCACGAGTGCGACTGGCATTTCAAGTAAAAGGTCTGCATTCAGCAGAAATACATCTCAGCATGGTATGTGGTTAATGGATGACTGTCTGCAGGTAATCACTAGACATCACTAGAAGAAAAAAAAAATACATGTATTCGTAGTTATAACTATGTAGCTAATAATTTTCATGATTTTATGATATGTTTGTGAAAAAAATTGTTTTCGTTCTACTCATTCGGGCTGTTTCGGACACATTGTATTTAGCTATACGTACTAATATTATAAATTTCAAAGTTTGAACACATGGATGGATGTTTTTTACTCAATCACGCAATACCGGCTGAACGAATTTGGATGATATTTGGTATAAAGATAGTTTATTGCCTGGATTAACCCATGTACAACGAACCACAGGAGGTATCCACTTAAAATTTGATATAGGTGTCATTATTGGGATTATTTGCTAGTAAATAATAGGTAATCTAAAATTTGGGCTTATTTTATAATAAATCATAGAAAAGAATGGAATATTTCAAGATATTATTCTTGGTTTTTGATAAAAATGGTGTCTGTCTTATAAAATTTCTATTATTTCACAATATTAACAGAAGTGGGTACCTTCAAATTAGATGTTGTATCAAAAGATAAAATATAGTGTATGCCCTTTGAAATAATGATAGATATCAGATGTGACAATACTGCAATGCTCGAAATATTTTGATCGGATAGATCGTAGTTGACTATGGCTACAACCGGAATTTTAAATGTGTTGTTGATCTCCATTAACGTCTAATTGTTCATCGAGCTCTCTAGATCCCTGCAATGGCAATTGCTAGTGTGTATGACGTTGATCGTATCTATATGAATTGGAAAGCTATGCATTCATATCTACTCATGTCAAAATCTAGAGTCTCATAATTTTTTATTTAAGAACTTCAAATTATCTATAGGCGAATCCAGCCAAGCGTTGGCCATCTGCTGGTAAAGTGCCAACTGAGAACAGATAGGTAATCGTTTGTTTACATGCGTATTTGTTAACTTATGAATTTCACTTATCATGCCGAAGAAAACTGTTTTTAATACAAATTGTGGTGTAACATAGTTGTCACAGCTGAAAAATAAGTACAGGACAATCCATTTTCATCGTTTTCCCAATAAAGGATCAGGATTTGTCTATACTAAGAACAATTTTGAATTGGTCGAGAAAGTGGATAGAAGGTTAGCTTAGGAAACAGTTTTATTATATAATTAACTCATTTATATTATGTTCCTTAATGTATATTTAATATCTACTATGTATTATGGCTCAAAATTTATCAGTAATTTACATGCTCCGTTCAGAAAATTTGGGAAACATCTCATTTGGTGTCACTGTACTGCTTAATTGATTTTTGTTTGTAATAGAACTGTTTTCACACATAAAAATACTTGCTCTTTTAAGGAAATACGATAAACATCTTATATTGTATTTCTTTAGATTTTTTAGTATTTTTTTATGTATACTGATTCACTCATCTTTAAAATATCTCTAGTAAATGCGGGAAAAACACACTTGTTTTCAAACTGGTAGCTTATTATCATTTACACGGAAATATATAAACAAAACTGCAGGTATGGCAAGTCATTTTAATTTTATTTATATCACCACCTATTAAAGATTTTTAGTTAAGATAAACATAAAAACACTTATTGTATCTCCGCTTCCATGATACCAGCAATTTTATCTGCAAGATAAGCAAAATTTACGTGTACATATTTGTTTCGCTTTTTAATTTTAATGTATGATTATACTTACTTTTCATTATTGAATCCTTATATTATAATAACGAACGACTATTTTTATTCCAAAACACAAAAATATTCCGAAAACACAGATCAAACAACTCACACTAACGTATAGTGATGTGCTAAGTAAGACCAAGACCGATATGGTCTTGGTATTGGTCTTAGTCTTGCACCCTTGGTATTGGTCTTGCATCAAATCCTTAGTCTTCGTCTTGGGTCTTGGTCTTGCTGCAAGACTTCGCAAGACTCTTGCAAAAATGTTCATCTTTTTATAAGTGTGGCAATTTGTTGCAATTCTAAACCGTAATTAATTTATTCAAATGAAGAAGAACCCTGCAATATGTATGGGAAGTATGTAATTCATAATATATAAGATTGCCTATACCTAATTATATAATCATTCGAAATGAATAAATATCGACCGTATAAAAAAATTGTCATTTTCCAGAACAAACAGGCCTGGTATTGTAATAGTACCAAACCAATCTAGAATAACTAATGAGAATAAATCTAGGTGCGTAAAATTAAGTTAGGGAAAGTGAGATTCGTAATTAATTAATAAAGTTTATAAATTAGTATCTGCTTGTGCTTTCTTGGTATCATCCGTCGCAACTGAGCACTCATTTTACTACATGCATACATACTTCTATTTCATAACAAATTCTCTCGCTCATTCTACAATGGTTCTGTACCATTTTCTTTGATAAAATAGAAAGAATCTCTCAGAGTTGATATTGAGTGAAAGCGATTAAAAGTATTTCTGGTTTATAGAACTAACTTCAACTTTTGTATAAAGCTTTTTCCAAAAAAAAGAAAATTAAAAACAGGTAGAGATTTGTTAATACGCGCATTTATAAAACTAGGTATCTATTTCAAAAATCAGTCTTGTGAATATGTCAGTTGAGTTAGTTAATAAGCATGATCGAAAAAATAGTTTCAAAATAAGGGCAATCTAAAATTTCAAAAATCTCCAAATGTGGCTATTGGATAAATGTCATCAAAAATCAAGATTTATAGATGATTTGTAATGTTTGCTTAAAAGATTCTGCGCGATAGAAAATATAATAAAAACAAAAAACCGTGTAGTTTACCTTCCCCTGGCTACGAACTGTCGGGATTCTTTGAAAACAGCTCGTTAAAGGAGATCTTAGAAGGGTTGAAATTACTATATAGTGTATTTCAGAATTTTTTGAAATCCGGAAATCCTAAAAGACAAAAATGAACTTTTAATTCAATATTTTTAGTACCTGTAAAATAAAGATCGATAATAAGGGAGGTTAAAGATTAAATCAATTAGGTTATTCACTAGCGTTTCTTATCTAATCATCGAGCAAAAAATATGTTTTCTACCAATTTGTTGTTTCGTTACGGAATTGCAAGAGTCTTGCATCCCAGTATTGGTCTTGGTCTTGGGTCTTGGTCTTGCATAGACGGTTTTGGTCTCGGTCTTGCAATTTTGCAAGACCAAGACCAAGACTGCAAGACCAAGACCAGTCTCGCAGCATCACTACTAACGTACTCTCATAAAGATTGCATAGAATCAGCTGTTCTTTCCGATAAACATTACCTATCTACAGTGGCGCCCTCCCACGGGGTGTGGTAATTGGATATGCCAATTGCTAGCCTATATTCAGTCAATAAATATAGAACACTTTAGGACAATCTATCGGACTTAGTAGACTTAGTATTAGTTTTCATTTAAATAAATGAGGAGCGCGTAGCTGCGGGTGAACACTGACCGACTTTGATCATCGAAGTTAAGCAGCTCCTTGGACTAGTAACCGTTGATGCGGGCGCGCGTTCCAGCCTCTATCGCATTGCATTCTCCTCCTCTCGCAAGGCAACGGGAAACCAGCGAGAGTATATATTCCCTAGTATAGCTCTCTGGAAGGGTGTGCCCTTAAGATATATCTTGAGACACATCGGTGGTTCGGAATCCACGTTAAACTGTAGGTCCCCTTGTCTGTGGTAATACTTTCAAGACAGAGAAGCCGCCAAAGCTCGAATACAAGTACGGCACCCACAGAAGAAATAAATAAGAAAACATTAAATTTTACCTTACTCCGTTTCGCCATTATCCATGTATGTATCTCATCTTCGATTTCTCTATAAATAATAATTCGAAAGTTACTTGGTTGTCACCTATTTCAATAAAAGATAAGCAGTAAAGGTTAAGATATATCCCGTTATTTTTATCATTCTTCAACCTAAAATTATTTTCACCCATTGTAAATTCAGAATCAACAATAAAACTGTTGCCCATAACTTTACTCGTATTGAAAATAAATGAAATGCATTTGTTAGAACAAGGGTGAAAACATACATACAACGTTTGTGTGCTATATATCAAAAGAAGCATAAGTCGGTATTCTTGAAAAATGAATCACGTAAGTATTCACTCTTAATTAAAATTGATTTGGTGCAGGTGTTTCATCTTATATATCTACTCTAACTAAAATACTTTATAACCGTTTCCAAAACTAGAATACTAAGTATAGCAGGAGTGTAGTATCTTGACCTGAAATTTAATCACCATCACCATCACCATCACCATCACCATCACCATCACCATCACCATCACCATCACCATCACCATCACCATCACCATCACCATCACCATCACCATCACCATCACCATCACCATCACCATCACCATCACCATCACCATCACCATCACCATCACCATCACCATCACCATCACCATCACCATCACCATCACCATCACCATCACCATCACCATCACCATCACCATCACCATCACCATCACCATCACCATCACCATCACCATCACCATCACCATCACCATCACCATCACCATCACCATCACCATCACCATCACCATCACCATCACCATCACCATCACCATCACCATCACCATCACCATCACCATCACCATCACCATCACCATCACCATCACCATCACCATCACCATCACCATCACCATCACCATCACCATCACCATCACCATCACCATCACCATCACCATCACCATCACCATCACCATCACCATCACCATCACCATCACCAACACCATCACCATCACCATCACCATCACCATCACCATCACCATCACCATCACCATCACCATCACCATCACCATCACCATCACTATCACCATCACCATTTAATTTTAATTTTCTATCCAAGCAAGAGAAAAGGAACTAAGGAACATTTAATGAAGAGTGGGCGACGCCATAGAACAGTGTACAGTGAACGTCTCATCTGGTAAAGCTACGTAGATACATTCTACTCTTTTTGATTGCATCTCATCCGTGTTACATTCTTTCTCACTCTTACATCGCAAAAGATTCCGAAAACGTAGTGTGACCCGACCTTGAAAAGTTACTCTGATAGGGCCAATGAAGATTCACTTTAAAAATAAAATTTGATGTTGATGTATTTTTTACTTTGCGAGATATTCTTGATGAAAATTCATAACACGTGGCTTACTCCAGAATAGGTAACTCGAGTTTTGGATCAACCGAAATTCTAGAATTACTAAAATCGAGATCAACTGAAAATCGGTGTCAACACGATAACGGGACGAATGTGAAATAAGTGTGAAACAAAGACGGGCTCAAAATATTGAAGACAAAAGATAATTCATTTTCTAGCACGCCTCTCGGTTGGGTTTTTCCAACGACATGTTTGGGTGTTAATATTTTGGTTGATCAAGTTCTGTTTCGAATAGAGAATCTAGTCAAGTTCGGATTAAGTTTTTGGAGTAAATCACCCAGGCAGGTAACATACACACAAACAACCTAAAAACCATTTCAGATAGGGACAAGTATAGATCTAATTCAATTTTGAATTAGTCAACGAAGTCTACCAAATGAAACTTAGTGTCTTTTCTAATCAGGACATAGTTAAGTAAGCGATTGCCTCTTTATTCATATTTTTGATCTCATATAAATTACATCTAAGGATTTCATTCTAGAACGAAATCTTGTGGTTCCAATGATGATTCTGTATGGTATCATATGAGTACTGTTCATTTCCGAAAATCCTATAGGTAGAAGTGACCTAAAAGTTTGTAATCTAGGATTTTTATTTTTTTTATTCGATAGTACTAACCCTTTCGCCACCATATTGATTTTTTTAAGTGTCTCGCGTTATGTACATCGGGACTCGATGGTTTTGGGATCGTTGGTTAAGTTAGCTTTCTTCCTTTAAATACGTTTATGTCAAAGTAAGCGGATACAAAGAAAGAGACTTATTAGTGCTCAAAGTTGATTTTTTTAAATTTTCTTTTCTTGCAAATATCTATATTTACACCGGAACTTCTTGTCAATATAATAGCATATACTTTTTATTTGATAATATTAATATATTTATCATAATTTTCATTACATTAGTTTTAGTGAACAAAAGTTAATTCTATTCAATATGATCGTTAACTTGAGACGTTTGATGAAATTGTAAGTTGTATTGTATTCTACTCATCATATTTCAGCTGATGCTACAGTATCTGTGATGATGATCTTTGGGATGATCTGAGCCTAAGCGTGGAGTTGTCAGAAATCTCCGTAATTTTCACAGCAAGCCTCGTGAATTTCTACGCGCCTGTAGTTTCTGAGCCTTTTCTCATGATTCATGATCTCAGGTAAGTCGTACCGCGTTCTTATTCCTTTTTAACCGGAAACGTTTAAATTGAAATTTTTTTCAAAAGCGTTACGGTTTTCAAGTTATAGCAACTAAAGTCTGAAATATATGTGGAGACAGCATTTGCATTCGAAAATTGAAAATATAAGACGGACGAATTAACGAAGAGATTATATGTAGCAATGTTTGAATTGTTTTTTTGTTTATCTGCTCCGCGAAGTTTTGCGATCTCTGAATATTAACAAGTAGGTGCAATCTAAGACATCGGATGGATAAGTACTATCTTTTTTGTTATTTGTGAAAGTTCAACGATTTTCATGACTATTATTACACGCAAAAGTGTAAAACAAATATTTTTTCACAAAAAAAAATTGATCGACTTTATTAGTTGGTGCACTGAGAAATACAAAATAATATTAATTCTAATTCTAACCTTGACTATTAATTTAACAAGGTCACTTTTATAACTGTATGAGGCAAGTATCAATGTAGGTATTATAATTATTAAAAATTTTCAGTGTTCAGTTTTTAACAGATTTTTTATTTTAGGTTCCCCAGAAACCAAAAAAAAATACTTTCAGCCTTTGATTTGGGTTTATAACGATTTTTTATAAGACTTATCTAAAATATTCTCCAGATAGCCCTCCACCACTCTCTCAAAGCGCATCTCAGAAAACGGATGTAAAAAGTTAAACACAAATGATATTTTAATATTGTTTTTAGTGCAAGTCGTACTCCGGTTAAACGGTTAAAAATTGGATATGACCGTTGTTGTTTGTATTGGCATGCTAGAAAAAAATAATAGCCGTACTACTTGATAGAACGATGTTATTATTCGGTGGAATTTTCTTGACGGTGGTAGAAAAGTCATGTGAGTGGTCACACCAGATTTTATTTTATTTTCACACATGCCGTGAGGAGATGACTGTTACAAGTTTGATATTTGTCGTTTGAGATTACATACATATATTGAATGTATTCGAAGTTAGGTGAAACATGAACAGCAAAATTTTATACCAATCAAATCATATTTCATATCAAAATTTACGTACGTAATTCTTACTTCTTTTAAAATTATTTATTTATTTAAAATTTATAAACAATTCGAGTGTTACTTTAAGAAAACTATTTAAAAAATTTCAAAATTCAACACTAATATTTTACTCTGCATCCCAGCGCCTATTTTAAATAGAAATTTGCAGATATTTATTTAAAGAAAAATCGAGTTGCGATAAATAGAAGGCAAGTCTAATCATAGGCTGAGGCGATAAATATATATTTTCCGGATGGCAGCGAGGCGAAAGGGGTGGTTTCGAGAATAAGCATAATCAAAGTTAAGGTATTCAATCACCCCCCTTCAAATAAAGCATTTTTTGTGTCGAAAACTGTTTGGTCGATCAGTATAGTAAAGGTTTAACAAGATAAGTATTTCTTCTGCCTTCGAATGGAATTTCTACAAATATTTTAACTGTCTACTAAAGAGAATAAAATATTTATTTCTATTGAATCAAATATAACTGCAAATAATACTAAAAAAAATATTAGTAAAGAAGTCAACACAATCTAATGGCCAGTGAGCAATGCACCGACCTCCATATTTGTAAGGTTCGAATATGGCTTCGGTAGCAATATAAGGAGATGCCGTACATATATACATCTGATGCATAAAGTATAATAACCAGTTGAAATAGGAAATATAATATGCTCTGTTTATGCTTTTCAACTTGTCCGATGTTTATGGAAATCTCGTATGCCGGATGATTTGCACGCGACTGATCGTTATGAATGTCTTGAATACGTATAGAGCAAAATAGATTATTACCCATTCTCGATGTACCTATATAAAATCAGTCATACACCAGTGCCTCTATAATATAGGGAATAATAAATCATACTAACTCCGTGACCAGTAAGGGCTTATTTATTATGAGGTAGTTCATATAAGCTAATTTAACTTAATATAAATAAACAAGTAAGACTCATACCTGTAGATCTCATATATTAATAATAAAGTAATTTTTACCGGCTATTTACGGAGCACTTATGGCACAGATAGTTCGTAGGGTTTTTTATTATTTACATTGGTCGACTTCGATTCCTGGAAGCTAAGCAGTACCCATGTTCTATAAACTGAGTTTATAGACCATGAGCAGTGCCTACTAATCAATACCTGCGTTTCGACGGATTATCAAAGATGAACAGGACGCATGTCTTCTTAATATTTGCCCCTCTAAATATTCTCACTGGTAAGGCAACGGTAAACACGGGAGAGTATATCCAGTATCAGTACAGCTTCTCTGGAAGGGTATGTCTTGAGATTTATCTTGAGACATATCGTTGTTAAACTGTAGGTCCCCTTGACTTTGAATCAGCGAAGTCGCCAATTCTCAAATAGGTAGGAGAGCAATCGAAGGAGAAAAACAAATTATTATCCTGCCCAGGCCGAGAATGATGTAATGTCATAAAATTTGGATTGATACTTAACCATTAGATTAAAAAAAATATTTAAAAAATCAATAACCCTAAATCACGACCAAGACAGATATAAATTTCACGAAGAACAACTTTACAACCCACTAAATAAAACCAAATACTTATATAATTTGTCTTGATTGATAGTGAAATCTCTTCAATTTTATTCTATGAAATATAACTTGAATATTTAGGTCGGCTTTGGATAATTGAAGATTTCCGGGGTGAGTGGAAACAATGAAAACCTAAATCCTTGCAATGTGAACTAAACAATGGTCAAAGAGAACTGCCTAACAATTAAAGAAAATCAATCTCTTCCTTTCCATGAATTTCGAATACATCTCGTCTTCGTCTAATATAGTTGCTTGAAGAATCATTTTTTAGTTTGTCTATAATTGTGAAATGGATATTTGAACAAAATAAACGGTAATTGCAATGTAAAATTTAGTTTAGATGAAAAAAGTCTCAATTGAGATTTAAGGACTCAAATATATGACAAAATATGGAATTTTCATTCACTAACTCATTACTTATATAACGGTCTAGCCGATATATGAATGTTCTAATGAGCACGACAAAATAAAATAAAGTATACACGTCACCCTACACCCAACGGAGAGAGGTTGGATAATCTGACAATTTATTTGAATATGCCTAACTAATATTTTAGTAATACTTACCGTTATGGTTTAGCTGCCATTTACTTAAAATATAAGAATAAACCCGAATACTCACAGGCTGATCTAATATAAAACGTGAATTCTTTATAATTTATCACAAGCTTCCAAAATGTAAACCTTCTTGTATCGGAAGGGTCCATATTTATATAACAAAATACTTCTTTTTATTGAACCAATCCCGCAGATCATATAACTGTCACTCTGCCCTGCTTTAATTTTTTGAGGGAGAGAGTGTCACTCCCGCTAACTAATGCAAATTAGAATATCTTACGGAAAAGTTTTCCGAATAGAAGATTGGCATCTTTGGGAAAATTTGCATTGCCATTGAATGAAATTCGAGGTCAAGTGGATTGGTTTCCAATGTTTGGTTATTATTGTATAGAGAGTGAACCAAAATTTGGCAATAGGTATATTTTTGAAGAATAGTTAAGTGAGATAATTGAAATATACCTACTGGAACACTCAATGGTTAGTGATTTGCCGTTATTTTATTGCAGGCAATTTTCGACTGAACATGTTTAATATTTGTTGATTTGCTCTATTAGCTTCAGCTTCACTTAGACTTCCAGCAATTATAACTTCTTGATGTACTTAATATATCAATAAATAAAAATATCAGCAATTCCTGGATTAAGTTTCATGGAAGGAAATGAGGTATGCTAGAACTTATTGAAGTGAAGACAGCTCTTATATATGTATGCCGCGATCTTTATTACTAATTAAAGATATATCCGGGCAGAATAGTAATAAATAAACATTACTAATTATATCTATCAAATTAACATCCAATTTACATATCCAAACTATTTACGATTATAATATGTTTTATGTCAATGATATGAGAAAATAGGTAGCTATAAATGTATTTGAGCTGTCTATATATCGACTATGGTCGTTTTAACTTCTTCTGATGGATGGATAGAAGATTGCATATCAAAAAACAATATTTCACAATCATATTTGATTTAACATTCTGCTAGAATATTTGTTATATATCCGTGATAATCTTTGGAAATGCTTATCCAGTGAAACCGTATTGTTAGACTAGATATAGCCGTTCACTTTAATATAAAAATACTATGCCTCCTACATATTTGAATAACTTTTATAGTTTTGTTTAATTCCTTTATTTGGTAACTCGAGTGTCAGCTTCTTTTATGTTCATACGCGTCTTTCGCGTAGTAAACGTCCTACTCCAACTTTGACGTCTTTTTTTCTTTTATTTGAAAATGGGTTGTTGAGAAATGGTCGCATAATGAAAAATCTTATTCTATATCTTCTTTGACTCAAAAACTACTCCCGAAAATCTGAGATGGCGAAATCAAAGAAAAGACCATATCCAGAAACATTTAAATTGTCCATTTTTCAGAAAATGTACGGCTTCCAAAAGGCTGAAATATGTGTTTTTCCGCTATGTTTTGAAATATCTGGTATATTACTGAATGTTCAATGAATTTGATGACCATGAATACACTCAAAAATATGAAATAAATATATTTAACAAACAATATCACCCACTTTATTGGAGCATTTAAAACGTCAAAATTGAAGGTGATGTCAAATGTGCTCTAATAAGGATTTCGTTATCCCATCAGATGAAACCCCAAAAAAGGGATTGTAGTTTAATCACTAATCATATTTCTCTATCCACTCTTCAGCGCCACGCATCTATCAATAAAAGAGTAGGTGGCTCAAAACTCTTGCTAATCTGATAAGAATTGAATTGTATCTTTAAGGTATTTCCGTATTACCTTATACGACCCGATTGATGCAAATATATCCATATCGAGTTAATTATTATCTTACACGAGACGCAAAATTCGAAATAATTGTCAAGTAATAGTAACGGCATTCATATCTTGGACACGCAATCAGCATTCAGTAAATCATCCGCATATCGTCTTTGAAAATGATACATTTTAAGTTCCATACCTGAAGATACACACTTACACTGAACAACAGTAAAATTATTTTTTCCTTAAGCGCTTACAAGGTAGGTATTTATATATAATGGACGTTCGCTTTGTTCACTCTGCTAGATGCAGCTTCTGTATTATAGCAACCGTAATACATTTTAAGAAGTTTTTCGCCGCTCGCAAAGCTTCACATTCTTATTATTATCTGAGTCTCCATTATTAAATGGCTCAAATTGCTTCCTAGTAGACATAATTGTACTGTCAACGGGAAAATAGTTAATAACATTCACCATAACCATCTTTAATTATACAATGAGAGCAAAATGCGACGCCAGAACGGGCCAAGGCGCTGAAGGAGAGAGATGCCTTGAGATGGTTACAGCAAACTGTTACAATGCCCTTATTACGAACGATTATTCAAATTAACTTGTCTTTGTGGATTCATAATAGGCGTGATATCCTATTGCACCCCTTTGTGCTAGTAGATAATTGCCTTCCTATTAGGGTTAAATGTTCTGTAATTTCCAAAGGAAATTAATCTGTTTTTTAGATAAATGACAAATATCCATCAATACCCTGTCCTATTGAGTCAGAACCTGTGTAATATAATAGAATCAAATATTGGACATGATGGCGAGTAAATATTTTTAAAATAAGGTTAATTCTATTGGTACCTATTAGTAATTATGAAGTGGTGCAGTTGTGAGTAAATAGTAGATTTTCAGCACCATCTTTAAATGTACCAGCACCGATAGAATTATCCTTACTTTGAATTTTTCAGTGTACCAACTAGTCGGTCCTACTTTTTGTAAGAACTTACAATTCCTAGTGCTTTATCTCGTAAATCCTTGATTATTTTAAAAATGTCTAATTCAAAAATTTTCAATTTTCAAAAAAGTTTGCCTCCTTCATCCCCTTCGGTGGTGGTTGTCAGAGAGAACTAGATGTAGGATTTTATTTTTTTTCAATGTTATGCCATTTCTCGAATAATCTTCATGAAGAAAAATCATCAAAATCGATGCATGTCTACATTACAAAAGGCCTGTATACAAACCAAAAATATACAGATGAATCGGATACCTCCTTCATTCCAGCGGTATCCAAAAAAAATTCTTATCTCATTTTTTGGTTGATTGAAAAAGACTCCATGGTAAGTAACAGAATAAAAAAATTACTGATGTTAAGTTCTTATTTTATCAATCCATTATTACAAAAATTTATTATCGTTCTGACTTTGGCATAAAGATGAACAACTGTAGCAAATATACTGTTGAATGTTAAATGGGTCCTGATTCGGGAACACATGAATGTTTGGAAAAATGATCTGATCTGAATATCTGTCAGCTCTCTTCTTTATAATAAAAAAGAAGCTGGTGAAAGTTCACTATGAAATTCCCATCATCATCTAAAACATAACAAAATGTAACATTGGATATCAGATTTAGATAGTGCTAGCTAGAATATCGAAGTGTCTTGTTATTCGTTGAAAGACGATGCTAGCAAACTCTAATTATATCTACCCAACATTATTACACTTAGGTACAGCATGAAAGTTTCTCGTAAAGAGGTCAGTAGAAGGAAGCGATAAACTTTGTGCGAGTCTCGTATTATAAAACCGTAGGCAAGATTTTATTTTTTTGCGTACATGTAAACATCAGATACGATAATCTTGTGGTGATTATTGCTTGTGATAGTAGTGTTCTATCTATTGCCCAAAATTCTGCTATAAACTCTTTCCAACTAAAAACTCTTTAGTTCAGAGATGCCTATAGATCTCTTTTTTATGCTCAAAAAGCTCTTTCCAATGTAACATCTGGAGCTGAGTCTATCCTTTCACCTTGCGATTTTCATTCCGAATATCAAAAAGTCAAAATTCGATTAAGTAAGAAGCGCTCTTCTCTTCTCGAACATCACTCATTATCATTATTTAAATGTTGAAACACAATTTACTTCTTCACGGTTATATTTTAACAGCTCTGTATATGGCTTCGTTCCAAATCCAATCTTGCAGTCAGGATTCTGCGTAGTGGCCCAAACGCGGCTGACGCTTGACAAACAGCTAGTTTTCTATCCCACCTAATCAGATCGGTTAGCCAATTTTCTTCTGAATATTCTTCAGGGACAGGCGTAGCGTTTTCTTCGATGTGTTTTTTTCATAGGTCGTCCAATTCCAATAAGGAATTAAGAAATTTGAATCAACAAAGTGGTTTAGTATTTGTTTTTATTTGGATATTTAAAAACTATATATTGTGAATATTCCATTTAAAATAGGAGTGTTAAACATTTTATTGGCTTAAATTCAATTGCTTATGTAAGTCTGTGACTGTTTAGTAATACTTTAATCGTGGTAGGTATTAAATAATGGTAAATTGGGCGGAAAACAACCTTCGGGCTACAAAATATTATTTTCAATTTGATTTCGGGTTATCAATAGTTGAGTATCAAAATCTAACAATCCTTGTTTTGCCTCTTTCTTATTATTGTGAATTTTCTTTGTGTGCATTGGTCTACTTATTAATAACAGAACGAAACTAACGACTATCCTACTTGGATGTACCTACGTAGCATTTGTTACAACTTTCTCTTGAAAATGTGTCATCTCCGTCTTGATACTAGAAAACAGCTATTTGTGAGACTTCATTCAAATACAAATTTTAGTAAGTTATTAGCTGTTCCAACCCAGCCAGATGGAGGACACTTATCTGACACACATGCGTAGTGAGAGTGATTTGCAAACTGTTGGAAGTCGGTTCTGGTTCTACTGTTGGAACAAAGCCTATATAAAAAGATTGCGATAAGCCTTTACTACGATGCAGCGCGAAGTTGTAGTGTCCGGTTCTTGTAGATATTGCACCTTATCTCTTCCGTCATCTTGAGCTGAACATAAAATCAATTATTACTGTGTGGCTCATCTCCTTTCTTTGACCTTAAAACGTTGGGTTAATGTTTGTCTATCTCGAGTTCACGTCAGTTGATCACCCTGCTGCTCCTTAAATGAGGCCTACAGTCGTTGCAACCCCAGTTTCAAGAGCAACATAAATGCAACTTGTTTGTTGCATCGAGAAGATAAGTGTAACTGTTCTGAATTTTAATTCCGAAACATCAAATTACATAAAATATACATAATATAATAATACAATAAATATATAAAACAAGGGTTGGAATAAATCTGTGTTTATTTATTTATTATTATTAGACCCTTCTACCCGCTTCACCGGGGGCAAACCACAGGAACCAAATATCTATAACCATTTTTGCGGGATGCATGTACAAACATACAGGAAGACAGACAGACGCGGTAAATGGAACCTATATTTTGTTAGACCCCTGGTAATATAACGGTGAAAATTGCACTCAATACCATGCAGTAGTTTTTGCGTGATGCGCGTACAAACATAGAGACAGACAAAAATTCTAAAAACTGTTGTTTTGGCTTCTGTTGCTCTAATAAACAGACATCGGCTTGTTACAATTTGATTATAGGTATGTATAGATATAACAAATTAACAAAATTCTGTACCAAACCAAAAAAAAGGTTCCATAAGATAGGCGTCTGTACCAAATTTCAAGTGGATACGTCCTGTAGTTAATTTTTAAATAGTTTTTATTAGATAGTTTTTTAATAAATTTCGGTTCTTTTATAGATGGACTTCGCAGCGATTTCTCAGGCCCCATACGGTCTCGAGTCTAGAGACTTGAAATTTCGTACTTAGATCGCAGACATCTCGCCGTTTGTTAAGCTCCAAGTGTGATTAATTAATTAATATTGATTAATTATTTTATCTCATTCAAGCAAGATCAAACTATTTCTTCAACATGGAACGACAATGTCTGACATGGGATCCGCCACTGGAATTACGCACGAGCATGGAGCATCAAACCTTTGTTTACACTATAAAAATGCAGGGTATATACATTTTCTATCTTGTTTAAAGGGCCGAAAGTGACTCTTTTCACACCTAGGGCTGTAAAATTGATTGTGTTTTGTCCGACTAGATGGCGCTTTTCAACAATGATACAATATTTACTTTCAAAATCTATTATTTATTAAGGTAGTAGAAATATATGAAAATAATACATTTATAATTATTTGTAATCATTGAAATAGATAATGTTTATTCAGACATTATTATCTATTTGTATAAAACTGAACGTCTGTGTGTGTATGTTTGTGTTTGTGTATTTGCCGTATGGGCTCTTACACTATTCGAGACATCTCAGCCAAATTTCGTACACATGTTTATCATACCTTTGTAAAAGTTCTGTCAAAGTTTCAGTGCCCGTGGTACTCTATGTGGTGGGTTCCGTACCTGAAAGTCTATGGTATATTTTTGAACTCTATGGCTAGATTTTGATGGTCTTTTTACCAAGCATGTATATAGAATGCCATAAGAATGATCTGTGAGTGACTGGGCCTCATAGGTTGAGGGTTCCGTAACTGTAATTCCCAAAGAAGTATATCTGAGCTCTGTAGCTGAATTTTCGTGGATTTTTCGCTATATTTGTGTCTAGTATGTCACTGGACTATTTTTTGAGAGTCTGCCAGTGCGACTGGGACTTAAAGGTAGAGGGTTCCATACCGGAAAATTCTTAACACATTTGTAAGAGAAATTCTCATGCTGTTCTCTCTTGGTGCATGTCTGTGGATGGATCTGGGTTGGTGTACGGACTGGTTCTATACTCAAGACTTTTGATAACTTTATATTTTTGTACCACCATCTACCAAAATGTTTGCCGGGAAGTGCTGGAAAAACATCTAGATATTAATGTTTTTGACGCGATAATACAATTTCCAAAAATTAATAATATTCGACATAGATAAGTGATTCATTATCTAAAATTAAACGAGTATATTTTACTACCAAGGTAATATTCTATTGGGTATTCCTACTTTGGAATTGCATATCAAATAATTCAGAAGCATTTTATTCTATCTGTAGATCATGGAAGCTTCTTGACACACAACTTAATGCAAATATAGCAACGATTATGGGCAATTGGCACATAAATAACCATCAAGCGCTTATTCACAATGTTTACAATGACTTCGACCGAGTGTATCCACCACTATTTCATCGGTTATTGAAATAATTGTATGTAACCACAGCTTCAACATAGAGAGAGAGAGAAACAGTGATAGAGATATAATAATTATATCGACTTGTAATACGAGATGCTGTTTAACCTTTTACATAAGATACTAAAGCTATTATCCATAAGTTTATTATAAGTCTTTGCATTTTATGAAACGGTTTTCCTAGCTGGATTTGGTTTCGAGATATGACCATACTCTGAAAATAAAATTTGTAGGAGAAATTCAAATTTGAATAAACATAATAACCAGTTTCAGAAATAAACTGAGAGAAGAATTTCGTGATCTGACAAGATCGAAATTGCAGCGATCCAGTTCTTGGTTCCATTGTGACGTGTTCCGTAGATAATGAAACATAAAGGTTTTAGCTACCATCTATGATTTAATTCAATAACAGGTTGGGGGATCAGCTTACCGAGTAGGAAATATTTGTGGTTAGTTTGAAATCTTTTTATCTACCGAATAGACTATATAGGTATATTATATTTAATATAGACTTAATTGGAGAAATCTTTCCATCATTTTCACGTACAATGAAGTTGTGCAATATGATCGAATTTCTGAGTTTCCGTTGGGTCCAATAAAATCACTGTTTTATATATATATATATATATATATATATATATATATATATATATATATATATATAATATATATATATTTGGAAGTACGGCAGTCTTTGTTAGAACACACTAAACTCTATGATTGGGTAATCTGCCGAAGAATTTTTATGGGGCTTAAAAAAAGAATACTCTTCTTTAGCACCAAGCTTTCGAAAAATATATTTTCATCTTCAGGGCTAAAAAATATACAATAAGGGTGGAGTTTGATTATCATAAAGAAAAAAAAAGAGAAACACATTCAAATACAAAATATTAAAAACTTACTTTTGCAAACGAGGTTACAAAATAAAACGAGCAAAAACAAAGTTAGGATTTCCTTCGCCCATATGGACGGAAAACAATTAACACTTAAGACATTTGACAAAGTTAAAATTTCTTAAAATCATCCTCCAGAAAATAGAGGAGATTCGTCTTATGAATTCTTTATCTCTTCCAGTTGAGTCAAAAATCCTGCTTGAGTAAGTGTATGAGCTACATGGTAACATTACTTCATTATTTTTTACAGTTCGGCTATAATGGGAAAATATTTCCTCTTGTGTATTATATTCTAAACCACATTGCTTGTATTTTTCATGTTTGTAATATGTACAACATACATCAAACTAATGCCTTAGCTATAAAATCTATGTCAAGTATTATCGCGGTAAGCCAGTAATAATCAAAGACCTAAAATAAAATTGATGTAGAGATAGTATCTTAAATCTGTTGAAAATGCAGGCAAACATTTTCTTCTTTGTATTTCAGCACGGTAGAGCTCATTCAAACTATCAAGAAGAGAGTAGTTCGTATTGTGAAGAACTAAACTTTAAAAAATCTATCAGAATCAAAATTTACCTACTTGATAAATTTGTGTAGCGTAAGAGTGCCTTTCGATCGCTATACAAGGTTTTTGCCAGTAATCATGACCAATCAAGAAAGTGGGTGGGCAATTGGTAAAAGCTAGTAATAAGATAAAGAAGTATTTTCCAATAATGCCGCAAAGCTATATTTGCCTGTATTAGATCGATAGATGCATTTACCTTATCGAACAAATGGTTATTCTCGTCGCATAGTAGATGGAATTTTTGCCATTAACCATTGAAATTTCACACAGATTCACGTTATTTATGTGACAATCAATTAAAACGGCTTAAAGGATACTGGGTTATAATTCAACAAGCGTTGTTGTTAGCTGCAAATGTTAAAGGTGGAAAATGACACACGTGTTCCATGCTCCGGCTGAAGAAAAATATGTGTTTTTCTAACACGCATTACAGAAATACTTGAGCACTAAAATAACCAGGAACAGTTGATAATAATGAGAGATTTAATTGATCTTAGTTTTTAAACTGATGGGTGAAGTTGAAGTAGGAATATTTTTGCTGTATTCATTTTAAAATTACTTTGATTAGGTATTATTTTACTGTATATGTTTAACCATTTCTGAAAATAAAATATAAGTTGACAATTCTCTTTAATTTAACTTTGCTCTGAGAGAAAATAATTATTGAGTGAATTATTACTTTTCACTTATCTATGTGTATGTAGATCGCAATTAAAAAATACAATGCTAAAATCTCTCTGAATGAAAAGAAAAGTGAGACATAGAGAATAGAAATCATCTGAAATCGTTAGCTGCAACAGCCAAAGACCTGTTGGAGGAAACACGTTATTGTTTAATTCAGCTGATACCGTCTTAAACATATCACAAAATAGTATGAATGTCAAAGAAAACTGTTCACAATGAACGTACTTTATTCAAAAGATATCTGCAGAACGTTGAGATTGTTAAATAAATTATTTGTGTAGAACAAGAATAAACATAACAAAGGACTACACAGTACAAAAAATACTCTGTGAGACCAGAAAGGCTGTCAGAATCTTTCCATCTAGGACTCACAGTACCCACTACTCATGTTTTATGGTATTACCTATCTGCCGTGAATGTCTTGAGATCAACGTGAACTTGGAACCACCAAAATGTCTTTATATAAAACTTATGAGGTATGATAACAAATAAGGTGTACTAGAGTAGTGATGAATCTCTTTATAGTATATTTTTAACAATATAAAACTGTCAAGACACACTACCAATTAGATAATTTAAAGATGCTCACCTTAACATGAGGTTGGGAAACAATTTTCGAATGTCATATTTGCTAAATAATTTTAGCGGATCCCCTGAAATACGTTGGTAGCTCTTGGCCTATTCACTACGACAGAAATACTTAGTAGCTTTTCCACTTTTACTTTTCCCAAATCCAATCTCTTGTAGGATGTGAAACATAATTTTTACTGCTTTACTGTTTGTTTATTTAGTAATAATATTTCGGTTATTAATTGGTCGCTCCATCCGAGTACACTGACAAATATGTCTTTGAATCAAAGCACTTCCTTCCACGCTAGAACATGCGCAGAGAATTAGCAAGTAAAATGGTGAACAAAAATTGACGCATTCAACCTTACCCGCTTTTGAGTATCTTATATCCTCTTGTTCTATATATTCTCGTTAATAGAGTATTCAGGAACAAATGAATGCTTACTTCAGATTGCACTACATTGATGATTAGAGATTAGAAATATTTTTTTGTAAATTAGTCCTAATGTTAGACAAGATTTTGGATTGTATAAAATGCATTTTGATAATATATAATATATATATACATATATATATATATATATATGTCTCTTTCTGTACTATATTTATGTCTATCATTCGCTTCAGTAATCATTCGATACGATCGACTCGGATTGAATCCAGCTACTCATGATTCTCCATTCGACATGCATATGTTTTGTGCGAGTTAGTTCACCTCTAGTAATTCCCGATTTGGTTTTATCACAAGTTTCTTTAATAATCGATCTGACTGGTCGGACGAACATATACACACATATAAAGAGTTCTGGAATCGTCGGCCATTGCACAGTGTGTAATGTTTAGATCCTATCTAGCAATCATTCATATGGCTTGACATGGTAGAAATACCGGGTGTACTTTTGTTATACCCAGCTGCCGTGTTTATCAGACAAAATATTGAGGCTCGATCTGTTCGCCACTGTCAACATGATGCTTGTGATATATGTGAAGTTTCTTAACACACAGCTCGAATAGGTAGAATGAAAATAAATGTTCGGTTACTTCAATACGTACGTACTCGCGCGTACATTGTAGGTATTGTGGACAATTCTATTTTGTTGGTGACTGGTATTTCTACAAGTTCTTGCTAGATTATATCAAATGAGAATTTCTTTCATTTTTCAGATCTTCTAGTTATTACACTTTTTATACCAAATCAGTTCAATCATTTAATTTCTATGATTTGAGACCTTTTCCAAGTTGATGCTATGTACTTTCATTGATATAAATTATGTTTTATAAATACTATGAACAATCTTATCAGATAGGGCACCGAAAAAAATTATAATGGTACTGGTAATTTTGAAGTTGTGTTATAGATGAAGGATCAGTAGTTATAGTTAGATAGAAAACTCTTCCCATCTATATCCTTTGGAGGATATTTTTTGTAGAAAAAAGATGGTGGATTTCTTGAATTTTCTTAATATAAAATAAATTTCGCTGAGAAATACCTACTGATTAATATAATTCAGCATTTAAATAACTAACAATCAGGATATGTTTCAATCTGTTGCTGTATATTTCGGAACTGATCTTCGACGTGTATTCAACGTCAATGCTATTAATTTTTTCTGTTGGGTGAATCATTTGAACTAGGTTCGAAGTACAATCGTCATAAATCTCGAAAATTTTCTGGTCACCTTGTAGAAGACAAACACAGTTTATTCTACATATTATATTATTATATTTGTATATCTTGATGAGCCTGATCACATTCAACAGCCTTATCTAATTATTGTAGATACACTTAGAAATTTGAATAACAAAAACGATTGAAATGGAAATACATATTGTTTTTCTTCCTTCTATGTTAATACTAAAATGCTTTCGTACACAGTGTTTTCGCTTTATAGACATGTATTTAATTGTTTTTTGTTTGTTTTGATTGACAGCGCAAGCAACCTAGATCGTCTCAAATTCAATGTAAATCAGCCAGCTCCAGTGTTAGATTTACATAATTCGGAAAAATTAGAACTTTGTCCCGATGAGAAATTGAAATTTTATGCAATGACCTCGACGGGAAGTAAAAATGTAAATTATTCCTGTTTCAGAAGTACAATAAACTAAGAAGATTTAATTTAGTCAGGGTTGTCTAGATGAAAATACTGCTTGGGAAAATTTATGTGTTGCATATGAAGGCTAAGTAAAATCAACATTGGTTTCCGATGTGTTGCATTATTGAAAATATGAATTACCTGCTTTCAATTGTATTCACGATTTTACACATAAAGCTTTTTGAGTAGCTCCTGAATTTGTTCATATAAATATGTTAGAATGCATAAATAATTGGTTAAGTTTTTCAGACAAAATGTCATAAAACTTGAATATAAAAAAAAATCCAAAATAAAACTACAAAAGTAAACTTGATATGGTTAGTTGTAGGCACGTAGGTACTGTAACATATTTCATAATTCTCATTTTAAATACCTACCATGTATAATCTGTTTTATGCAATGTTAGCTCGTTAGTCGTTAATTAATTAATTATTATTGATTCATCTAATGCAATAGATATTATTGTTGTCACAAAATTAAAAGCAAAAAACATCTGTACCTACATGAACGTGTTCGTGTTTGAAACATTCTTAAAGTAGAAAATTATTATAAGCATTACTATGTTGCATGCTTCACCGGATTCTGTAGAAACTATGTAAATATAAACTTTAATCATCTTCTGTAGCAACCACGCATCACGTAATTTCTAAGAGTAATCCCAAGAATGATTTGTAAATTATTTTAATTAACTAATGCCAGTTTTTTTTATATACGTCTTGTATTTTCTTTGAAGGAACTTGTTATAATTCCTTAGAAAATAGACGAGTAGAATTGGTATTTTATGGAATATAAAGTCTATTTTAAACCAAATATTTAAATATACCGTTTTCTAATTTCGATTTTATTTAATTTATAAATAGCATGTTTTGTAGGGCTTCGTTGAGACTTTAGGAAAAAATTAATACGTAGAACTTTTTATTTCTCATATTGTCTTTGTAAAGAAATGAGTGTTAAGGGTTAGGTTCCAATTACCAAAATTCAGTCCATAATATAATAAAGTTATTGAAAGAAGTTGGATTTCGATTTCCACTAAGGATCGATTTCAACACTACTATTAGCCTTTCACTGAACAAGCGCTGCCTCGGATCAACTTATACCTCTGTCATTTGTTTTTCTCTTATTGTTTCTATAGGCCTTTTTGCTCGGCTAGAGTAGTGTGCCGTTATTTACTATTTCAACTACTTTGCAGTGGCGAAGTATACGAACATCTTAGGTATTTTTTTCTGACCTTGTTACATTTTATGAAGTCTTCCTTGTCGATTAAGATTCTGATAAATAAATTTCTGGCGACATATCTTCTCGCGAGTCATTAAGAGTCTTATATTTTACAAACTGTGAATAATACCGGGGCTATTGAATTACTATTATTCATTGATTATTCTAATGATAGGTATGACTCTTATCGACATTTCAAATTCAGCAAGGTCTATGAATTTACAAATTGGCAATGAATCTTTGAACAATAGTCATCAACTAATATTCTCTATACAATGGAATTACTGTTCAGGTTCATGCCATCTTGATATATAAAACTTAGTATCATATACCTAATATATTGTAGAATTAATTTTCTTATATAGGTACCTATGACATTTTAGACCAGCTTATTGCTTGTTCGGTTTTTCATCAAAAATATCTACCTCATCTTCAATGGCAGGTTGTAGGAATGTTACATTGTCAGCTCGATCTAAAATCAGCATCAATATAAAATAATCTTACAAACCCTAGCTGCCATATTAAAAAAAATAGTTCGGTACTTGTTTAGTTTCATACTGCAACTGCCATGTAAGATATGATCATTATTTTAGTAAAGTACGACCAGAAATCTAAGAATGTTGTAAATCGATATAAGCCGACGATCCTCATTATCAACTATTGTTCAAAATATAGATAAGTTATAAAATTGTGTGTACCTTGAAGTATTTCCAGCTCCGGATTAAGATATCTCATGAAATAGTTTGGCATTTTGATAATTATTTAATAATAGTGTGTTCTCCATTATTTTTGTTTAAATTTGTGTAAATAATAAAATTTACTTACCTGGCCAGCAGACTTTCAGTACTAATGTACTCAACGAGATTATAGCGATAATGTGTATATTTTAAAGTGCCTATTCGATTTTTGGGTCTTGAAAAATGTCGCATCAATGGCCTCATCCTAAGGCTAGTACTTCAACTGATAGTCGTAGTACCACTAGTCGCCAAAGGTTACAACCTCATGGGAAACAAATTATATTAAATGTTTATACATCTCTTCTGGAACGTGGAATGTCCAAGGATCAAGCTGTGCAAGAATGTGCTTCTTTAACATAAACACCATATTCCACTGTGTTTAAAATAGTTAGTAACCTGTATACAGGTAACTGTATTTTTAACCCAATTGAACTTATATGACATCATCTTAAATCAGCCGTTCGAAGAAATAATACTTCTCCAACTTTAAGTTCATCTGTGGTAGGTCTTATTCAAAAAGAAACTGCAAACATTCCTGATAGCAGCTGGGCCATATGTGTTTCCCATATTAATAATCTGGTGTGTCCACTCACACGACTTACCTACCCCTCGAAGGCAAATTCCAGTGAATGATAAAAGCGGCAATCAAGTAAAAATCCTCTGATCAAATCGTGCTACCACTCATGTTTCTCAGCATGTCAAGACAAACAACAATGGTTTTTTAACATTTTTTGGCAACATGAAACGGCCAGAATACTTTAGGCAAGTTGAATCAAAATCCTTAGAGCCGTTTTCGCGCTACAGTCCTGAGCAAATCACGTTTTTGGCTATAGCTCAACACCCAGTGCACACAAAATTCTCATTCAGCGCCACCGGCGAGTGATATTGGTACCAAACAAAATAAAAATGAAACAACAAGATACACCGATCTGTTCCCGAGATAATGCTGTCACAGACAGATAGAAGGACTGACAGACATTCAGAGAGACAGACAGACAGACCAATGGCTGAAAATATGTTTATTTGACTTAGAAAACTCTGAAACGTAAACATTTGTAAAAATCTCGATACCGAAAATTTCACAGGATTACAATACTTTCCTTATACAGCTACTATAGTAGCGTAGGAAAGTAAAAATGTGAAAAAGTCATATATCGATTTAGAAAAAAATCCCAAAGAATCAATTTGGATGACGAAAGTGAAAGTGATCTTCGTGAGTAATTTTGTTTATAACGCAAACGGCAACTTCACAAGTGTGTGTATATTAAATTTAATTCTAAAAAGCTTATCTTATTATATATCATAATATATTGTATATACATAAACAATTCTCAATTATATTCAAGTGATTTTTCTTAATAATTATCTTAACCTATTATACCTACCTATAAAACAAAATGTAATGGCTAGAGCAAGTACAACTCTGCGTAGACCGCCTGCTGATAACTCAAATGTTTGGTGATTTACATCCTTCTTAGATTTCTGGTTCGGAAATTGCACCTATGCACTAAATTAAAAAAAAATTAAAGCGTATATGGGACAATGATAATGCCAGATATTTTGTTATCTACTAGTTTATTATTTGCTTTTTTAATAATCAATTTTCAGCAATGTAATAAGGTCAATGTGTCAAATAGTCAGAGGTAGAGCCGACACTGAAACGTTACAACCATCTCTGAGAATATTGTGCCTATAATTCGCGAACTTGACGATATTATCGGATTAATATTTGTTTATGAATAGGGCTGTTGGTTTTTACATGTGGGTTGGAAACTATGTCAAGAAGAGCAACCGAGCTGAAATGGCAGTAGGTTGGCCGTATGGCACGGTAAGATAAGCAGATAGACAAAACAATTGCAGGCCTAGCTATCTCCCAATAGAGAAAAAGAGTGGTGTAAGAAGACCTTAGAACCAGAAAACATGATCTCCAACTGAATACAAATATCTCATCACTGCAAATTTTAAGATGACTTTGGAGAGGCCTTTATTCAAAAGTGGGTGAACTAAGATTAAGAAGAACAAATTTTAAAAATATTATCAATTACATAATTCAGAAAATTGTTTATTAAATTGAACTATTGTTTGCCCAATGGTCGAAATTCGACAATAAACATGTTGATATGCTTGATGAAAATGTTTCTTAATTTTTTTTCTCCACAAAATATCATGATTTGTTTACTTTAACTATATAACCATGTTGCGGTCATCTATGTCTCTGTCAGAGCCACATTTTATCTTTCTAAGTTTTCGTTTTTTCCAGCGGATGTGCATAACCCTAAAAGCTAACAGTTCTCATTTGTTAATTGAAAAAACTCAGGAAAAGAGGGACTTAACTCTTTTGACTTCGCCTATTTATATATCGTTATTAATTTCGTAACTAGTTCTCAAACACAAATTAGCACTAAACCGGCATAGATACTAAGTGAATTTTGATTGACTTCCGAAACGCAGACTCGATTGTTTGTCAGCTTCCTCTATAGGGATTTTGATGATTGATGCTAAAATAAACTTCTCGATACTTCTTATTTGATACACGCACTATTCCCTTATTTGGAATTCGAATTACAGTATATTCAATATTATTTTGAACTTCAAAGTGATACTGGTTATGTAACACCGAGGAGTCCGATTTTTGATAATAAAAAAATCACATGAAACATTCAATAACACTGATTTACAAAATTTTCGGGAACAGTTATGTTGAGGTTTCTCGTATCAGATTTTTTCTCTAGTAGAAGTCATCCGTTATTTTCTAGTAGAAGTCATCCGTTAATCCCAGTCAGGTTTTTCTTAATTTTTTTTCTCGCTGGCGTTTATCTGGAATATTTAACGGATACAATTAGAATCGTCTAGATTCTTAAAAAAGTCAAACACTCAGACCGCATAACCCCAATTTTATAAAAAGTCGATCTAAATATTATAAATTTAAGAGTCCTACAACAGAGGACTTAATTTACAAAATGCTCACACCGACGTAAACATTGGAACAGCTGTACGAAAATAAAAATCAGAATTTATTCAATGAAATATTTTTCAGTAAGTTTATTTAAATATTTTAATATCCTACCCTGTATAATGCAAGATTCAATAACGTTTCCTCATCACAAGCTATCTGAGAAACTCAGTAATACATAAATGATACAATTTGAATCATTCCACGCTTCAATAACTTGCTAGATGGTCATATAACTACAACAGTTTAATAACATATTGTTTGTTAATTTAATTTTATGTCAATTGAATGATATGTTATTATGGTTATGGTCGTACCTACTACGATTTATAGAATAAGAATTCGGAAAGTGATTTCTACAGGATGGCAGCATCTAATGTAATTGATCAAAGTGAAGATAAGATTTATAAATTATTATTCATATTCAAGATAAAATTAGTAATTGGATAATATATCGACTAGAATAGTACCTACCGGTAAATGAGAAATGATTTCAGAGGAGCACTATTATATGTCTCTATCTCAAATACTTCTTATGATCTGTGGATTTTTGTGGACTGAATGATTAATTATTGGTCAACCGTCAATAGCTTAATGGTAATGAAAACAGTTGCGAAAATATCTTTGTAAAGGAAACGTGAATTATATCAGGTAGTCATGAGAAAATATAAATAAACTGAAATTTTCTGTGAAGTACTAAGAAAATCATCATCATATTTTTTTTTGATTTTGTAAACAGCCTTTAGGTACGGATAATAAAAGTCTCGTCTGCCTGTGAGACTCATTAATTATTTTTACTAGCTTACTAATGGTTGGAGCTTCATCAGTATATGAGTCGTATTTGTTACTGAACTTTCATCTGCGCAAACACAGTAGCAGATTTATTTTTGTGTGCTATTATGGCACTGAGATTCAAATACTTGTACTCCGTAGAAAAAGTTATTATAATTTTCTGCATCTTAAGACTTGCTGATGTTTATTAATCATTGAATTTGTAGCCCAAGACTGCCATTCAACATGTTAATTGTCACATTGGTCTATAAAACAGTAAAACTACTCTCAGGTAAGATAAAAATTACTTGACTTCGCTAAAAAAAAATCCATAGGTACCGGGTGATTTTCTATAATGTCCACCCTCTTTAACTTTTTTGTTTTTCACTTGAGAAAAAAATGTTAAATATGAAAGTTGAAAGATGTATTCTATGCTATTTGCAGGACATATATTTGTTTATACAGGATGTCACATAAAAAATTGCCAAAGCAAAGTCACATTTTTTTAAATAGAACATCCTGTATATTATTGCATTTTTGAACTCTACGTAGAATTCTAGATACGTTTTATATATAATTTCCTATACCTATCTTCATCTGTTATAGAAATATTAATAATTGAAAATCGACAATCTGGATGAAATTTAATTAAAGCTGTTCTTGTAGAAAATTAAATAATAATACAAATTAACTAACTTATCATATAAAAATTTGTGTTTGTGTTAAATATTGAGTTGCTCCACAGTGCCTCCATCTTGCTGAATGCATTTGATGAATGTTCGTCGAAGTTTTTCTAAAGATCCTGTTATAAAATCTGAATAATTGTCATTCAGATCACTTATTTCATTTCTAATTAGTTGTTGTAGATGTTCTATATTCTCAATATGATTTTGGTAAATGCGATTTTTTAAATATCCCCATAGAAACGCGTCCATTGGAGTAACGTCTGGACTGTTAACTGGCCAACTATGTGGTGCATTTCTTCTACCAATCCATGTTTCAAAGCGTTGGTTCTAATAATTTCTCACTCTGAAGGTGATATGGGGTGGGGCTCCGTCTTGCTGGAACACAATGTTTCCTAATTTCGGCAAGGGCAATTAATTCAGAAAATCTTCAAGTTCATTTCCAAGAAACTTCAAATAGTTCCCCATTTAAGTTTAGATTAAAAAATGAGGTCCAACAATTTTGTTATCTATAAATCCGCATCAATCGTTAATGGACTGGCGCCCTTGAAATCTAAATTCTCTGCAACAGAATGGGTTTGCTGTAGCCCAATACGTAGAATTTTTTCTATTTATCATGCCATTCGTCGTATTCCCAGCATAAGGCGGCAAAATATTACTCTATTTCCTCTGTGCGTCTGTGTCAATTTTGGGGTTGGTCTAATCTTGAAAGTCTTGTATCCAGCTTTCTTGAGAGTCCTCTGAACTTTTGAATAGGAAGTATCACGGACGTTTCATTCTTGTAAACTTTTTGAAATATGCCTTATGGATAAATTTAAGAAAAGGTAACTTTGCTTTAGCATTTGTTTATGTAACATCCTGTATTAACAAATATATGTGCTGCAAATAGCCTAGAATACATCCTACAACTTTCGTATTTAACGTTTTTTTTCTAAAGTGAAAAACAAAATAGTTAAAGGGGTGGACATTATAGAAAATCACCCTGTACATATAACAAACTTTCACCTTTTATAAATAAAAGCTCAGATACCATTCAAATTATCTGTTACCTATTGTTTTAAGGTCATAATTCACTCTATACCTATAAAACACATAAACCAGGTCTGCATGATAACTAGATTTTCTATCTTCGTTAGTTCGCATCTACCGACATATAATTAAGTTTTATCACTGGCTAATTAATAATCAAGCTAATTCAGATAGGACGCGTTTATTTACGTCGATATAAACTTGTCGATAATCAAAGTACCTTTACCAACCTCCGTCAAGATGCGCGAGAAGCAATTAACGACGCAGGTCAGGCCGTCCTTTTTATTTGGCTCGGTTAATATCTTAAACATCCTGTTGGGACCATATGGTAGATGTGGGTGTTTTATTTTGCTATGTTTCGCATTTGTTAAGCCTGGGAAAGTCAATCGAGGGAGCAGTTTTGGAACAGAGGTGTAAGTTATTTTTTCTAGAATATGATAATTATTGCTGTAACAAAGTATTTGTCATTTATTTTTAAATTGAGGTCCCAGAGGAACTTTGAAATAGGTATTTTTCCAATGATTCTACAATAAAAGACAAAGGTAGCTATGGAAGCTCTCGAATTAATGCAATATTTTTGAAATATAATATTTTTCACAATGTTTTGATGATTGATTATTGTGTATATTTTTTTTATTTATTTATTCTATCCAGATAATAATTACAAGAGTTAGCCAATGTAATTCCTACAGAGGTAACAATATTACCTGTTCGTACGCCTTACTTACTAAAATGTATTTTAAAAAAATACTTATACCTAAGGCCTATACCTATTATTCACATAAAGTACATTTATTTAATTTATCATTATCTATCTTCTTATTTTTCTTCATAGTCCAACGTCAAGAACGACGTGTGGTGGTGGTGACCCAAATTACCCAAATTACGGCAATTTTATATTACGACGATATTTCATCACCACCTACACTGAGCCCCCCTGTATATACAAAATACGTTCCCTCAATAGAATGAAACAAAAAATAAAGTGACAGTATCCATAAATTTTTGACCGACATCCCAAACGGAGGAGGTATAAAATTCGTGTGTATGTCTGCATGTTTTTTTTTATTATTCGCGCCTTTTGCATTGTAAACGTGCGTCGATTTTGATGATTTTTCTTTCATTTGAGAATTGAGAATTAGTCTGGTTGGAATAAAAATCAACATTAGAAATGCTCTTCCTCTCAAAAACTTGGTGGCAATTTTTTTCGAAAATCAAAAATTCTAGGTAAACGAATTAAAGAACATTCCATATCCGGAAATTGGATATATTTTAAAATAATCATAGGTATCATGCGTTACCGTGTGAAATATGTATTTCGGCTATGTGAAAGGAGTTTTGAGAATCAAAAAATCGAGATTGGAAAATTAAAGAAGGGATCATATAAAGCAGCATTTGATCTGGAATTGTTCAAAAAAATCATAGGTTTCCGTGTTACAATGGTAAACTCTGAAATATGTGAATTTTCGCGATGTTTCAAAATTTCTGAATGAATACGAGTAACGTGCATTATCTTCTTTGGTGAATAAGTATAAACAACGTATTATCTTTTTAGGAGAATGTTTATGATTTTGATGTCTTATGTTACACCCAAAAGTGTGAAATAAATATTAAAAAAATTGGACCGACTTTTTAGTTGGTGCTTTAAAAAATACAAAATAATATTAAATCTATTGGTTCTTGTACTTTTGAAGTTGGTGCCATAAGTTTTCAATCTAAATCCAACTGCATAACTTCAAAATTACCAGTACCAATAGAATTATTATTATTTTGTATTTTTTAGTGCACCAAATAATAAAGTCGATCCAATTTTTTGTAAAAAATATATTTATTATTTTGGGTATTGATAATTGATTACATATCGTTTAGAAGTATTCGTTATTTGTAGAGATACTAGCTGTTTGACCCGGAACATCCTGGGCAAACACTTTCGTAGATTGTGCTACGAAAACATAAAGTCATTAAAAGTCTTGAGTATGGAACCCTTCCGAAGACCAATTCAGATCAATCCACAGATATACACCTAGAGAGAACAGCATGATAATTCTTCCTTCATATGTCTTAAGGATTTTCAGGTATGGAACCCTCCACCTTTAAATCCCAGTCGCACTGACAGACTCTCACAAAACTGTCCAGTGACATACTACTACACAAATATATACCGAAAAATCCACGAAGATTCAGCCATAGAGCTCAGAGATACTTTGTTGGGAATTACAGATATGGAACCCTCAACCTAAGAGACCCAGACACACATGACATATAGCCTAAGTCAACCGCGCAAATATAAAAAATTAAAAAAATTTTTTTTATCGAAATCGGTTTTCGCGATTTTTTAGTTGGACCGACTTTATTATTTGCTATACTGAAAAATACAAATAATAATAATATTAATTCTGTCGTACAAGTAATTTTGAAGTTGTACACTTGTAGTAAGATAGAAAACTTTTGACACGACCTTCAAAAGTACCAGCTCCAATTGAATTAATTTTATTCTGTATTATTAAACTAATAAAGTCGATCCAATTGTTTATAAAAAATATTTATTTCACCTTTTTGAATGTAACATTAGTTCTCAAAATAATTAAACTTTCTCCTAAGAAGATAATAGGTTGTTTATACTTATTTAGAGACTTCATCGAAATACACATATTTCAGACATTACCGCTGCTGTAACTCGGGAAACGTACATTTTTTTGAAAAATGTCCACTTTAAATGTTGTTACTTACTGTAACGTTTAACCCTGTGCTAAACGTTGTGGGGTGAGTTCACTTGCGTATTACTCAGAAGTTCGCAGATTGCTTCCAATGGTTTATTTTCAAACACTCAGTACACGAGCTTCTATTATGGTACAACTGTCACCACTTGTCACCTTGACAATCTATACTGTCACTGTCTTCACCGACCTATTAACATCTCATTCCACAGACTGACTGTTTCAACTGCCTTTATAAGACTCACTGACTTCATAAGACTGACTCTGTCCCGTGATCGACACGGCTTTATATACCTGAATCATGACATGACATTCATCGAGAATGTTCTATGATTATCTAGACGCCCATAATAATTTTATAGAGCCTTGTCAAACTGACAATAGTATGACAAATTGTACCTCACATATAGTTTCTGGAAGGATCGAGAATAAATCTACTATAATTCTAGAACTACATAATGAAATATACAAACAACAACTATAGCAAACAAGGTAGTAGAAACGAATAGCTAATAAACAAATATTAACCTTAAGTACATGAATACCTATCCACGTTACTCTGCCCCCTTCTTAGATTTGATCGTCCCGATCAAACATCATCCCAACGCATTCTACAATCTCATCTGGGGGAGCTCCTTGGATCCTCTTGTCCCAATCCTCGCTCTCGCCTCCCGAGGAAGACAGGTTACTTGGCGGTACTTGTGATCCTCTTCGGCGATCATCAAAATGTTTCACCGGACTATGATTACCTCCAGGTGAACATACTCGAACAGGTGATCTGCTTCTACACAAGCTAACACGATCCTTGGTGGCCATACAACCTTCACCACTACGTGATCTTAAATTACGATCACCTAATCTAGGTATGTGGCAACGAGACGTCAATTTACTATAGTACATTTCACAGTTTTCAACTACTGTGGTTGCGCCTACTGTCTCGGTCACTACGTCGCCTCATGCGCTTTCTTCTATTGCGGCCGAAGCATCTTCTACCTCCTGCGCCTCTACTACTGCAACGTGAACTGCTTTTCCCACGACCACTAGTGCCTACACATTGCGTCGTATTTCTTCGAAATCTCGATATACCTCGCCTTTTAACAAGACTCTTTCTTCTACTGCTTGATCTCTCTCTAGAGATACTGCTCTCCTTTGAACTAGGTATGGCATCTTCCCTCTTAACACCAGGCTCGATATCAGAGCTGTCTTTTTTAGAGCAATAATGATATTTCTATTGTGCGCAATTCTCTTTCTTCCGGATTTCGAAATTTTCTTGTACAGGACCAGTTTGAAGTGGACAGTCCTTCTTCATGTGCCCTTCTTGTCCACAATTCCAACACACCCTCTGAGTACTATACCAGTTGATTGACTATCCAGTTCTCATAACATTTAAATAATTTGCTTAATGATGTTACTTTTTCTGTATTTCTCCTCTTGGAGGAGGCTAACTTGTCGAATCTGTCCCCGATGGATATGAGATCTGGATGCCTGTTTAGCAGCTTCATACTCAAGTGCACGTGCAAGGACATCCTCAATTCTTGGAAGGCCACTCAAACGTAAAGCCTGCTGAATCTCAAAATCTCTTAGACCATCAATGAATGTCTGTACTGTTAGCCTGTCAATAAAGTCTTTCGGTGCTGTTGGGTATGCCTGTAGAACGAGCCGGACAACATCAGTTTTATACGGCTGCAATGTTTCATCATACCTTTGTTGCCTGTACTTTAACTGTGCTTGGCAAACTTGTTGTAGATGTTGGTCACCATAACGCCTTTCAAGTTGATCCACTAAAATCTCATACGAATGTTCACCGCCAGCTAGGGTATTTAAGATTTCCAATGCATCACCACGTAGAGCCAAGATCAATGCAGTGGCCTTCTCTTCATCTGACCAACCACTAGCCAAAGCAGCAGCATCAAATTGCCTTTTTATAAGTATACAAAGACTGTTTACCATCGAATTTTGGAGCTTCAGTTTTAACTGGATTAACTCCACCATTTTGAATTTCATTGGACGATCTTCTCAAGTGCAATGCAGGCTTCGTTTGTGACATCTTCTCTTCCATCAATTGAAATTTTTGATCAAAACTTTCTTGAACTTTCTCTAATTTTTGGTCAACTTCTTGTTTTTGCAACATCTTGTCTTCTATTATTTGAAATTTTTGTATGACATTTTCTTGGACTTCCAATAACTTCTGATCAACTTCTTCTTTATCCCTCTGTCTAATTCTATCTTGTTCTTCTAAGATTTGTCTTATTCTTGTTTGTTGTTCTTCTAACACTTGCCTTATTATTTCTTGTTCTTCTTTATCTTGTTGCCTAATTCTTTCTTGTTCTTGTCTACTTCTTTCTTGATTTTCTAGAATTTGACTTATCTTTGTTTGGTCTTCCTTTCTAATTCTTTCTTGATTTTCTAGAAATTGATTAATTTTTGTTTGGTCCTCCTGTCTCATTCTTTCTTGTTCTTCTTTATTATTTTTCAGGAACTCCATTATTTCTGCAAAATTTTCCATTATAATCTTTGGATCTGGTATTCACCATATATTCTCAACAAAATGCGAAGATCCCTTTTTCTGACACCAATTGTAACGTTTAACCCTGTGCTAAACGTTGTGGGGTGAGTTCACTTGCGTATTATTCAAAAGTTCGCAGATTGCTTCCAATGGTTTATTTTCAAACACTCAGTACACGAGCTTCTATTATGGTACAACTGTCACCACTTGTCACCTTGACAATCTATACTGTCACTGTCTTCACCGACAGAACTACTATTAACATCTGATTCCACAGACTGACTGTTTCAACAGCCTTTATAAGACTCACTGAATTCATAAGACTGACTCTGTCCCGTGATCGACACGGCTTTATATACCTGAATCATGACATGACATTCATCGAGAATGTTCTATGATTATCTAGACGCCCATAATAATGTTCTAGAGCCTTGTCAAACTGACAATAGTATTACAAATTGTACCTCACATATAGTTTCTGGAAGGATCGAGAATAAATCTAATATAATTCTAGAACTACATAATGAAATATATAAACAACAACTATAGCAAACAAGGTAGTAGAAATAAATAGCTAATAAACAAATATTAACCGTAAGTACATGAATACCTATCCACGTTACAATACAATCTCTTCTTTAATTTGATCACTGACCCCTAGAAATGTAAAAGCAATTGACTGTCCCATATCAAATACCTGATTGAACCACAGGCATAACCATAAAGAAAAGACTTATAATTTTCTTGCAAGCTACCTAGTAAACTTTTGAATATAAATTCAACATTGATCTATTTTTGAAATTAATTATTTTCTCTACTAGGACCAGAATTCTGCTCAAGATTATAATGAGCGCTGCAATTTTTGGGGATGCAAATTGGTGTATCCTTCCAATACAAGTGGCACTGTATGATTTCTGGATTCACTTAAATTAACTTATTTTGTCGTATTTATGGTTTCGTACCAAATCGGTGAAAATGGGATCCTATTACTAAGACTAAGGAAACTCTATCTTATGAACCTTAAGAGATAGAGAGCTGAAATGTCCAAGAATGTGTATTTGGTTGCCGTTACAAAAACAAATACAAAATCTGTCCGTATGTTCGTCTGTCAGCGGTCTGTATCTTTTAAACCGTAATAGTAAGACAGTTGCAATTTTCATTTAATGTGTATTTTTATTTTCGGTTCAGCTAGGCAGACTAGAGAGTGACCTTTTCCTTTTACAGTGGTATGGAATCCATCGTGTGTGATTTTGACTCGTACTAGGCCGCTTTTAATTATTCAATATTCTTTGAAAAAGATTTACAGCTATACCTACACATCAATAAATCCAATTCCGTACCAGCTTAGTTTGATACTGAAACTCTCACATATCACATTGTAACTAACAAACTAAACGAGTATCAAAATAAGAGTTTTTATGAATACGGAGGTTTTACTCTTATTGCAATAACAATATATCATTATAACCTAATGCATCTTTATTCCAAATATGTATACGTTTCTAGACTGAAATTGAAATAATTACATACCATAAACGGAAAGTTGTAAATTGAAAATTTGATGCTCCAAATAACCCAAAATATGATGTCGACATTGAAATTGCGAGTAAAATCTATGTCCAATAGATACAAAGTAGATGAATTTCACATTGGAAGAATAGTTTTAGAAATACCTGTACCTACAGTTTTTCATTGCTTTTCTTGGATTTATCAAAATGTGCCTACCATATTTTATCAGATGACTATCTGCGATTCCGGAATATAAACCAGTTTTGCCTTGCTTTTGAGAATTTGAAAAAGCACTTTCCGCCCACATAATCGACCAATGTTCATGTCATCTAATTTAATCGACCTAATGTACGTAGAGTAAAAATATCAACTGTATCTTTGAAACTACTCAAAGTCAAATATCTAAAAAAAGAAATCATATCTAGTAACGCTTGAGTACAGAACACAACTTTCAGAATTAGAACCAAGTCTGTAGAGGATTACTGAAAATACCAACAAAATTGGCCTATCCGGATGATGTTGCTACAGATAAACCAATGGTTAAAAATACTTTTGTTGAACAGGGAACCCTTAAAGGTGAACAGTAGAAAAGCCGACACCGAAAATTAAACACGATTACAAAACTTTCACCCTATAACTACGTAAATCGTTCATTTTAGACAACTCTCACATTATGATTCATGTTATTTTCAATTCCTACATTATCAAAAACTACTACGGTTACTGCCAATCTGATGATTCTATTTGTTTTTATAATTTTTTGCAATGAATTCTAAATCAATAAAAAATGTTGTACTTTCAAGAAAAAGTTTTGGGAGTTACAAGTGTCACTTGAAGGAGGCTGAATGTAAAGATAGAATTTATACAATAAATCTCTAGATGGCGCTATAACATTAATCTTTATCCGATCCTGGAAAGTGTCCCTATCAGACTCTTTTCGATGCTTTTCTCTTTTATGAGTATGCTTTCATTTCGAAACATATTTACGATAAGTAATATCGTAACAAAAATCTTCAATTATTATTTCGTTGCCTACCTAATACTGAATTTTACATTTTTGTAGCTTCATCTGTTCTTGATTTTATTATTTATCACTCTTGGAACTGTCTTCACATTGATGTAAAACTGACCAACTTGTTTCTGCCGTAAAATAAATGAGATTTCTTAGTGGCAATGGTTGCAATATGGAATAGATCCCTTACTCTCGATCTACTGGTGGTTGCATCATTGCTTTTCTAAGTATTATTAGCTTAATATTGAAGATATAAGGATCCATATTCTGTTACTTGTAATTAATTTTAGTCTCCGATCTCATTTTTTAAACCAGTTAGATTCCATTCGATGTATCCTTACTTGGATTTTTGCTAATTCTTGATATAACGATAAATAAACAGAAACAAGCAATTTTCTTTTGCCCTATGATTCAGTTATAATTTCTACTTATGATAGGCTATCTATTTTAAGTTATACAAATTTTACTTTCATACATTTTACGCAGATGCCGTTACACTGGAAGAATGACTTCACACATGTAACTAATCCTACAAGATGGACACGTATGTCCTTAATCCATATTTAAAATCAGTCATAGCTTTCCTGTATTTCGTTATCTTGAAAACAGTAATCGAAACTTCTTCAACTATTGACGTTTTGGGTTGAAACAAAATTGTCATAACACATCTATCTAGATCTTAGCCATTCAAAGAAGCAAATACTCAAATTCTAACTTTGATAAATAACATATTTTTACATACAGACGGAAATGACTTCTTCAAGATCAATTAATGAAGTTATTAGGACATTTTAATGATACATATATTACTTTCCAGAAGATAAGTAGCAGTATCTTTTGATTGATATGAGAATATCAATTATTATCCTCATTTCACGATTGAGCGAGCCACATAGCTGCGAGGGGAATTGTTTATTTTGTTCCTGTAATAACACCTGAACAATGCAAACAGCTTATCAAAGCTTGGGACATTCTTTGATAATGATAATTACAATGTAAATTACGGCAAATGCCATAGCCATGTTGCTGAAGGTGAAAGGTTAAGGTATTTCGTATTTCTCTGGTACATACTCGTAAATCGTTCAACAGTCAGCATTTCGCCCTAATATCTAGACGTACTCATCTACCCAATAATTCATAGTTTATCTAGCGGCATACATCATCGGACTCGACTACGGAGATAATATGTATTAATTAGCGTTACAATATAACAATGCTATCGCAAACATTTATGGTAACTCACCTAATGTTTGTTTTAGAAATAATTTGCATGGTTTTAGTAAACTACATCTACTCTATGTCTATTTCATTTAGTTGAGATATTGATGTTCTGATATTTGTATTGAGTTAGAAGCAGCAACTGCATCACTATTATATTCTGAAATGATAACATCCAACTTCATAAATTAGAGTAAGTCGACTTAGACGAATTAAACTTATCACAATATACCTAATATGAATGAATACATCCCATAGCTTAACGGTCCTGTAGTTAACATTTTGAAATATTCTTTAAATTTATTACTAGAAAATTTTATCAAAACAATAAAATTTATATATCCATGCACTTTAATTTTTGATACTTCTTCATCTCAAATATCCACGCCAATGAATGGGAAGAGCATTAACTGAAATTTCGATTAGATAACTTATACACGGCAAAAAACTTCATAGTTCCAGTGGCTTTTCTTGTAAACTTTATGATTTGAATCATGAGCAATACAGCGATCATTGAATAATTGCAATTCACACTACAGAAGCCTTATATAGAACATATAGGTACAGAAATGTACATATGACATACAGATTTACGGAATTGCCACTACCATGCCAATTAGAAGAATACAGTATTAATGTCGGTGGCAAGAGACTTACTTACTTAATGTTTACGGATGATGAAGAAACCATCACGACAATTCAATTGACAGAAGTATTGAAGGTGGTTGGTTATAAAATTAACATGTAAAAGCTGATGTAAAAGACTAAGACTATGAAAAATTCTGACAATCATAAAATACAATTAGTAAATAAATGCGTTAATTTGACTCAAATATTAAAATTTGATAAGAAGAAAAAACCGCAAAAATATCGAGACGAATATGGCTAGCCTGAACAGGTTACAGCCAACTAGTTTTTATTCAGAATTCCAAAATCAAAATGTTCGACGAATTATAACAATAGATGCCCACATTTGAGAGCATTCACAATGGCCATCATGAACAGGCTGAAAGGAGGGAAAGATCGATGATAAAGTGAAAAACGATTGAATAATGTTTGATAGAATACGCAGAAGGCAAAGGCATCTAGACTCAAATAGAGCTTTCAGACCAGGCATTAAGGCAAAAGTTATAGATGGAACGCTATGAGCTAGAACTGAAGAACAAATTATGTAGGTTAGTAGGTTATAAAAGGCCGCAGATTAACAGGGTAGTGATTCCATTCGCTGATGAACTTAAATACCTTTGACCAGAAGCTAACATGGAACTCACATATTGAAAAAACCATACACATGTCCAGAATTACTCACTGATGGCCAAATGATTATATAAACAGATCGTGAGGCCAATAGCCTATGGGTCAATATGTGGTGGTCCATGACACGACAAAAAGCAGCTCAGAGGCAGTTCACTGATATTCAGAGGCAGGCTTGCCTAAGTATCACAGGGGCCATGAGAACGACGCCAAGTACCGATATGGCGGTAATACTGAACTTATTTCCACTACATATAATAGTCCAGGGAAGAGTTATATAAAGAAATAAAGGTCGATCAAATATAGGAAATGCCAACTGTCAAGTGATATACCAAAGCCTCTAAAACCAACACAGGAACAGGAGTCGGCTTATACGGGGTACAGGAGACGTATATTAAATCTCTGATCCTAGGGATCTACGCTTAGTGAGTATATGAACATAATAGGCCTGGAAAAAGACGACCTATGAAGGTTCTGCCAGGAAGCGGAGGATATACTCTGTGAATGGGAAGCCCTGATAAAAGTGGAGTTTCAATTATTCGGGAAAGTGAAACTGAAGGCAGAGAGTTACGTCAAGGACTCGGTATCTAGACTGCCAAGTCTGCTAAAAAGGATAAATTTTGAATTCTAATACAATGGAGAACCACACACAATAGACTAAAACTGATCGAGTGTGTTAGGAGGCGCGGCCACTCCAACTGGAAGAAGAATGAGAAGAGAATAATACTTCTTCGAAGCGAACGGAGCTGTTTAATTCAAATTGAGTTTCACAATTTTTCTTTCACAACATGAGGAATACCTATGCTTTTCAATTATCTTACAAGAATAACTATTCCCGTATTATTCAAAAACCTTCAATTGCCAAATAATAGAAAATTTGCACATCGAATCAACATGGCGCGCTGAGATTCAGCTACGTGATTATTATGAAAGCTGTCAGTCCCTACAAATAAAATGCTAAATAAAAATTATCCAAAAACTTATTTGTCTTAGATGTTGCAAAGTTTTCATGAAATGGTAAAAACTTTAAACATTTCTCTGACTAGACATTCTATATATTTATTTGTATTGTTATTAGTTACTAATTATTAAATAGTTTTAATTAATTTCGGTTCTTGTATCAATGGATTTCTCATCAATCTCATTCAACCAAGATCATTATTTTGTCGACATGGAACGACAATGGGATCCGTCACTGGAATTACGCACGAGCATGGAGCGTATATATACGTCTCGTTCTCTGGTATATAGGTACTTTCTTGAAGATCGTCTATGGTTATGTCGCAATTGTCAGACGTCAGACGTTATTGTTAATTTAAAGTTTAATTTTGTGTTGTGGTAGACAAACAGTAATTTGTTATGGAATTGCTGTTGCTGGTGTAACAGGTGACCGTTTGGTTAAGGTATCAAATGAAACAACATTAATTAATGTGAATTAATCTCTAATAGGAGCCATAATAACTGGATACAATGAAGACTGCCGTACATTCTCTCTATGTCTGCTGCCCCTGGCCGTTATTACATTTCATACATAAAACAACAACTATTTCATAGATCAACATCTTATGCAACATATGCAACCCAATATACTGACAGCTGGCAAACATATATACATAAGTATAGTTAAAATCGAGAAAAGGATAGCAATAGTAGGTACTCATCGGTACGGTTTAAATCTTAAATGCCCAATAAAAACTATTTTTAATTTTTTTCAAAAATTTCACTTGTAAGAATTAACTATAGCCAATCATGAAAATATAACTCTTCAAAATGTAAGAGTACCTAATTCTAGTAGTAAATAATTCAATTTAAGTAAAATGAAACGTACAATTGACATCGAAGGTTCGAATTTCAACAAAAACTTATGAGTCGTTTCAAATGTGACTTATATAGCGGAATATATAGCTCTAAACTAAGCCACTTTGTACTAAGGTGAGTTTGATTGAATTGGTTTCCAGGAACATGGAATTTATGTATCATTACGATCAGCAAAATGAGAAATGTCCATAAATATACTAATATAATGTATTAAATTGAATTGACCTTTTCTAACAGCGTTCAAAATCCTATCGAGCTTACCTACAAATATTTTTTCAATATGAATCATAAACTTCTCAACTTCATTCTTCAATTAGTATTTTAAATTCTATTAGGTACCAATTTACTAAATAGTCGAAAGCATTGTGAAGTTTAGGAACGGTAATTAAATTTTGATGCAGCATAAATCTCTGTAAAACGAGTTTTCATTGTGAACAAACATTCAAACTGTCATTCAATTTTAAGTTTAACGGTACTCACATTATTCAATGATGATAGTCACTTTTGAAATGTAATATTCATGGATGTTCTGACAATTTGGCAAAAGAATGATGATAACTTTTAGCACTGCAATCTTCTTCAAATAAGCAATTCTATCAATTTCATGAATTTATTATTTGATGATTGATGTCTTTCAGCATGTTCCTCAATGCTAACAATTTTATCCTCAAAATTAATTCATTCAAGTTACCATTTAGGGATAATTTTTCATGGACCTCAAGAAATATTCTCACAGTCTATAAAATAATGTAGGGGAGAGTGGGGTACAGTCGAACGGAAAAGTTTATAAGCCCCATAACTTTTTTGGTATAAGCAAAAGAAACACGGGACCAATGCATTATATTTCGCGGATATTCTAGTTTATAATAGGAGCTATAATAATTCACTATATGTGCAGAGTTTTCTTCTGTGTCTCGTTTTTTACTTGTACTACAAATGTTCAACTGTACCCCCACCTGGGGTACACTTGAACATGGTACGGGGCACACTCGAATAGGGGCAGATGTAGGTAAAAATGTAAAGAAAACTTTACTACAACCACTTTTTTATCCCAAAAGAAACATTTTATTCAACAAAAAAACATAAAAAAACTAACACAAACTCTTAACAAAATGTAAAGAAAAACTAAAAGTTATAAATCCTGAGCAACATAAACAATTTCTTTCATTTATTTTTATAGTCCTTATCTAACACGCTGTCGTCGCTATCAAAATCCGGGTTTTGACACACAGAGCAAGTAAAATTAGGATCAGTACTTCCGTCATTGCAACTTCCACAAACCCATTTGTTGCAGCTGATGCAGCATATCCCTGCCGATCCGCGCCAGTTTTTCCACGGTACGTTGCACAAAAAACACAAGTCATTGCTCTCTTTGGTCTTCCTTTGATACGTCTTTCTGATCCCGGAAGGTCCAGCTTCCGCTTTATCTTTTTGTTCCTCTTTAAACACTTTCGAAACGACCTGTTGGACGCCTTTATTCCTCCTTTGAGCAATTTGTTGTATTTCGGGTGTCTTTGTTGCAATCATACTTCTTCCTATAGTACTTCTCTTTCTAGTGCCTTTCTTTTCTTGAGCTTTTGGATATCCTTTAAACTCTTGAAAAAGCTTTGGTATTTTCCGCATCGATGGTGCTTGTGGAGATTCAGTTGTCTCACGTGGTGGTGGTCTGGTATGTCCAGGTACCTGTAGCTCTGCTGCAACTTCAGCTGATCCGGATGGGCCTGCATCTTCTGGACGATTGGTTACCTCACTACTCATGAAATCGGCGTTGCTAAAGATGTCCTGATTATAAGGAAAAATACCCGTCTTCCGAAAGGCTGCTATTATGGTTTCTGCTTTCTGATGAGCTTCGGCGACACAGGCGGAAATTTCATAGATAGAGACTGTTTTTCCTGGATTCTGCATCATCCAATTATCTAAGGCAGCATTGTAGTAAGTTTTGAATGGCTTGTACACTCCTACGTCAAGTGGATGTAGTTTATTTGTAGAATGGGGAGGAAATGTGATGATGGTCACCCCTTGTTTTTCGCCAAATTGAGGACTTCAATGGATAGATGACTCTCGAGGTTATCGTAAAAGAGTAGTGTTGGAGAATCCTTTGTACTCTTCGTATGTTTGATAAAATGTTCCATTACTTTAAAAAATAATTGTGCTGTCATCCATCCGGACGAATTCGCCAATCCTAAAGTTCCTGGCAGGGCTCCTTGCAGCATGGGGTCCTTGAAGTGGACTCAAGGAAATATTAAAACCGGAGGAACTGTATTGCCGCTTGCCGATATTATGCAGCATGTGGTGATGAGAGTTCCTTTCTCTGCACTTGTACACTTGCTAACTTGTTTGGTTCCTTTCTCGGCAACGACTTTTGGCGGCTTCTGTACAGTAGATGTAGCAGTTTCATCCAAGTTATATATTCTGGTACCGTCGGCGAATTCCGGTGTCTGCTTCAGAACTTCCTTCAAATTGTTAAAAAACAGATTGACATTATGACGGTTGAAGGAAGTAGCTCGAGACAAGCTACATCCTTCAGCTGTCCGTACACTCAACCTAGGGTGTCTGTTCATGAAACCATAATACCAATCGCGGCCAGCCATTTTTTTCATTATTCCAGTTGTTTGGATATTTTAGATCATTCATTTGCGCCATCTCGTAGGCCAGCTTTCTGCACGCAGTAGTTGTAAGTCCGTACATCATTCTTGAGCATTTAATTAAGTAATCGTACAACGATTTTTCTTGTTCTTGGGTAAAAACCTTCCTGTTAGCGTAATTAGGCCGCATTCGCATCACTGAACCGTCTTCATATTCCCTGTCCCTTACTTTTCTTACGTATGTGTGGAGCGTAGAAAGTTGCACACCAGTGGTTGATGCAGCAAATCTGTAGCTTCGACCATTTTCCACAACTAGCCGAACAGCTCACCCTCATCAAAGTTGCCGATGTCGGACCATTTTGTTTGTCTGTAAGTCGCACAAAAGTTGTGAATTAATTTAAAAATTGCCTTCATATATGTGTGGTGCACCACGACATTTTTTTCAGGTTTGCCCCAATGACTTCATTTGACCTTTGATGTTATAGTTCAAAATTCGTTTTCTAAATTTAGAAAATAAAGCCACTGACTCGAGCCCAAACTTCAAGACAATGAAATGATGTTATTGCGAATCAAATTTCTAGCAAAAACAAGCATTTATTACTAAAAAAACAACTTACCGAAATTTTACTTCAGCCTTCGAAGTCGACCCATATGCCACTAGCACGACAACGCTGCAACTGAGGATGGTGATTTCCGGCGGGTTATTTCCTACTAGATGGTGCCACTTACTGGCTTCAACAACAACTTTGTACGTTTAATATTTTCCGCGAAAATTCAAATGTTTGACTGTGCCCGTGTTCTGGGGTACCCCACGCTCCCCTACATATGCATAAGAGTTTTATTATTGATTTCGCCAATTATAATTTCCTTATTTAGTGCGTTGCGTTATTAAAATGAAAAGGATTTGAGCGAAAAATTTCTAATACTAGAATTCGATAGAAGGTTTCTCAAATGTTTGTAATCGTGAAGTTAACCCATCTTCCGCAATTTTGGAGAATTACTTTTTCTTAGAACAAATACATGCAATTGCGATTGATACCTACTTGAAATTTTGTGTCTTTTCGGGTGATTTTTTAGTAACAAAAAAGTGATTCAAAACTGCAATCATAAAAAAGTTGTTAAAAGTTGTTTGAAACGAACATATTATATTTAAAGTTTATGTATTTTATCTCTCTGTAGATCGATGTACCTACAGTGCAGAGTTTCTTTAAAATTCTTTTAATAAAAAATGCTGACCATAGAATTTATGTAAGTATGAGATGTATGCCATGAGAACGGAAACGAATACAGATCGCTTGATTGATTGAATTCCAAATTCACCAACAATGAGTGAAACTAAATTTGAAAATATTGACTCAAGCATTTTATATACTAAGAAAATTTGAAAGCAACAGTAATCAATTCCATGACGCTTTCACTGGTATTGGAGTGAATGAAAATGATGTCCTGGTATATTATTTGCAAGACCAGGTATGCTCATACCCTTTTTACCCATAGCACGAGCATAAGATGCAAAAAATTATATTCACCGCAATACGTCTTGGCAAAATAGTTTATCGAACACAGTTTTATTTCTCAAATAGAGGACGTATACAATTCGGCTGTGCTTTTTTATTATTTTTTTGATCGTTTGCACGGATTGGATAGCGAACGAGCTCCGATTTTAATGATTATTATTCATTTAAAAGAGTGCTGAGAAATCAATAAAATTTAAAATACGATATTTCCTTCCACAAAAACCGACCCAAAAGGGCCGTATTCTTCAGAAATTTGAAATTAGAGATGGTAGAATTAATGAATAGACTAAATACGGAAACATAAAAAACATTTTTCAAAAAATTTAGCATTATCCTAGTTGCATGTTTTATATACAGGGTTTCCCAAAAGAACCGGAACGGCACGGGCATAACATATACTTATGAAATTTGGTATACGGGGGTTATCAGTAGTGCCGGATATAAAAATAATATTTACAACGTTGCCAGATTTGCAATTTTTCCTATGGAGACTTTAAATATTTTTTTTTCAAATAGTAGGTATTATATTTATTTTTAGCGCATTCGATTTGCCGTGTTTAAATTACTATGACCCTATAGCATCAAATTTTAATTCCCCTAATTTTTGTCAATATGGCAATTCAACATTTCGTTAAAAAATGTCACAAAATTTCTATATCTGGAGAAATCGTGGCGAAAGGACAATGAAAATTAAGGTATTAGAAATTTCAAGAAGAAATCCATTCTCAAAGTGGAGTAGTGATGAATTTAAATAAAACAATGTGTCATCTCCACAATATTATTAAAAAATAAAATTTATTAAACGAGATATTTTTCAGGATTGGTAAATCAATCGATAAGGTTATGGTAGTAGATACATCTTATGGATCCAATTGTAACACGTCAAATTATAAAATAAATGAAATAAAAAAAAATAATAAAATAATTCACAAAACCCTCACATTATATAATTAACCCCACAAATAATAATAACCCGAAAATAAATTAAAACATAATTCTTACAAAACGAAGACTAAAATTAAATTCTAATGAAAAAATTATTTTACTTTCATGTGTTACATTTTTGAAGTCGATGTGAGAAAGGATGGCAAGTCTGATCTGAAAATACCATTTACAAATTTGTTAAATTTAAGATTTTAGGATTTTAACAATTTGTTTTAGAATTCTGTTAACACTGGTTGAGTAAGTACATAACTTACGAATTTTCAGAACTAAAATTCGATTCAAGATTCTAAGAAAATCAATAGAGATTGATTTCTTTCAGGTAAAAAATGTAACTTTGTGGTATCAAATAAAATTTTAAAAGGGAGTTTAAATAAATACTTTCAAAGATTTAGTGGAAACAACATGAAAATTTGATAACGATATAAATCGTATTTTTAGATCCGACATGCCAACAAACTTCTAATAAATTAATTTCCATTGTCATATTGCCACGGTTTCTCGAGTTATAGACATTTTGTGATATTTTATAAAGAAATGTTGAATTGCCATATTAACAAAAATAAAGGGAACTAAAATTTGTTATAATAGGTTTATAGCTATTTGAACACGACAAATCCAATGCGCTAAAAAAACATAGCATTACGTTAAAAAGAACAAAGTTGAGGGCTCCATACAAAAAATTGTAAATCTAAATAATTTTTAGATCTGGTACTACTGATAACCCCCGTATACCAAATTTCACAAATTTCATAACATTATGTCAAGCCTTTGCTTGTGAATATGAACAATTTTTATGACAAATGTTACACTCAAAAATGTGACATAGTTTTTTTTGTATAAGCTAAGGCCGAATGTATTAGTAAAAACACAAAATAGTTAATATTAATTCGACTGGTGTTGGTGCCAAACGTCTTTTATTCTATTTACCTGTAAGGACAATACTTCAGAAGTACTAATATCAGTAGAATTATTAATGGTTTTCAAGCAGTAAATTTGACCAGTTTCAAACTGTTTACAACTGCATTTTTATTTCGGTCATTGAAATGAGTATGCTTCAGAAGGTTTGAGTTTGGTTTGAACTGGTGCTCGAAAGCCCTTAATATTATTTTGTATTTTTCAGTGCACGAACCAATAAAGTCGGTTCTAGTTTTAGTATAAAAATTTAATTAAATTATTTCGGATCATTGATATACGTATCTCAATATTCTCATTCTTAAATAGCGACCTATAAAGTAACTGCATTGTAATCCATATTTCTATAAATAATTAATTCTCTTTCGGCGATGACACAACATAACCTGATTAAGTCCTAATAATTTTAAATTTATAATATTGGGCATTCCTCCCTCTATATTGTTCTAGAAGATTTGGTACTCAGGAGGTATATGAAATTCCATTGCGTTCATCAGATGAATATGATATGATATGATAATAAAACAAGACAGAAACTATTTGAAGGTGTGTGAGATATGGCGAGATCTAACAGTATCTGCACAAGCAAACGAGTTTATCATCATAAAGTATATTGTCGACTTAGTGAATTCGTATTGGAAATTATATAAAGGTATTACAAGTTGCACCTATAAAGTATGTATTGCTTACGTTTGACACGTCAGAGAGGTGTATTAACTGTAATGGTACCTCAACATTACAGTTAATGCCCGGTCACAGAGTTCACGCGATAATATCCGGCAGTAAAATATAGATGCGGAATTAAAATGGTTTTCGCTTTTGCTTTTCATTGTCGATAATAAACTTTTTTAATGGTTATTTTACGACTCTTCGTCAACTAAAGTGATAAGTATGAACAGATTTGGTATTCACACTGATTTTCGTAATAGTTTTCGTGGGTGGCACTTGTTATTGAGTTAATAGGGCTACCAATTCTAGTAAATGCATATATATATATATATATATATATATATATATATATATATATATATATCTTCCTATCAATAGAGCGTCCGTACATTGACGAATTGCATTTAATAGAGCGTCCGTGGTAATTGAGCGTCCGTATACGGACGCTCTATTACACATCAGTGTAATTCTGGTCAAGATGATCATCTTAACCGATGGAACAAAAATTGGAAGGACGCTCCATGCACGTCCCAAAAGATTTTTGATTGATATTCGAATATAATTAGTTCGATATATCTGGCGCAGCGCGGCGCTAAAATATTCATTTTGAATACGTTAACTTTCATTCCATCGCGTATTGGGCGTCCGGCAATCTGGCAACAACGAAACACATGAATTTCATTTCAACGACTTTTACACTCATATAGGGTCTTCTGATATATATTCGAAGCACTTATAAATTATTCGTTTGTGATCATGTGGATAAACCTGGTGCCATTTGAATCTATAGAAGAAAAAATCGCTCTAGATAAAAACCATTCTTTGATTTTTTTTATTTATACTATATATTTAAATTTATTTTTATAAAATCATTATTCAATGTATTGGGAACAAAGTGAACTAACAATACGAACAATATTGACGTACTACTACTGACTGACGTTTCATTTAAAATGGAGGACATAAACTCTATCGTATCGTATTCCGCGAGAATATAGACTAATAAGTCATATTCGACAGATTTGTATTCATGGTGGCATTTATACTAAGACCAATTTAGATTTCCATAACATTTGTGTAAAAGATCTTTGCGCGAAGATAGAATTAACACAGCTTAAAAATATGAAAATTAGTTTTTGTTGTGCCTACAGATCACCGGATGGTGATAGTAATTTTTTTTAATATTATCTGCACAGAATATTATCAGAAAAAACTCCAATAATAAGGTACAGGCTGTCGGTGACTTTTAATTATAGCTTTAAGACTTAAAACCAGTGACAATAAATTAACTGAACGCAAACATATTTTTTATCACATGATATGCTAGAAAAAGTTTTTGTTGACACCAGCGGATAACTAAATCTAGAGAAACTAGAGTCGATAATCTGTTCACAAATTTAGATGATAACATTTTCATTCTTGAAGTCATAGAGCCGCACTTGCCGGCCATAAAGGAATTTTATCATGTGTCGACCAATGTCAAAAAAATCTATCTCAGGTTTCACAGCTGCATTAAATGAAATGATCTGAAATATATGCCATTTAGATCCAGAAACAAAAGCTGCTCATTTAGTTTACTCTGTCAGATCTTTAAACATCTCGTTTTCCATAAAAAAAGTTATGTATCCCTGAAAATAACTTTAAAATGTTGAGAATTCTACGTCCCTAAAGCTGGCAGAGCAAAGTGAGTAGAATCAAAAATACAAATTTGTTGTAGAGCTAATTAAATGCTGTGTTCCGAAATTAATTACTGTTATAGTTTTTTTTTGGAAAATAGCTGCTTTGCTAGCTTTAGACTAAAGCTAGCACAGCAACCTTTGAAAACTTACTTTTTTAGAACTTCTTTTATAGTGCTTTTAGGGTTAATTAATTGTTAATTAAGTGCTGTATTTCGAAATTATTTATTCTTATATATAGTTTTTCGGAAAATGGATGCTTTTAAAAATCTATTATTTCGGGATAATCTTATTTGGTCCTTGTAGAGCTAATTAAGTGCTAATTAACTGCTGTATTCCGAAATTAATTGCTCTGATATTAAAAAAGTTGCTGCTTTGCTAGCTTTAGATCTAAAGCTAGCAGAGCAACCTTTGAAAATCATAATTTTTCAGAACTTTTGTTTTAGCGATTGTAGGGCTTATTAAGTGCGGTACTCCGAAATTAATTGCTCTAATAATTTTTTGAGAGAGAACGTTCTTTTAAGACAAATAATAATGTCAATTTATCTATTGTGGGATATTTATAGCTTTAAAGGTACACCCGGCAACTTGAAAGTACTTAATTTTATGTAATCCATTTTTAATTCCACTTTAAAATTGAGATTTTAATGGTTTTGAATTTATTATCTCTCCCAATGAAGAAATGTACAATTCTGATACTAAAAAGCTAAGGGATAAAACTTAATTTTTGTAGGACCGGACGGTTTTCGATTGCTAAGCGATGTTCCTATGACTGTAAGATAGGTTTACCGGTGGATAAGTTCATTACTAACCACGTCGGTAAGTACTTTTCTTACGGATATAATTGTATTGGCCGAAATATTATAGAAATTATAGAAATTAATTTCGGGATACAGCAATTGATTAAATAACATAGGAAATATGTAAATTTTATTGATTTTTTATAAAAAATACCTCAAATAATGGTAACCGATATAGTTTATATATCGGGTGTATAGATTATATGTTTTTGCTCTGATAGCGACAATCTCTGCCATTTTTTAAAAACTATAAGATCCGATAATTTCGGAATGCAGCATTTAATTAGCAATTAATTAGCTCTACAAGCACAAAAAACGTATTTCTCGAAAAAGTGTTTCTTGAAGCAAAGCAGTCATTTTCCGAAAACTTTAAGAACAATTGAGTTTGGAATACAGCACTTAATTAGCCCTATAAACACTAAAAGAAGTTCTCGAAAAGTTGATTTTTAAAGGCTGCTCTGTTAGACTTAGATCTAAAGATAGCAAAGCAGCTATTTAGAAAAAACTATAAGAGTAATTAATTTCGGAATAAAGCAAATAATTAGCACTTAATTAGCTCTACAAGCACCAACTACGATTTTCTAGAAAAAAATAATTTTTAAAAACAAAGCATAAATTTTCCTAAGAACCATAAGAGCAATTAATGTCGGAATACAGCACTTAATTAGACCTTAAGCACTAAAAAAGAAGTTCTCAATGAATATTTTAAAGGTTGCTCAGCTAGCTTTAGATCTAAAGCTAGCAAAGCAGCCATTAAAAAAATGTAAGACCAATTAATTTTGGAATACAGCAATTAATTAGCACTTTATTCGGTCTACAAGCACCAAATAAAATTTTCTCGGAAAAGTTGATTTTTTAAAGCAAAGCAGCCATTTTCCAAAAACCATATGAGCAATTAATTTCTGAATAAAGCACTTAATTAGAACTTAATTAGCCCTATAAACACAAAAAAATAAGTACTCAAAAAAATATTTTTAAATGTTGCTCTGTAAGCTTTAGATTTACAGCTAGCAAAGCAGCCATTAAAAAAAACTATAAGAGCAATTCATTTCGGTATACAGCAGTTAATTAGCAATTCATTAGCTCTGCAAGCACCAAATATGTAATTTTGATTCTGCTCACTTTGCTCTGCTAGCTTCAAGGACGAGACAATTCTCCTGATATTAAAAATCTTGAGTCACAACTAACCCAGGTTCATACTATTGCCGAAGTGACCAGGACGCTCGATAGCTTCGAATTACTTAACATTAACAAATCGAAAAAAGTGGAGTTTAATAATAAGATAATATCTGAATCAAAAATAAGCAAAAGTCAGTCTGGGGAATATTAAATACAAATTTAGGTAAAACTAATAACCTAAGGAATGAGAGCAATTTATCCGCTGAGGACTTTGCCAACTCTTTTGAACATTGCATAAACAATTTAATGCAAAATTCTGCGAACTATATTGCAAGTCCCTTCGATTCTTGCATGCAAAAAATAGCAATAAACCATTTGACTTCTTACCTACATCCAACAAGTTAATCAGAAATATTGAACATTGTTCATAAACTGAAAATTCTAGAGCCGCAGATAAATAAAAATGTAGCGATTTCTTTACCGAATCTATTTAATCTTCGTATGAGTACATGTATTTTTCCAGATATTCTCAAGGTTTCCAAAGTTACACCTATCTATAAAAAGGGAAATACTCTCAGGTAACTGAAGTTGAATGTAGATAAAGATTATCTAAGAATGGCATATTTTGTTATGTTTCATAGCATAATAGTGTCCGTATGGCTTGATAATCTGGAGAAACACATGTCACAGCCCCAAAATATGCATTGCACAAAAAAAGTCATTCGAATAATAACATCCAGCAAATATGATGATCACTGTAAGCCATTGGTAGAAAAATTGAACATACTGCAATTACCATGTTGCTGCATTTTGCAGTGCCTGCTTCATATAAAAAACATGCCAAAGAATTCAGCACAATTATGTTTACTCTCCATCCTCCATTATTCAGACATAGACCCATAATTCCTATAAATTTCTGGGCATAAAATTGAATAATGCTTTGCCAAACAATTCAAAGATAATAATATGTCTTGTGCATCACTCAAAATTAAGATCCGTAAATATTTAACACAACACCGTTTTAACTTCTTAAATGATTATCTGGAACATGTTGTAAGTACATTTATGTAGGTAATCCTTTTTTACCCTTTTTTCTAGATTGTTATTACTATTATTTTCTTTTTTTTAACATGTTCATAATCCTTGTCTTGAATTAAGTTATATGTACTTTGTCACTTGTATGTTTATTATGTCTTCATCTGAAGCGTATTTTAATTTATTTTATTTGGTGTGATCTATACAAAAAAGTATACATGCCTAATTGTTTACATGAAATAAATATTTCTATTTCTATTTGATGTTGGAGACAGAAATAATGACAAAAATGAAAATGAGTTTACATTTTAAAATCATTAGCATCTACAATTCCATTTTGTATAAATTGAATTATAGAATATATGACAATTGAGTAATTATAATAAAGATTAAGGAACAAAAAGTCAGATGAAATACTATTCGGAGAAACAACAAATGCTAGGCAGTCGCTGGTAGTTTCAAAATACGAGAAATATATTTAAAATCACATTTCATCATCCCATTCCACTGCACATTTGGCAATAGCGCCGGACGCTGTATTTACGGTAAATGAAATAAATATACACCGTATGGACGCTCTATTGTTTGTAAGATTGAAATTATTATATACATTGGACGCCCAAACGGCTATAGAATGAACGGAGCTCACATTGATGGCGAAGTGAAATATATACGGCAAGGACGCTTCATTACTGTTTTTTGAAAGGACGCCAGAATGATACCGAGATGTATATATGTATATATATATATCTGAGGACCAATATATGAAAAAAAATCAGTTCTATGATTTGGTTCGAAATTCATGAAGAAATATAGCTGAATCAAAAACGTTAACAAAATTGTATCAATAATTTCTTATTTCTCAAGTAGTTGGAAAATATAGCCAGAAAGATAGTGCAAGATTATTAAAATTAAAAAAAAAATATGCAGTGAAAGAGACAATTTCTTATGTTGGAGTGTGTCTCTAAGGAAACGGAAATTAAGTAGCAAAAAAAGAAGAAAGGAGAGAAAAAATCAACTTGGAAAAGGAGGTGCAACGGTATATACCTGTGTTCTTTATGTTCAGTTATACCTTCAGTACTTCAGTTTATTAAGTTGAATTTTCTAAAATATGATTAAAAAGCTATAACAAGTCGATTTTTATTTTCATTTTCTACGTTTTTATGTTGACATCAACATTTTAACCTCTCCACATTCCAAGCTATTATGTTCATCATTATTATATTTTAAGGAAAGGTCATAATTTCATAATCAGGAATCTGAAAACTTTCTGAATTCACAAATACCAAATTCATATGTAATAACATTAAGAAATATGAAATATAAAGTTGCAAGAAAAATAATATTTTCATTCAGGTTGATTTATTAATTCAACACTGAAAACATTTTTTAATAAAAAAAATATCCTTACAAAAACATAGGCACATTTAATAAACACTAAATGCAAATTTATATCAATAAATGTTCAAATTGTGCCCATTGAATAACTTGACAGTAAGCAGTGCGAACAATGAATTCCTGCTTTACATTTGACAACCTTTCTGCTGCAATTTGTTGCATTTCTGCTCGAATTATTTCCTTTAGGTAGTCTATCTTAGTGTGCCTGTTCACGTAAACTCTATTTTTTGAATAACCCCCCAAAAAAATCAAGAGAGGTTAGGCTTAGAGGAGGCAGTGATTGGGAAAAACCTCATTAACAAAATCTTATATTAAAAAAATGAAGGCTTGCTTCATTTTATAATCAAATATTACCCTCAAAATATATGGTCTCACTATGTTATTTCTAATAATTCCTACTGAAAAATTTCATCGCAGAATAACACATTATATTCAAAGCCATTATTTTCGGTTCATATTCTCTGAATAATGTCACAAAACTCCAGACGTCTGTCAAAATCGTCTTCATTAAGTGGGGTTAGTTTAATTTTATGAGGATATAATTTGGCTTTCTTTAATAATTTATAAATAACACCACGGAGAATCATATTATTGTTGGATAAGGTTGTGATTGTAGAAAGAGGATTCCCACCAATTTCTGATGGAATATTTTGTGGGGGTTAATTTTGTGGAGCAAATTATAGAATGGAAAGAAAAAAGTTTCAAGTACGTCATGTATAGTTTTTGATGCTGGTGCTTTTCGAAATGGTGTCTACAACAACAACAACAACACAACCAATAGAATGAATATTATTTTTTAGTTTTTCAGTGCAACAACTAATAAAGTCGGTCCATTTTTTGTAAAAACTATTTCATGAAAGTTGTTGAACGTTCACTAATACCAATGAAGATAGTGCTTATCCTATTACCCATGTATAGGCCTAGCTTGTACTTGTTATTTATCATTCAGAGATCTGAAATCTTAGCAGCCCAGATATACATATTTCATTCAGACTTTACTGCTGCAACTCTAAAACCGTAACTCTTTTCAAAACATGTTCAATTCAAATGTTGCTAGATATAATTTCTTCTTTAATTTGGCCGTCTCATACTTTCAATTTTCGAACAAAAATTGCCCTTATATAATAAAAAAAAATAAAATGTTCAATTCCAACGTTTCCGGATATGATCCCTTCTTTAATTTTACCTTCTCAGATTTTCGATTTTCGAGAAAAATTGCCCCCTATATACCTTCGTGGGCGGCTTTGGTTAGAAGGAGATTTCAGATTTGAGCTTTTCTATGGAACAAAAGCCATAAGAATAGTAAAAAAGCAAACATGAAACCGAATTGTATACCTTCTCCTTTTTTTGAAGTGGGTCAAAAATACGCACATCCACTGACACATTGCAGGACATCCTATACAGAAAGCTGAAGTATGGTCCATTTTCACGCGAAAGCGAATCGCACTTATTATTATTCATATAATATACATAATTCATATTTCTTCTGCATTTATCATTCTGTCTGGGAGCTTTATCCAGAAGACTTCGACGGTTGCATCATCATACTGCTTATTTTGTTCGGTATAAGTCCATGTAGAAGCAACGTCCTAGTTTCATAAATACTGAAAGAATAAGACCAAAAGAAGACGAACATTGGCAAGCAAAAATACGCCTAATTTGCTTTCATTGGTCTAGTACGGCTACAGTCTTGGTCCTTACTGTATATAATCCAAGTTTATATTTTCCTGTATAAATATGCTGATCTTAAACCAATGTAATAGTAATGAAGACCATGGCAGAATTCTCTAACTATATTCTATTGCAGTGGTAGTTTCAAGAAAAAGAAGAGTTTCGAAGAAGGAAAGAATTGTCCACTACAAGGACAAGGAACATCAAAATTCCTGGGTCGTAATAACCAACCAAAAAGTATAAATATCAATGAACACTGCAAATATGTATCATTTTTGCAATTTTCATATCTGCCCGTTAATGTTAGCTTCATTCAACATATTCATTAAACTTAATTACAGTCAACTTCATTAAACCAATCAATAAAAAAATCCTCCAAGTTAATTCGTCTTGTACATATAGTTAACCCCATTTCTACATGACTCAATCCAGATTGCAGGAGAAAAATGAAAATGCAAAAGAAAAAATAAATTCCACAAATGTTGGTTCAGAACTCTTGATAAACAATTTTATTTTGTTCTTTTCCTGTCAATCTTCTAAGCGTCTAGAAGTATCTTTATGTACTTTGTACTTTATCTTTCATCAGAACCTTAAATTCATTGAAGAATACTACTAGGCTTCACAAGAATATTATTTTTAATTAACCGCGTAATTAAATTGCTTTATAAGAATACTATTTTGTTATTCAAGCTTCCAATATTACCCACAACAATTATCTTACTGAGATGATGCAATTACAAATTTTCCTGTTAATATAATATTAAAGAGAAACGTTCCCGCTTCGAAAGTAGTGATAAGTTTGAGAATAAATACAGATAGAGTTCCAGAGGAAATCAAATAATAATAAATTAATTAATAATGTTTTATTATTGACAATAAACTTATCCTAACTACCAACTCTTTGTTCCTGTTAATATAATATTGAAGAGAAACGTTCCCGCTTTGAAAGTAGTGATAAGTTTGAGATGAAATACAGACATAGAGGTCCAGAGGAAATCAAGTAATAATAAATTAATTAATAATGTTTTATTATTGACAATAAACCTATCCTAACTACCAACTCTTAAAAATTGATAAAGTCAATAACAAAACTTTATTTTGAAATTTGTGCCATACGTCTCTTGTAGAATAAAATTACTAATAGTGTGCTACTTAATATAATATGTACACTTTTCCTTCATTAATTAAAGCTTCACGTCTTCTGAGGATACAACAGCAAACAGTTGTTCTGTACCTACCTTATGTATTTCATCAAGGACTCAATCAGATTTAAATCTCTGGATTACATAGGCCATTGAAGTAGTTATATCAATTTCATGTTTTCAAGAATGTCTCTTACCGTCCTAGCCCAATGTGGACGAGCATTTTCATATAATGAGTGAAATTGACTATTTCGATATTCAGATGGTACAACAACAAACTAGAGACGTTCATACGTCATGGTTAAAAAGTCTAGAAACACGTGATTTCTGACTAAACTATATATTGAAAGAATGTACTCACAACATTTCTTTACAACTTTAGTTATTTTCATCAACGTAATTTGATTTTCAACAGCTGTGCTAATTTTCAAGATATGACGTAATCGGTGTCTTTTTTATAAGCCGACTATTTTTTTTATTTTCACTTATCGCAGCTGTTGAAAATCGAAGCACCTATCTTGAAGAGAAGAGCTTATGTTCTATAAAACATCTGTAAAGATCTTTTCTAATATACCTAACGTTCAATCAAAAAGAATCAGGCGTTTCCAGACTTTTTAGCCATAGAGTATAATAAACTTCATGTAGATAACCTACCGAAGACACAAGCTCAGATTTTCTAACACATTAGAGACCCTCCTTGTTTCTTCTAGGGAAATTGCCAAGCGCTATGCGTTTCCAGTTTATCGCCACACTCTTAAGTTCTTCGAGTATTATCTGCAATTCAGAATCGGGATTTATTCACACAGACTTGATGCTTACGTATGATGCATTGGCGATTTGCCAATTCTATGATGGTAACATAACGTTTTCGAAGAAGCTGAAGTCTTACGGAACCAACATCAATTTGGGTAGTAGCTCCTCACAGCCTATATAGCATCCATAATCAATACCTGTGGTATTCACATTTTGTCAACTTGAAGATGCCTCTTATTTATGGGTTGAGACCAAATTCCATCATAATTTTGTTTTCAAATAAAGTTATAAGACCACAAAATGCAATGCCAAATAATCAAGGAAACCGATAATCAGAAGAAAACCTAATTAGGTGTTAACAAATTCTTCTGAATAGGTACATTTTTCTTAGAAGAAGGGAAAAATACTCTTCTTACATTCAAAGTTCAATTTGCATTTTGGACAATTTATCTCGTCTTAAAAGGTTTTGAACAATTCTATGATCTATTTATTCCACGTAAGTATGAGGACAAAGTAAAAAGTCAAAGAAGTATAAAATCCAGACAGGTGTTATCCCCCATTTCACTTCAGCTCTCTCACAACTACAGGCGGCAATACAATTTAGTTTCCATTAGCATAATTTCAGCTTGTTCCCTTTTTCTGAAAAAGATTAGCTTTAGAAAATGTCCTGTCTTCCTGTTATGCGGTACATGAATGTCTGCAAATTGGAGACCAGGAGACAGAAATTCGCTATCGAAATGAACAATAGACTACCTACGAATTGTGATTATTTAGATCCATTACAAATGCAAATGGATTTCCAAGCATTTGGTGTGTTTATAGAGTCGGTATATATTATTAGAAATTCCAGAAAACGTTACCTTTCCGACAGTTCAGCAGCTTCTTCTATGTTTCATAACTGGATGAATCCATTTTCAAGTTTGACAGCAAGATTTAAGGGACGATTTTTTTTACTCTCCTACCACTTCTCTAACTACCGTAGTGAGGAAAGTATTGTAATCTTGTAAAATTTTCGTTGTCCGCTTTTCGTTTACGTTTCAGAGAGCCCTGAGTCCAAAATACATAATTTCAGCCATTGATCTGTCTGTCCGTGCCAAGATCATCTGGGGGACAGCGGGACCTATTTTGTTGCTTTCTTTTTCTTTTTAATTCTAAGGGAAAAATTATTATGTGTTACATTTTTTAGGTCGATGCGAGATCCGTTAGAATTTAATTTTAATGTTTGTTTTGTAAGAATTATATTTTAATTTATTTTCGGGTTTATGTTTTAGTTGGGGTAATTTATATAATGTGAGAGTTTTTTCAATTATTTTATTTTTATTTTTTAAAATTTGACTGCTTACATTTGGTTCCCTAAGATGTTTATTTTACCATAACCTTATACCTAGATTGATAATGCGATTTACCAATCCCGAAACATGCCTCATTTAATAAAATTTTAATTTTTAATTAATAATTGTAGAGATGACACATTGTTTTATTTAAATTTATCACTACTCCACTTTGAGAATGGATTTCTTGAAATTATTCTTCTTCTTCTTCGTCCAGATCACCTTGATAACAGCTGAGCGAAATAGTGCAGTCGACGTCATTCCGGTCCATTGCCTAATATTCTTTAGCCAAGAGATTCTTCTCCGACCTGGGCCTCTCTTGCTCTTTCGATCTTGCCTTGTATAATAAGTTGCAGTAGACGGTATTTATTGTTGCGCATAACGTGACCGAAGAAGCTCATTTTTCTGATCTTAACGGTGGTTAATATTTCGAGTTGTTTCTTCATGCGTTCTAGGACTGTCTCATTGGTGATATGATGTATGTAGGATATACGAAGTATGCGGCGGTAACACCACATCTCAAACGCCTGCAGGCGCCTACAAGATGCGTCAGTCAATGTCCACGCCTCGGCGCCACATAATAACACGGAGAAAACATAGCAACGCAGGACACGAGTTTGAATGTCTATTCTGAGATGTAAGTTGCATAATATCTTCTTCATGTTGTTGAAGGCACTTCTTGCTTTTCCTATTCGGATCCGGATTTCTTGAGAATGGTCCCATCTCGTGTTATTGGTTTATTAGTGTTGTTTTTGCTTATAATAAGAATCTGCGTTTTCTTGCAGTTTAGCTTCATTCCAAAGTTATCACTCGCCGAAGCTACCCTATCTATGAGTCTTCAGCACTATCAGCTATAAGTACGGTGTCATCAGCGTATCTCATGTTATTGATTAGTTCACCATTGATCGCCAAACCATCAGCTGCGTCATGTAGCGCTTCTGCGAACAGCCTCTCTGAATATGCATTAAAAAGTATTATTAGAAAATATTAGTTTTTGTCAAAAATAGGGCCGAATTTAAAAAATTATATCTTGTATTATCGTAAAAAAACATACAAAATTCAGTAGACTGAGAAATAATATAATAATCAATATGACTGAATTTGTACTTTCTGAATACTTATTAGTTATTTTTACCAAAAAAACAGGTCCGAGTATGATATCTATTAATTCTATTGGTACTTAATTTTGAAGTTGTGCAGATGTAGTTAGATAAAAGACTTTTGGCACCAACTCCAAAAGTTCCAGCAACAGAATTATATTATTTCTTATGCACCAACTAATAATCATTAGCCATCAAAATCTTTCAACGTTCACCAAAGATAATACTTTGCTTATAGTTATTCAGTGATTGAAGAGGGAAAGGACATTGAATATCGTTTTTTATGGGATCAACTCTCAATTATAATCCTCTTTCAAATAAAAAAAAAATCCCGATGACCTGTAGTCCGCGGAAAGGTAAATTTTTCAAAATTTATTGAATTGAAATTTGAACAACCTTTTCATTGGTATACCTACATGTTATTACATAAAATTGTCATAGCCTTGCGGTTAGAGGTTTTTGTTTTGGCTGTTGAATATAAAGCAGACAGGGTTCGAGTCCACTTCAAGGCAGATTTTTTTTTCGCCTATTTCTTTTCAATAAATATACTATATATTTTTAGGTAAATTTCTTATAGAAATATACCTATTGCGATCGTTCACACTTTTGAATTTCGAAAAAATTTCAACGGCATGTTGTTATATGTCTATAAGTTAGTCCAAAAAAACATTTGGTTCAAAAGTTATATATATATATATATATATATATATATATATATATATATATATAAATAAATGAGGAGCTATCCGTACCAGATGACCATATTAGAATATGAATAATAATTTCACGCCTAGCTGGTAAATTGAACCTACATTTCGTAGGGTGCCGCAATAAGAACGAGGTTTGTCGTCTACATATTGCGTTTGTGTGCATTTTTTCCACTATACTGCTCAATCAGATTGATTATCAAACATAGCATCAGTCTCCCAGATATATATCATGATTTCGAGGTTGTTGCCTCTCATCAGTATATCGTAGGGTGAAGAGCCATATTTGATAATCAATCCTTATTTGGAACTCATACTTGTATCAATCTTCGGTATAGAACTATCGGTGGAGACAAGTATGAGCGATATATTAAGCATGTATAATGGTGGATAATAACAATCGGCAAAGGTTAATAATTAATTAAATAAATGAGGAGCTATCCGTACCAGATGACCATATTAGAATATGAATAATAATTTCACGCCTAGCTGGTAAATTGAACCTACATTTCGTAGGGTGCCGCAATAAGAACGAGGTTTGTCGTCTACATATTGCGTTTGTGTGCATTTTTTCCACTATACTGCTCAATCAGATTGATTATCAAACATAGCATCAGTCTCCCAGATATATATCATGATTTCGAGGTTGTTGCTATGTTTGATAATCAATCTGATTGAGCAGTATAGTGGAAAAAATGCACACAAACGCAATATGTAGACGACAAACCTCGTTCTTATTGCGGCACCCTACGAAATGTAGGTTCAATTTACCAGCTAGGCGTGAAATTATTATTCATATATATATATATATATATATATGGGATATTACGAAATTTGTTAACACGATGGAGGTCGCAGTTTTGCAGGTATCAAGTTCAAATTTGCTACAAAAATCAATCTTTCAAATATCTCGGTCGAGTTCGTTATTGGGCAATATCGGGTAAGTAGTTTCAAAATGGCGACCATTCAAACATTTAAAAAAATTATCAAAAAAGAGCAGTAGTGTAAATATTATTAAAAATAATTTTAGGTTATAGATATAATCAGTACCTACAACTTTTGTTCAAAGCAATTTTTCATAAAATACACAGGTAAAAAAATAAAAATTAATAAAGAAAAATAACAAATATTGATAAAACATGAACACTCAATATAAATTTGATGTAATTGTACATTTTCTGGAGATCTTAATATAGACCCTGATTAAAAAAATATATAGTATATTTATTGAAAAGAAATAGACGAAAAAAAAATCTGCCTTGAAGTGGACTCGAACCCTGTCTGCTTTATATTCAACAGCCAAAACAAAAACCTCTAACCGCAAGGCTATGACAATTTTATTTAATAACATGTAGGTATACCTATGAAAAGGTTGTTAAAATTTCAATTCAATGAATTTTGAAAAATTTACCTTTCCGCTGACTACAGGCCATCGGGATTTTTTTTTAATCAGGGTCTATATTAAGATCTCCAGAAAATGTACAATTACATCAAATTTATATTGAGTGTTCATGTTTTATCAATATTTGTTATTTCTCTTTATTAATTTTTATTTTTCTACCTGTGTATTTTATGAAAAATTGCTTTGAACAAAAGTTGTAGGTACTGATTATATCTATAACCTAAAATTATTTTTAATAATGTTTACACTACGGCCCTTTTTTGATAATTTTTTTAAATGTTTGAATGGTCGCCATTTTGAAACTACTTACCCGATATTGCCCAATAACGAACTCGACCGAGATATTTGAGAGATTGATTTTTGTAGCAAATTTGAAGTTGATACCTTCAAAACTGCGACCTCTATCGTGTTAACAAATTTCGTAATATCCCATATATATATATATATATATATATATATATATATATATATATATATATATATATATATAAACTTTTGAACCAAATGTTTTTTTGGACTAACTTATAGACATATAACAACATGCCGTTGAATTTTTTTTCGAAATTCAAAAGTGTGAACGATCGCAATAGGTATATTTCTATAAGAAATTTACCTAAAAGAATCATGAAAATCGGAGCAGGCTGACTATTTTAAAGGCGCGAATAGTCTAATTGTATACCACTTCCGTTTGGGAAGTCGGTCAAAAATTATGAATTTGTGATATACTAAATATAAAATAACATACAACTTTCTGCTGGCCGTCAGATTATGTGTACCTCGAGGGACACACTCATTCTATTGGTTTTAATTATGGTTTATGATGTCTGATGCTAGCTTTTTGAGCACGACAAATATAAGTTAATACTACAAACCCAAATCTAAAATATTTTAACGTGTCAATCAACAATTGATGTGCGAATAGTCCTGGATTGGATACACCACCAATTGAGGCCGCTTAGGCATAGAATCAATGCACGAAACCCGGTAATGAGGACTTTTTGGAGACTTTGGGACTGTCTTGTATTGAAAAATGGCCTCCTTTATAGAAAATTTATATCTGAAGATAATACTTAGTTCAGAGTGCAAACGGTTGACAGTTTGGAATGACGGAAGCTCTACAGAAAGATTGGGAACGGTTCTATGTTGTGGGTATGCGAAAGTCAGTGGTTAAGTATAAATACATAGATCCAACGGTTAATGAATTGTAGTAAGTTGAAAATATTGTTGGAAACACATCAATTGACTCGAACCCAAAATTGATGTTCTTATTACAATTTGAAACGGCAATGTATAAAAATGATACTGTTACCTACTTTTAATAAATTCATTTAAAATTCAGCTGTGTGTTTCTCGTAAAAACACCCGGACCCGTCGATTTATATTTTTAATGTGATTTCATTGATGATAGATTCACGTATATGTACGTACCTAAAGGGTAGTACAAAAATGATAGATATAGGATCTTTAGATTTATTTTTTCAAATTAAAAAAAAACATATTTTTATTTCAGCAGTATGTTTGAAAAAATGGCCAGATCCGTCGATTATTATCTTGTTATGAAGTCTTTTTGTTGATAAATTAATGTATACATACCTACACAGTAACCCAAAATAAGTTACGACTATGAACAATTTTTTTTAAGATTTTTTAAATCTTGCATCGAATTCTATGGATTTTCCATGCACCATGTCCTATACCTCTACTTAACAATTATCGAAAAAATACTTTTAAACACGTAAATAACAAATAAGTATTTCTGTTGATTTATTTGTCAATTGAGTAAAACATTTCATTTTGCGTATATCTTCTTTCTTTTAATTTTTGGTATTTCTGAATGTTGACTCGTCACCATAGAAATTGTATGACAATAACTTCAAATAACATAACTATAGAGTTTTTTAAATACATCGCACGTGTTAATAATATGTTCAATCGTACTTTTTTCGGTTACTGTTTAGATATTTACCTAAAATTCGATGTAAAATTTAATAAAATATTGGGGTTTTCATTTGAAAAAATGAATTGGATGTTCGTAACTTTTTTTGGGGCTGCCCGGTATATATCAATTTACTGTAAGAAAACTACGTTAAGAAATATAAGCATTCTGCAAAAAACACACGGCTGAATTTTCAATAAATTAAAACATTGCTTATGTTTGTTTAAACTTTCTGCATTGTATACCTACGTGCTCCGATTTTGATGATTCTTCTATAATTAAAAATAGTAGTGTAGAAAAACTCCCAAAAATCTCCTCTAAAGTGGTTAGCATGGACAAATTTTTCGATAATCGAAAAATTGGTACAGCAAAATTAGGTAAGAGGTCATTTTAGGAAGTTTATTCAAAAAAACTACCATTCTAGAGATAGAGCCCTTGAAAGGGGAAATCATTTTACATATGTTGTTACTGTAAGTTTTATATTTGATATAGGTATTTTCTGTTTACACTAAAAAGTTAAAATAGCTTTTTATAAAAACTAGGACCGACTTTATTATTTGATGCATTGGTATTCACGAAATAATAATAAGTCTTTGATGCTTATACATTTTTAGTTGGTGCCAAAAATCTTTTATCTACTTATAATTGCACCACATTTTATCTTTTTTTATCCGTTATATTACCACCGAAGTCTTTCCCTCGGCTGATATTGTTCAAATTTTCTCTACAAAAATAAATTTATGATATTTTTGGAAAAATTTTGATGGTTCGAAAAATGTAATAGTTATATATAAATAAAATATTGGGTGAGCACCATGGACATATTTATTGAATCAACTCTTACATGACATTAAACTTATATCATCTGACTTGTGGTAATAACAACGTCTTATCATCACCAACTGCTTCCCAATTGAATAGGATGATCAGCATAACGCGGGAATGGTTTTTTCTTTCCCGATGCTACTGAAGGCTCCACAACTAAGGAAGATCCATTGTAGTTGAAACGATTCAACTTGTCTATTGCTCTATCAGCAGCTGATTGATCAGGACAGTCCACGAAAGCGTAACCACCTCTTTTGACAAGTACACTTGTACATGACAGATTCTGCTCATTGAACAGATGTCTGATGTCGTTTTCATTAGTTTCAGCTGGTAGGTTTCCGATGTATAGTTTACTCATGGATATGGGTGGTATTTTCGCTGGTGTAGCCATCAAAATATCCCAGTTTCACAGAAATAGATAGAATATTACACAAAACTCTAGAAACTGTACTTGTCACTGCATTCGAGGAATAACTGACATAAGGATCTAAATAAGTCATTGTTTCAAATACTGGGTGTTTACTACAATCACAAATTCTGTTCTTTTTTTCTCAGTGCGTACCCTATCCCTACCCTGCGAGGAATTTAGTTTCATCTTAATAACACTAAATGAGGATAATATTTTTGCAGACATTCGATTTAAATGAAACAAAGCCTATATTCTGCTCCAAGCCAAGCTCTATTTACCCGTATCCGTAACTGCATTAAAACCTGTTCAGTAATGAGATGAGATGTACAGGGTGGCCAAATAATCGTGCAACATATTATGTCTCGGTAGCTACTCATTGTAGGTGCTTGCGGTAAAAAATGATGAATAGTTCCCAAGAGGAAATGCGGGAACTTTTAAGGCATATAAGATGGCCTTTAGGGAGCGTAATCACTATCTTGCATTTATAAATGTCATGTTTTCCAAATTTAGGCAGCCAAACTTAACATTATTTGTCTCAAGGACCAAAATTGTGAAATTTCATAAAAGATCCAATTTAATGATATCAGTTTTTGCCATTATAAAATAGCAAAATTATGTCCAACCAAGCAAGTGAAAATCGATATCTGGACCTAACATAAAATATCGGAGAACAATAATTTAATGAGAAAATTCAATGAATTTTGATAACTTCTTCAATTCATTCATTCTCAAATTTTCAATAAAAATGCTATAGGTATTTTGATATTTTTCTAAATTTGTTTATGATATTAGGTAAAGCAATAAATTGATCTACATTAAAATAGAAAAATGGCCTTTTTTGTGTTACCTACTTAAATCACTATTTCAGAACTAGGAATATAAACTTTCGAAAAATTTTTTTTTTTTTTGAAATTTGAATCATCGAAGGTTCGCATTAGGTACATTTGCTTTTGTAAGTATCTGGATAACAGATCAAACTCCAGGTAATAAACAGATCACCCTGTATGTATAGATTGTGAATTCGAGTGATTGTTCATATACTAACACTAATGCTTTCGTATGCACTATTCTAAACTATTATTAATGATTCATATAAATATCCATAACGGACCCTTAAATGCAGACCGTAGTAATAAAATCCTGGAAGAGAAGAAGGATATAAACTATAAATCTGGAATTAAATCTCTTTGAAAATACTTGCTCCAAATATAGTGAAGTCCGTTACGGTTGTTCCATTGCGACAAAGCAATTTGGGTGTTCATTCACTTTTTACTATTTTCCCATTTACTCTTAGGAATACACGTTAATCATAGAGATGGGTATTTCTCACTTATCAGATGGTCTGTTCTCACACTAGTCTGAAAAAGGGAAATAAAATAGCAGAAAATTCTCTACCACTTAGATTAATAGTCATTATTATTTTGCAGTGATTGCTTCGGGTTAACGGAAAATGGTTTTAATTTGATGATATAACACAAAATTGATGTATCATTGGGGACGTTTGGCGGAAAAGGAAAAAAGTTTAGCATTAGGAAAGTCAAGGATTGATACCAGCATATTCTGAAATCATTGAAAATGTGTGAGTGGTCAACAATGTGCATTACTGATAAAACACTAAAAAATACGAAATAAATACTTTTTACAAAAAAAGTAGCGGCATTATTTATTAGTACATCAAAATAATGTGGATTATATTGTTGCTGGTTCGTTTGAAGTTGTTGCCAAAATTGTTCTATATATCTGCCTACAACAGCACCACTTCAAAATTACCAGCACAGTTTAAATTAATATTAAATTGAAAAAATAATAACTGATGTGGAACAAGTAGTCATTGTTTGAAATTGACCCTCTCTTTATAATTTTCGACAATGCCGTCAAAAAGAGACACCTGAAATTTAATAACCCATCCCCAGTTCCTAAACAAAAAATTCAAAATAATGTTGATTTTAGTGCTGGTGCTTTTGAAGTTGGTTCCAAAAGACTTATATATATATATCAACAACTGCACCACTTCAAAATTACCAGCATCAATGGAATTAACATTATTTCGTATTATTCTTTGCACTAACTAATAAGTCATTTTTGTCGTAAAAAGTATCAATTGAAGTTACTATTCCCTTTCACGCGTTAAAAATGGTGTATCCTCATTTTCATTTCATTTCATTTCTCAAGAAGCTTCATAACAAAATACTTTTTCTTTTTTCGCACACATCTCCGAAATTACTGAACGGATTTTAATGCGGTAGATAGAGCTCAATTTCCTCTAAATCGAATATCAGTAAAAAATATTCTCTATAAAAGTTATGATGGAACTAAATTCCAAGCGGGCGAAGTCGCTAGTCATGAAATAAATTCGGTCCCAATGGTGAAAACTTAACAATTTTCCATTTTTGAGTTGTAGGAAGGGAACACCTATTACTCACAATTTGAAGGGCTTCAACTCAGAAATCCTAGACAACTGTGAAGAATCTCCGATTTATTTCTGGAAACTGAAAATGATCTCTTCTTCAATACCTAATTATGAAATCAAATTCTCTATTTTCTCTATATTCTCTTAACTGCCATTGAAGAATATCGTTAATAAGAACTACATTTTTGACTTTTCATTTTTTAAGCAACAATTAGCTAGAAGTCGTTTTTTGAATATGCGAAGAACCATTTATTCATATATCACATATAAGCCAAAAAATGTCAAACTTCCCCTATTTTGTTCTCGAATTCGCTTCGCTATGCATCATTGTTTGAAGATGGCGGCCGATTCACATCACAGCGTTGAATTTTTATTATTTGCATATGCTTCGATGTTTTCTAGTAGAGGACCATGTAAACGCAGATCCTGTTACAAATGTGAGTTTAGATCCTGTGACTTTTTCAAGGACCTCTGTAAATATTGATTCTGACAATTTATTTACATAAATATATACCTACTGTATCAAAAATTTATTGTGGAATTTATCAGGTTATGCAGTATAGCTTTACAGAGTTGTCATATTGGTTCATAATTGCATGAGCACATTTTTTCGTTTTAATAGGTGGTATTTGGTTATTAGGATACTCGTTTTTATGGTGTTTCCTATTGTGTGACACTACTGTGACTCGATCTATTGCAGGTAAAATTATTCCTCCTCTGTGACTCGATAAATTTGTACCTGACGAGGACCCCAAATTAGTTCCCGGTGCGTGACTACCATGAAATAAATCAAAAATGCTCCACAATATATACCTACTATTACCCCCAATCATCTTATTGTCTTACTTCACTCATGTGAATAATAATCATGAAATTATTAAATATATTTATTGCTAGAAATGTTAAAACATGAATAAGAATAATGTTTAAATGATTTTACAATCATTGCATTTTTATGATGTACGCCAAATTGGATAAGAAAACGTCAGTGTCCAGTCTTTCTTCAAGGAAGTCTGCAACTGTACGGCGTATTATTTCATCCAGCTGTACATACTTCGTTTTGCTCCGTTTCGGTGACATATGCAACTCCACTTGAATTTGAATACTGTTGTAGTGGGACGCCACTATTTTAAGAGCTTGCATAGTTCGAAGAAATTGGGATTAATTTTAGCAATTTTCAAATTTAGGCGGCTATGCCATCCTTCCAAAGAGTTGGTTGTTAGGTGCCTTTGATTGTAGCATCTTCCCGAAAATTTCATTATTAAGCCACTGTTCCACGAAATAATCATTGAATATTTGCAGAAGTGGATGATCTTAATAACACTCCATAATCCAAATCCAACCTTCGTCCAGTTTCTCGGGGGTAAGGTGGGACAAGGCAGCACATATGCTTATGTGTATTCGCAGTTTTTCAGTTTCCTTATACTCCTTGACCAATCCAATCTCTTGCACTTTTCGCCATAAACAGTGATTGAAATGAAAATTGCAGCCAGTAATAATAATATCGGGGAGCGTCTTCTTAGTACCCCACCGGTTTCTATCATTGCTTTCAAGAATCACTGTTAATCCATTAACGTTGAGAACCTGCTTCAAAACCCTAAAATTTGGGACCTGCTGAGTCACACATCGGGAATAGATTCAAGGTCCTCCTCAGGTATAACTAACGAGTCACAAATAAGGAAAAATTTTACATGAAAAAGGGCGAGTCACAGAACACATAAGGAAGGAACCGTTTTTACCTAAACAATCACAACATACAGACCAAATTTTAAATATTAATATTTTTCTAAACGGCTTCAATGAACTTTTAAATTACAGAAATTGATACCTACTTAATAAAATAATCAATATATTCAGTAGTATGTTTTTTCTAATATAAACTGTGAGAGATACACACTTCAAATTGGTCCTACTTCCCAGCTTCCTGTACGTACGTCATACAAGCCTATCATCATAATGTCCATAATGATAGTGCGGTATTCAGAAGCGGAAAAGAGGGTCGGGTAGGTACATATATCAGGTATTTTTGAATCGAGGTCAAATCAAATGGTGGGCAAACCCTTTTTAACAATTATTATGTGCCCAACCTATTTCCGACGTTCACGGTACACTTGGTTTCCCTTTATCTCTTGAGTTACATCATCGTTCCCGTTGCAATCGGGGGTATATACCTTTTGGTAACTTGATTGTACAGAGCCACTTTCTCATCGACCGCGAAGCGTTTGTACCGGATTTATGAGGTGGAACAACGAATACAATGATGATCTTGAGGACATTACAAGCAAATGCTAACGAGAGCTGTTTGAGAAGGATATATTTGACGAAAAATCTCGACTGTTGAATGCTAATGGCATGTTAAACAATAAACTAGTAGTAGTCAAGCCATGTGGAAAAAGGATGATCTAGTAAATAGTTTGAGTTTAAAAATTAAATTATGTTAGTTATAATAAAGGTGTTCGTCCTCGAAACCAAATTCAAACCATGAAAAGCATGCACATTTCAATTGCGATAGGACCGATTCTAAAATACACAATATTCAAATTTAAATTTCTTTGAGTATTCGGCAAATGAAAATTAGGAGGTGGAACTCCGATAGTCATACTATATATTATAACAAATGCATGTGCATTCCAATTTTGGGAGGACCGAAATTGAAATACGCATGCCTCAAAACCACAGAACACAGTTGGAAACAGTTTGAATCTGGTCCAAACTGTTGCTTGAACACCCTTAATATATTGAATTAACTGTGCCATTTTTGTCCCTTTGTCCTTATGCAGCAATAGATTGGCCTGCAAGATCTCCCCAATTATCACCATTAATATTCATATCTCCAAAATATTATATAGAAAACAAAATTTTAGAATCTTATAAACTGATGACAACCACTAAAATAACGAATGAGCGATTGTGTAATGCCATTTGACATTCTTATAACAGACTTGGATATAATCAAATAGAACAAGGAAGGAATGTTTAGCATCAAAAATATAAAACATTTGTTCTTGCAGTTTATTTTGTTAATACAAATGTTTCCATAAATTAACTTGTTCAAATAAAAAAGAATATTTGTGCGTCTTTATCCTTTATGTAATCGTTTGACATGCATCCGATTACAATGAAAGCATGATAACCTGTTTTGGTTGCACCCATTCAAAAATCCAACTAAAAGAGGTGAATGTTTCATTGTCCATTTTGTGGCTTCTTATAATAGTCATTCGATTTTCATATGTGTTGTACTTTCAATAATAATTTATTAATTATTAGATTTATAATAAACTTGCTGAATTTAGATATAAAATTTGATTACGAAACTGCCATAAAGTTTATGTTTGTATGTGGTAGGTAATTAGTTATATCTGTTTGGTGTAGAAACGTTAGTTGTTAGATTCCATATGACAAATAAATGCTTCTAATTGCTACTCTGTAGATTATAACATTGTCTTGGAGCAGATTCTCATTTCGCGAAGTAGTCCTATGTTTTATAGCGAGCCTATTACAAGAAATAACTAGCGATACTGCAATTCCATTCCATAAATATTTTGTTTCTATAAATAATAAAACTGAAATTGTCTATTCCACTTTTATGTACATCATATAAAATAGACTGCATTGTTATTTCAAATGGAAAACACTTTTGAGAAATGTGAAATGAAAAATACGACCGAAATATTTATAATGGATATAATACATTTCAATGAGTTTTTTATATAGTTTCTTATTATCAGCAATTGACAAGCCTGTTCTGATGGATACATTAAATTGGAATTGGTAGTTTTAAATTTTTTTATCTATTCTCGTATTCTGACTTTTCTTATTTCATATTTTTTCTTCGGTCTGTGCATGGGCGAAGTTAGATATACTTATCTACCATTCGATAGTATGTTTAATTTTATGAATACTTATTTATTAATAAACATGCTCCGGTATGAGGTTTATTCTTGCATTTGAGAGTGGGCTGCTGAACAATGATTTGAATTTGAGAAATTCAACGTTTTTTTTTTCAAAAAAATGTAAGGGATTTTTTTTCTCAAAAATCGATTTCCTGAGGCCTTAAAATTCAACATTTCTCTTAAGACCTGAACGGTTTTCGCCTTGAAAGTCGAAGAAAGTCTTCTACCGGTACCCATAACCAATACCTACTTCATTTCTTGCATACCTTTCAGAATTACGGGAGTTTCTCAAATACTCGTAGAGAGAGTAGAGAGCTATGAAGTTTAAGGTAGTTATCGCGTAAATTCGTTTTCGACAGATAACTTTTAAATTTCAGTTTTATACGGTTTAGAATGCCTTCTTTCCTATAGCAAAGTTTCCTGTGAATTCGCAAACGATTTTATTCACATTTACACTATGTCCTAGGTGAACACGATAAATGCAGTGCGTGCGTTGCGTGAGAAGCGGAGAACGTAATGTGTGATCAAACTGGAGTATGTCCAAACTGAACACGGTATGCGTGCGATGCGGCCATATCGCATCGGACGCAGTGTTTTAAAAAACAAATTGTTTGTTTCTGCCTGCAGCCGTTGAGATTCAAAAACGAAATGTTTTGTAGAATAAACGAAATCGTTGATAAAGAATGGGGTTATGTTTATTATTTAATTTCATTTATTGCGACATTAATAAAATTTGATAAAACTATAGTTCAGGGCCACTAAGACAAAAACTACGATTTTTTCTGGATATAGGTACGTATTTTGGGGCGTAGATTATGAAAATGAAATCAAACAAACAGTTAAGTGATAGTAATATTTGATCTATCTCTATAAATTTCATGCTTCCTTTTTATCTTTGTACTTTCTTTACAATATTTACTCTTGCCAAAGTATATATATCTAAAGAAATATTTTACGTGCTATTTCTATTGAGGCCATAGTTCACAAATACATATATAAATCTAAACTTGTAAACGCACGCAACGCACATATCGTATTTACATAGGACATAGCGTAGGTACAGTTTGATCGCATACGTTCCCCGCATCGCACGCAACAGAGGCACCGCATACATCGTGGTCACCTAGGACATAGCGTTATTGTACATCCAATAACGTTTGAAAATAAAAGTCTTATATAGATAAAAAGAGAATAAAATTGAAAAACTATATATTGCGAATATTTACGATTTTCCTGAAATATATTCTTCAAAGAAACACTGAATATCACTTATACATCTTCCGTTCTTCGTCATTTTAGTATTGTTAGGTGACGTTTGCCCCGATAATAATTTGCCAAGATTATCATTTTTATAAGCTTCTTTTAAAACCAATAAATCTGGTAATAATGTTTTTTTCGTCACTTCATTCCTTAAACAATCTTTTTTTCGCGAGACATTTTGATGATATTTCTTCTAATATTTGCACATCATACGTTGCATTATGGAAATGTCCTCTTTTATCTAGTAGTGTAGTACCTATATTGGTACAGTATTAAATACATTACACTTCAATTTTTTTGCAAGAAACAAATATTTTTTATCAAATTATCATTTTCTGCTTGGATTTCCTTTTCTCGCCTTAGGTATATTAAAATTTTGTAGCTTCTATAGCATTCGCTTTTGAATAAATAATCTACCTTTTGACAGCAATTGACTAGACATCATATTATTCAAATTTAAAATTTAAACGCTCAGTAACTAACCTTGCTTCTATCAGTAACTTGACAATTCTACGTTGCTACATTCCGTCTCTAACGCGACTCTATATTCTATTTATTACTCTATGGTCTCTAATAAAAAAATATATCAACCTTAGTGTGTAAAATGAACTGTTCATAGTCAAAAGTTTTTGACAGATGTTATCTTTGAAGACATAAAAAGTGAGAAAGTACAAGAAATAAAACATTAAAAATATTGTCGTACTCTCTATTGAAGATGTTTTTATAAAATAAATATATAAATATTGACATAATATCCAAAAATTTTGACGCATATTACCTGGCCAATAGTTGTCATTTAGTAGAATTATCATTGACACAAATCAAATGTGTCAACTTTCAACGAATAAGTTATGTTTTTAAATTTAAATAAAACAATGGGTCATCTCCACAGCATTATAATTCTTGTAAAGTCTCATATTGAGTTTCTGTAAGTTAAGAAATAGAATAAGATCAAATGTTAAATAAAACGAATAGGTTACGTTATTTCACAGAGCACCGGAACGAGACATATATTAGCCACGAACTCGCATTAGCCGTGTCAACAGCAGACACCTGCTAGCGTTAGCGATCTAGTCAAACGGAATAACTGACAGTGCAAATGGAATTTAACATAACCTGCCTTTACCATACATACAGATTTTATAAAAAAACTGCTATTTGCAGTGGAATATCTAATAATAATTTTTCCATTTATTTAGATCTGCTTAATCAAATTGTGGTAAATAACTTTGATATCTGGGGACACGACAGAGCCCCCGCCAAGTCGAGACAGCCGTACTATATCCTTTTATCGAATTTTTGAAGCAGTTCAGGACACAACATTCCTAAATTTCAGTTTCGTTTTCATAATCATAAAAATGATTATGATTACGTTCAAATACCGCTCCGAGTTCGTGCAACTCCTCACGCTGGCATTGGAGTACTAAGTACTGACTACTGACCAGTACTGAATTACTGACCCACAGACAGAGACATAGACAGAATATGTGCGCGTAGCCAAAGTGCAGGGTTGCCGGTTCCTCAGTTATTATTGGCATTTGCTAGTATTTTAGCGCTCTACCAGTAAAACAGTAAATATACTGATTATATTGCCATATTCTGGTGGAATTATTGGAAAACGTTTATTATTAGCCATGCACATAGACTATCCATAGCTAACGTACAAGAAATATTACCTGAGAAGAAACAAAGGAGAATTGCATAAAAATAGAAATGAGATCCATTAAAAACATAAAATGTAAAAAATGCAAATCACGCAACACAATCCTTCCAACGCAAAACGTGAGATCACATGTAAAACCAAGTCATTTAGCTCCTATCTATGGAAGTCCCTATTCAACAACATTTTCATAAATTTGGTCTAATTATTTACTCACCATCATTTACAGTCACCGAATAATTATTAGACATCTTTATTTCTATAATACATGTATACTGACTTGGCAATCGAACGACAATAATCACTTAAAAATTAAAGTATTTTAAAGACTTAGTAGCTTGTTCTTACGTGATCATGTTGTCGTGATATTTGAATATACCTACCTACATCCTACATGTATAATGTTTTAAAATCTAAGTTTATAACGCTAGTGTATTATATTTCATTGGTATTTGATTTTTTCTCTCAGTGAGCCCCGCGATTGCCAAGTCATTATACATGTATTATATAAATAAAGATGTTTAATAATTATTCGGCGACTGTAAATGATGGTGGGTAAATAATTAGACCAAATTTATGAAAATGTTGTTGAATAGGGACTTCCATAGATAGGAGCTAAGCTAAATGACTTGGTTTTACATGTGATCTCACAACTTTTTGCGTTAGACTTGCATTTTTTTACATTTTATGTTTTTTAAGGGATTATATTTTTATAAACTAGAAATATATTTTTGATGTCATTTTGACAATTGAGTGAACGGCTAACTAAAACTTTGTCCAAGTCGAGAATTTTGAGTTTGCTGTGGACACAGTGCACATCCTCTATGACTAATATTAGAGCACATGCATTTTCAGAAAATGTCAGATATGTTGTTTTTTTTTAATTTGGTTTGAATCTGTTCCAAGAATAAAGCTATACAATGATTGGTTAGTTCTAAGATTTTAACAACAGCCCTAACATTGTTACGACTATTATTATTCAAGGGTCTGATTCGTTTGTTTTTTTACTGATTGTTCAATTCAAAGGTTTTCTAAGATAACATTTTTTTTCTAATCTTGTCTTTTATTTGACCTGTCAAATGAAAGATCTTTGAAATGTTTACAATATTATATAAAGCTGGAACGTCCATATTAGAATGGTAAAACTTTCTTCATAATAATTTATTCATTATTTGTCAATGGCTTTGCTTGAGTTGGTCCTAACTCTAGTAGGTAATGAAATATTGTGTATTTCTTGTCAGTAGTGATGCGCAAAGCAAGACCCCTTGGTATTGGTCTTGGTATTGCATCAAATCCTTAGTCTTGGTCTTGGGTCTTGGTCTTGCATATACGGTCTTGGTATTGGTCTTGGTCTTGCTGCAAGACTTGCAAGACTTTGCAAGACTCTTGCAAAAATTTTGATTTTTATAAGTGTGAAAAGCTGTTGCGATTTTAAACCGTAATTGCTTCATCCAAATGAAGAAGAACCCTGCATATGTATGGGAAGTATGTAATTCATAATCTTATAAGATTGCCTATAATTATATTATCATTTGAAATGGATAAATATCGACCGTATAAAAAAATTGTCATTGTCCAGAACAAACACGCCTTGTAATGTAGAATAAGTAATGAGAATAAAACTAGGTGCCTAGAATTAAGTTAGGGCAAGTGAGATGCGTAAAAGTTTATAAATTAATAATCACCATACACATAAGAGAATCGTATCTTACTAGCGCGACTTAGTCTGCTTGTGTTTTCTTGGTATCGTCCGTCCCAACTGAGCACTCATTTTACTACATACTTCTACTTCATACTTCTATTTCATAATTCATTTTCTAGCTCATTCTACAATGGTTTTGTACCATTTTCTTTAATAAAATAGAAAGAATCTCTGAAAGAGATTTAATACGCGCATTTATAAAACTAGGTATCTATTTAAAAAGTCAGTCGTGTGAATATCTCAGTTGAGTTAGTTAATCAGCATGATCGAAAAAATAGATTCAAAATAAGGGCAATATAAAATTTCAAATATCTCCAAAAGTGCCAACTGGATAAATGTCATCAACAAAATTCAGATTTATAGATTATTCTTAACGTTTGCTTAAAACATTCTGCGCGATAGAAAAAATAATAAAAATAAAAAACCATGTAGTTTACTTTCCCCTGGCTATGAACTGTCGGGATTCTTTGAAAACAGCTCGGTAAGGGAAATCCTAGAAGGGTTGAAATTACGGTATAGGTATAGGGTATTTAAGAATTTTTTGAAATCCGGAAATCCTAGAAGGGTAAAATGAACTCGCTTTTCACCCAAAAACTTTTAATTCAATATTTTTAGAATCTGTAAAATAAAGATTGATCATAAGAGAGTTCAAAGATTAAATTAATTAGGTTATTTATTAGCATTTCTTATCTAATCATTGAGTAAAATAATATGTTTCCTACCAATTTGGTGTTTGGTTACGGAACTGCAAGAGTCTTGCAAGTCTCGCAAGTCTTGCAGCAAGACCAAGACCAAGACCAGGTTAGTCTTGGTATTGGTCTTGCATCCCAGTATTGGTCTTGGTCTTGGGTCTTGGTCTTGCATAGACGGTCTTGGTCTCGGTCTTGGTCTTGCAAAATTGCAAGACCAAGACCAAGACTGCAAGACCAAGACCAGTCTCGCAGCATCACTACTTGTCAGCGTTAAAATGCACTATTATAAGGAATATTAATCGTTAATTTATTATTATGATGATGTATCATAAATCCTGATAATGTAATATTAGATTTATTAATATAGAGCCATGTACCACCAGCAAAGATTATCCTTACGTTAGTAATGACTAATGAATTTCCTCGAATAAACTATTAATCATCTCATAATAATTATCGGGATCGAACAGTGTAAAACAGAAGGAAAGATGTTTGACTATCTTATAGGCAACACAATCGGTTGTATTTTATCTATCATTCAATAGACAGACTTTATCTACTATTTTCATTGAATGACACTGAATGATGGCCGCTTTAGTGATTGTGTTTTTATCTAAAGAATTTTTGTCACGGGAATCTTCCACATAAAATCTGTTAAAAAAAATTATATAAGAAAGAGAATGGCTATAGCTTCGGGAAAGTTCAAAAGATATGGAAGTAATGTATTGTGGATAAAAACTGTCCTACCAGGATATCTTTGCCCAATTAGTTTAGGCAAAGTAATAAAATCAACAAATTGTCTATAGGTAGATTTAAAAAGTTATATTATTCTCCCAATCAAAGTTTTGAGTTCATTATCAGCTGCTACAAAAATAACTTTTTCGGAATGTCTGTTTTTACTGTTATCGTAGATATTAACGTAACAGCTTGTAATAATCCTTCTAGTGTTCGGAATAAATTCCTGTAGGATTTGCGAAAGACAGGGGGAGCCGATGATACTAAAAGTTTTCAAGCTGAAATTGAACAAAACCGATCTACAATAATCACTTAGAATGGAAGGTGTATACACGCGATGGGGCTAATTAGGGAAGGAAATGTTAAACTTTCATCTTCGGTAAAATTATTTGCTGGAATGTGTTATTATTATTATCATATTGAATGCAAAATGCTCTTTCGCATTAGATTTATTGTAAAATATTGTCAAACAGCAATTTATCTGGTACCATCTATTTCTGATTGAATTATATCGAGGATTTTGTATTATTAAAGCTTGAATGGAATGACTAGCAAATGGTGTTGAACTAGTTATAACAGTTATTCACATCTCATGAGGTAAGACTCTAGAGGATATCACTTTCTTTATCCACAATATATAGAATAAGGAGCACTATTTGGATGCAACGCACACGAAATTCCAGGAATTTTGTCTGGACATTTCGGTATTAATTTTGCAAACAACAAATCCGAGTCGTTCAAAAGATTTCTTCTGGAGAAATTGTATTTAAGAAAGATCAATATCTCTTCAAAATCTACAGCTAGCTATGACACCACTGCTTTTTGCCCACGATTTGTAACTAATATAAAGACACATATCGATATACGCATCTTTTTCAGTTACCACAAACAAACAATATTTATGTTTTAATATAAGAGATGAATCTATTTTCACTTTTCTCGTGATAAGAATCATTAATATACCATTGCGATATAATTGCAAATATTGTTACGTGGATAGTTGATCACTTACTTCTGGTTATTATTCGTTTTTGTATCTATTTGTTTTGCTACCTTAGTTGCTATAGTTGCGGCTTCTGTATTTCATAACAGTTGTTTAGGCCTGACTTCTTGTAAATAAATGCGGTCATGGTTATTTTGAGTCAATCATAATAAATTTAAAACCATGTCAGTATTAAAGATATAGAAGATGTTCAGAGAATATTATTTATATAAATAAAACAAAATCCAAAATTCTAAAGCATTTTAAAAAACTTCTCTTATGTGAGAAAAGCCAGGTATAGGTACTTAATTAAACAATTGCATATTTTATTAATTCATAATAATCATTTATATTTGAAATACACTAATCACAAATGGACAAGCAATTTATTTAAAATAATTCACCGAGCTGTATGAATAAATTTTATATCAATGATAAAATATTGACAGAAGTGCAGCAGCAAACATTATTTAATTTCAATAGAATGGGATTTTGACATCGATGATAGAGATTGAAATCATTTAATATTACGTAGATCTGATTTTCAATATGTAAGAGATATATTTTTTTTACAAAACATTGGATCGACGTTATTAGGTGCACTGAAAAATACAAAATAATATTAATTCTATTGGTGCTGTAACTTTTGAAGTTGTGCAGTTGGAGTTAGATTGACAACTTTTGGCACCAACACTTTTGAGTGTAACATTAGTCACGAAAATCGTTGAACGTTCACTAATACCAATGAAGATAGTAAGTACTTATCCTATTATCCACTTATATTCTTTGCATGTAGTTGTAATTATTGAGATCTCAAAACATCGCTGCGGAAATACGCAAGTATTTTAGATGTTACCATTTTACCACCGCTGTAACTCGAAAACCGTAACTCTAAGGAAAAAATGTTCAAGATGAATGTTGCTACAAATAATTAGGTCTTTCATGTAGTATCCACAGATTTTCAATTTTCGAAATAAATTGCCCTCTCCACATAGCAAAAATACACATATTTAAGAGTTTAACATGCCTCCAAATTGAAAATCCTAACTCTTCTGAAGAAATGTTCAATTTAAATTTCCGGAAATAGTCCTACCCCCTTCTTGGGCGGTTTTTGGATGGAAGGAGATTTCGGATTTGCGTTTTTATAAATATGGGACCATTTTTCAAGCCTGCTCTTTTAAAAAAAAACAGATATTCGAATTGTTTACCTCCTCCGTTCGGAGTTCAACGGTCAAAATTACCTATGTATAATTTTAAACAGTTGATTTATCCATAAGATATATTAATTTATTCAGTGAACTTGTTGATGTAGCTTTCTTCATATTTTCGAACTTTAGATAAAACATTCATACCAATTAAATACAATTACAGAGGCAAAAGCTTAGTATGAGAAATGTTGTAAATTCATCAGTTTGACAGTTGACTGTTTGGGTGGAATATAGGTGTCAAGTATTTTTATTAGAAAGAATTTTGACATATTGATGAAGCGATAAATTTTTCAAAAATTGGTTGAGACATTGAAAGTAACTTCTGATGTGGAATACCATCAACTTTGTTTCACATTTGTACGCCATATTGGATTTAAACAGATTTTAAAAAGGGAAAGGAAAAAGACAAAATTAGTTGTAAAAGAAAAAAAAAATAAAATATAGTTTTTGTGTGAATTTGGCAACTTGGTTTGTAAAGCAATAAAATGCAATGAAGATCATATTACTGTTGTTTTTAAAATTATCAGCAATATCCTCCAAGATGTTGGAGCAAAAGTTCTGATTAAGTTTACCGTTATTTTCTGATTAGAATGGAAAAATATCAGGGAGACTACGTTTGCTTCCCTCTCTCAAAAATGATGGAAATAAAAATAAAAACTTAGCTTGCCCTAATAGTAAAATATCTACTAAATCGATTTATGATCCTAATCGAATTTAATACATCATCGATGTAGGTATAGGAAAATTCAATATTTATAGCAAATATTGATAGATGTAACGCACAGAGACTAGGAGAAAATTCATTCATTAAAATTGATGGAATTAAACGAGTGATGCTGAAAATCAAAGCAACCTTAATTATAAATCATTTCGGAAAGGGTAGATAGGTACTTGTATCAGTTGTCTATGTAGAGGAAACTCCAGCCAAACATTAATTGAATTCATTCATAAAAAATCTGAATTAGATTTATAAATGGATTGTGGATTATCGAATAACATGAACAATTTAAATAATACAACAAAAATTTGACTATTTTACTGAAATTTCGCATACACTGAAGGGATATAACAATACCGCTAATTTTATCTGTGTTTTTCAAATTTAAATATTAGCCGCGATCCTTCTAATTTTCAATTTTCCAAGAAACTACCGCCGAGCTCTAACTAGGCGACTCTAAAATAAACCCCAATCTTTTTTGTCCAGGATATTGAGAATATATATTTTTTTCTTCTTAATTATGTTTGCCTAAAGTTATAACTTGAACAAATTATAACTTTACTTGTTATTATTCTAGAGATTTTTATGATTAAAGAACCACACTCCTAGTGAAGGCTTCTCATTTCAATTCGAATATTTTGAAAATGATTGATTATATCGAGTCTGAACTAGTTCCAGTTGACTCATTATAATATGGTGGAATCATTAATGAAGTCAAAGAGATTATTTCATGTGGAAATAAGAGACACAAGTAAGTAATATATAAATAATCATCATAGTTAAAATTACAATAACAATAATATGAGCATTGAACAATCCATTTCCTTACTGGGGCTTAGTCATTGATAAACCTAATTTCTATTCTTGTCTCAAAATTTATTCTCCATTCTAATAACGGGTTCTTCATCGAAGATCTATTAAAATATTGTAATACCAAACCATCGATTGCTACCAAACAAATGTCTTAAAATTTCATATAGAAAAAAGTCTTGGAAAAACTGGATTACAATTTTCCCATTTTATATACTTATGGCAAGACGATTCATTACCAGTACCTACTTGAAAATACAAAATAAGATAAATTATGTTGGTACTGGTGATTTCGAAATAAAGCTAGACACCTACAAGACTCGATAATAACTTTGAGAGTACCAGCACCAATAGAATTAAGCTTGTACAGGCACGAAGTCTGTGTAATCAGAATTGAAACATAATTTAATTATTAATATAAGTTTATAGACATTATTAGTCATTCCATGAAATATGAGTATAATCTTTCCGCTGAAAGTTCAGAAAAACATTAAAAACTTAAAATGTGTAGGCTCTTATTGAATTATGTATATTTCTCGTGATTTGGATTATAGTCCAAATAAGTAAAATTAAAGTTCAATCGATAGGAAATTAGTTATAAAAGTTTTACGGCAATAATTATTCTGTCGCCTGAATGCGAGATCTTTCAATTCAAAGAGATAAAAACACGCGAGGGGGTAATATAATGCTAGAACATTGTTGGATTTATAGAGAGGGTTGGATTAGGCTTTGGTCTATAATAAAGAGCGCTTTATAACCTGGACATTGAATTAGTATAAATTACCATTATGAGTAACTTTTGGCAGAGACAACTAAGACCAATTTAGTTATTAATCTGCGAGTAGTATATTCTACTTTATTTACGACCAATATATAATTTCTGAGGTTTGCAACTAATAGATGCTTTATTTTCATTCATCTAAATAAAAATACACAAACACTATCTGTATGACGCTGTCACTTTTGAGTTTGTTGAGTTTTTGTTTCCATGGTATTATTCAACTTGAGAAATTGTGATTGACGTGAAAGAGGGAATAATGACTAATAACCTCTTTTCATTATTCCTATAGGGAATAATTTATGCTATTGTACTGCTAAAACATCAAGTATAATACTTACATTAAATATTAGTCGTAAATAAATAATATTATTATACATGGTGAACAAATGGTTTTTATTAAACCTTCATTTAAAAGGAGGACCTCCTATTTAATTTCATATTATTTCTTATAAAAAAAAAAGAAAAGACAAAAACTCACCAATGTGTTCAAAGAATTTAGTAGCTTTTATAAATTTCGATCTGAAAAAATATTCAAATATTTTTTTTAGTTCTATATTTATTATTTCGAATTTTATATTAATTTTACCATGATATTACCAAAATAATCTTCAATAATAAATATATGTTTTTTTTTATAAGGAGCTCAAAGGGTCTTCCTTTTTGTAATTGGCAATATCCAAATCATTTATAAAACTCTGATATGGCATTACTTCATTGCTCATCCGATAATTAATCGATAGTTAAGAGTTTTGTATTTTTAAGTTCATCTAAATTATGAAGTTAGATTTTGTAAATAATTTTTCGAGAAACCACATAAAAATAATCTACTGAGGTTAAATCGGTAGATCTTGCTGGCCACTATATTTTTTGTAACATTTAGGTATTCCTGAAAAATTTGTCAATATTCTCATAGTTACGTTTCAAGTTTGCTGATTACAGTAATGACAGAAAAAGGGACTACTTTTCTGGAAAAAAACATTATGGGTACAATCTTACTTTCAAGCGATTTTTGATTATTAAACTATAAGAAACAAAAAAAAATATAGAATGTGCTATTAAAAAAATCTTATTTTGCAATGCTGCATCCAGTATGTTTCTCAATTATTCAAGCAAACAACTTCACTTCGTAAAGCTTATATTAGAAAAAAAAATTACCCTATCAGAAATTAAAATATAAACATGATATGTTAGTTTTTGTACACGCTGTATATCTAAATGAATGAGATTTCTGTCAATAAATCAACAGCAAAGTTTACTAAATTTCCTTCGATTGAAAAATTTTTTGCTCAACCAAAGTTACTTATAACATAAACATGGTGGGAGTTTTCTCCTTAATCCAGAAATATTATTTCTGTTCATATCTGTGAATAATTTTGTTATATATATATGTATATATATGCTTTTAATCATAGTTACAATATAATATTTTTATGCATTTCATTGCATCATCTATTGAAGGAGGTTCTGGTCTATTTCGCTTTAATGAGAATACATCTTTCAATTAAAAAAAATATTCTAATTGATTTCACATTATTCAATATACAATTATTATCACTTTATATGTATGTATAAATACCTAATAAAGTGTAATTACCTGTTGCAAATTAACTATCAATAAATTCCATGAAATTGAACAGTTAATCTTAGTAAATCTAACTAAATCGGAGCTGATTTAATTATAAATTATATCTAATGCGACAATATGAACTATCCATTTACATGGAAGGAAAAGAAATTCAAGCCATTCCGGAATATAGGTTTGTTATATAGAAGTTTCAATAATTGAATATATTCATTAAAAAAACATCAATTTATATATTTCGTATGAAATATAATCGAGATCAATTCCCACAGCGAACTAGGGATCAATTGTTTATTACTGAACTCATATAATTGATCGCTTCATAATGAAACGGATCTATTTTATAATGAAATAGTCAATTGACTTTTATAGAAATAATTAATCGCTCCCAATATTGGAAGATATTAGTGAAAAAATGATGGATGTATTCACATTTTACAGTTTGTTAATAAGTGAGCCCGAGATGAAATGAAATATGTTTTTTTTCTACTTGGGGCAGGTTGGGGAAGACTATGATATAGTTTATTGCATATAAATCTTTTATATATTCTCAGCAACATACTTGCTAGAATAAATTAGATTCTAAATTGCAAGGAAATAAGACAGGGGGTGAATTAATATAAAATTAACATCCTAGCTTTCTAGTGTCTATTATTGGCTGTGGTTAAAAGACGAAGTTTTGAAAATTCCATCCAGCTAATTCTGGCCGAAAACAATTCATTAGAAATAACTGGCTTTCTTTCAGAATTGACTGTAAGAAAGTAAGTATTTCCGCAAAAGTTAAAATAGTAAAACTTGATAATTATTAAAATTCGTTAATCCGTAAACACTGATGATGATTCGGGTCCTTGTTGAATGAAATTTGAGTACCTGTATGAAAACAGAGTATACTTTCAAAGATGTACCTTTAAAATCATTACGTCACAAAAAAATATTTTTTTACGGAAACAAAGCAAGAAGAACCTCTAAATATGTGTGCGGGTGCAATGCTGATTATTCATAATCCATTAGTACCTATATAGTTCTTCCACACAAATCTTGAATAGTTCAGAAAGTGAAAAGGACTACCTAATAGAATCTACATTATTATTCAGTAACCAATCGCATAAGGATATTTTACGTTTTTTCCTAAATAGTGATAATGTTATAAATTCTTGGATATGAGTGGTAGTGATGATGCCTGAATTTATGTGTAAATTCTTGATCAAATTTGACGTAACCATAAGGTCACAGGATCTTACCGCGTATAAATTACCTAACAAAATAAAAATAGATATATACATTTGAACAATCAAAAAGATTTTGCATGCTCATTTGCATCTGTCGAAGTAATAGCCTTGTTGCCTGGTTTACCAGTTTATCACCATTGTCCACTTTCTTGTGGTCGCCGAAATATAGAATGTATTAATCTTCACAACTCCTTATGATACAGGAAACGAAAAGGAGACACTGATATTTATACAGGTAAATTTGCACTTACACGATTGTCAAGAATCTCCCTCGAAGAAGAATTGAGTTTTTTATTAATTCTGTCAGTACCTACTCAGTTTAGAATAGACAAGCTATACTTGAAAACTGAGCTACTATTAGATACAGTAGAACCAGAAATCTAAGAAGGTCGTAAATTCATATTAGCCGATGATCCTCATTATTACCTATTGTTCGAAATATAGATAAGTAATAAAAGTGTGTGTCCCTTGAAATATACCCAGATCCGTATTAAGATATCTCATGAAATAATTTGGCATTTGGCATAATCACATTCATTATCGTGATGTTTATAAATATTTTTGTGTTTTATATCATAGCTAGCTGTTTTACCTGGCACTTCTTGGGCAAACACATTCTTAGATTGTGCTACGAAAACATAAAGTCATTAAAAGTCTTGAGTATAGAGACTTACTCGCACGTAGAACCAGTCCGAACACCAACCCAGATCAATCCACAGATATGCCCAGAGAGAACAGCATGGTAATTTTTCCTACATATGTCTTAAGGATTTCCTGGTATGGAACCCTCCACCTTTAAATTCCAGTCGCACTGACAGACTCTCACAAAACATTCCAGTAACATACTACACACAAATATATACAGAAAAATCCACGAAAATTCAGCCATAGAGCTCTGAAATACTTCTTTGGGAATTACAGATATGGAACCCTCAACCTAGGAGGGCCAGACACACATAAAATATAACCTATGTCACCGGCACAATAAAAAAAAGTTACCAAAATCGGATAAGTAGTTTTCGAGATTTATATATTACGAAAAGTCGTTACTCGTATATATATATATATATATATATATATATATATATATATATATATATATATATATATACATATATATATACACAGGGTGGGCCAAAATCCTGTATTTCTTCGATATTGGCTGAACTATAAGATATATCATAAGAAATTTCAAGAAAAGTATATTGATGCAGTCTGTTCCATAAACTAAAAATATTTAAAATTATACATGAAAAAGTTACAGGGTGTCGACCTGTTATTTTAAATAGAACACCCTGTATTTTATATGATATTTTGATTAAGAATGTCTTTACAAATACATTTTGTCTGAAACTATTTTCTATGTAATGAACAGTTTTAGAAATAAACTAGTTTTTTGAAACGAAAAACGGCATACTCCCAATTTCGAAGGTGCTTCAATTCTTGTAAGTGAGTCTAGCACAACTAAAAGAAAAATACATGAAATGATTGAATTTAACAAATATCCCAAAGCAATGAATACATGTACCGATGTTCGTTGACTTAGCTCTATTTATTCTTACGTGATTTCAAGATACTGCACTAACAACACAACATCAACATTAACAATTCAACATAGGTTATGAGTGTATTGAAGCCTACATATATTATGAAACTAACAGAGTTTGTGGGTGTTGAGATCCTTGACATAAGTAACGTCATGTGTCATTGTCCAATTTGCTATCTTTATGAGTAATATTAAATTTCCCACCTTTTTTCGAACAATAATAACGTTGCAATGTAAAAAACTGTATGGAATTTTTCTCATACATTACTTTGTTTTTCAATAATTTTAACCGATTAAATTTTAATTTTAATCTGTTTGTGATGTAAGTTGTGTTTAATTGTAATTAAGAGTGATAATCCTTTCTTAGTTAGTCTGTGCCTGTTTAAATTATGATCCTCACTTGCATTGTAAGTTTTTTCATTTTTAGTTTTTAATTAGGATTATGAACTAATAATTTGTATAAATATTTTTTTTCAGCCTTGATAATGGTAATAAATTTTACCGAAAGCTTGGGTAGCAGAAAGAGTATACTTATTTGAGCCCCAAATTAACTCGGCAGAATTCCCATTTTTTTAAGAATCACTTATTATATATACTTATTATATATATATATATATATATATATATATATATATATATATATATATTAATATATAAAAAAGATGTTTTTGGGGATGCAGTCATGTAGTAAATTAAATTCTTTGAATTAAGCCGAGCTTTCGAGAATGTTTATTCTCTTCTTCAGGGCAAAAGTCGTGAATTTAGAATAAATCAGCTAAAAACAGGAAAGATTTCATAGCCATCAATTACAAATGTCATTATTTATATTTTTATTTAATATAGAAACAGTCAAGAATACAAAATCAATATATTAGTATAGATATATTTTGTATATATATAAACAATTATTTTCAATTATATTCAAGGGATTTTTCTTAATAATTATCTTAACCCATTATACCTACCTACAAAACAAAATGTAATCGCTAGGGCAGGTGCAACTCTGTATAGACTACCTGTTGATAACTCAAGTATTTGGTGATTTACAACCTTCTTAGATTTCTGGTCCCACTTATCATATCAGAGATAATCGAGATAAACGGGTCGAGATTACGCTGTGGATTTGCAATATAATAAAGTATTTTTTGTTTTCTGCTCAAGAGAGCTCCAAGTAGTGATTTTAAGTGCTTCCTGGAACATTCCAACGTATTTGGTCATGTTCTATTCAGCTCAGAACGTTTTTGCTTTGATAAAAAAATAAGCTACTAATTATGTCCAGCATTGGTTTTGAAAAAAAAGAAGAATTTTCCGTGGAGGATAATCAATTGGACGATATTGACTATTAGGACAAACAGCTGTTAAGTGTATCCAAATTAAATATAGGGTCAAAATTCCTATCGAAAATATTTTTTATATTATTTGTAAATTTTTATCGTGTATGCAAGTCGGAAAAATATTCCACGCCTATGAAGTCTCAGCACTTAGTGACCTTATCCTTTCTGGAGAAAATGGAAGAGAACTTAAGAGAGCTACCTTCTTTATTCCTCTATATATGCGCAATCAGAGAGTGTAAGACCCTATAACAAAAGACGAACGAGTTCTAGAGGGCTATCGAATTTCTTTGTGGCAAGGGCAACATTTCAAATTCATTTTAATCTCTTTTTTATTGTACGCTCAAGACATCCTGTTCTTCATCATAATAAAAATACGAATACTCTCACGTTGGATGTATTACAAAATGAAGTCGCTAGAGTGGATATGCTTTTCATTGTCTATAATTATCATGAAGTATTTTACTACCACTGAAAATATTATCTACCTACTTACTTCTGGAAATCTTATAGTTGAAGATTTCCGATATATACATGTCCAATATTCGTTGAGTGACGTAAAGACAGAACAGGTATTTGCAAATATTTTTTTTAAGCTGGCTCAGATTTTCTTCTCATTGTCCAGATCTGAGAAGTTTTCCTCCAGTTTAGAGCTAATTATATCATGAAGCAAATTTCAAGCATGTAAACTCTACGCCCCCCTATTTTATTACAGTTCCATACATAGAACGATCACTATATCATGGCCAAAAGCAAACCACAACTATGATTTTGTTTTACTTTGTATGAATGGCAAATGTACCTTTCTATAATTCCAATCAGCTCTAAGGTTCCGAGTTTTAATTCCTAGTATGGCAATTTATTAAAAATAATACGATGATAATATAATAAACTACAACAATAGAATAAATAAATCATTATAAATGTTTTTTTTCTCAAAAATAGAATCGACTTTTAGTTGGTGAATTGAAAAATACAAAATAATATTAATTCTTTTGGTAAGTACTGGTCATTTTGAATTTGTGCTGTTATAGGTAGAGAGAAGATTTCTGGAACCAACTTAAAAATTATGAGAACCAACAGAAATAAAATTATTTTGTGTTTTTTAATACACAAACTAATAAAGTCGGTCCTATTTTTTGTAAGAAAATTGTTCCCAATTTTGAGTTTATCATTAGTGATCAAAGTAAGAAGAAAAGATTTCTTTGCTTTTGCGTAGGTACACCCACTATTCACAGATCTCAAAACATCGTGGGAATACATTTCCTTGTTATGAACTCTTAATATAAATTTACGGAACTCTCGAGATATGAGCTCTACTCATAATTGCCACATTTTTATTATATTATATAGATTCATGTTCATGATTTCTGCTGAAAAATCATTATAGTCAATACATGGGGTACTTTTCTTTTCTTTATCATACCTTACTTGTGTATCAGCAGTAAGTATTGGTGACTTCTCTACCATTGAAGCTATTCTAGCAATATACTCCTCATAGGTTTCCCATTTCCCAATCTTTAGACTTTAGATTATAAGGAGGTTGGTCAGAATAATATTCCACGAGCCCGCTGTATAAAAATGAATAAGACAAGGTATTAATCACAATTTCAACCATGAAGCCTATTCGTTCTTACGAATGACTGAGACAATTTTTTTCCATAAACATCAAGACTTTATATATTTTTCTAAGATAGGAACTACTATTTTGGCGTGGCTCTATACGATATCTTGAGCTTGATACTTGGGATGGTTGTATAATTTTATTAAATAACCTATTTACACCGCTTTAAACGCTCACGATATAGTAGCAGGGCTTGCAGCACTTTTTTCAATTAATATTGGCCATACAAATTATGATGATAAAACAAATATTCATGTAGTTAATTAATTTAGCAATCCTTTTTTTCCTATTTCTTTGTGTTGAATATTCTATACCTGAAACTAATTTTTAATTCGTTGGAATCAAGAATTTACATACCTACCTAATTAGTTTTCTCGGACGACTCTTAGATAACCTGGAGTACATCCAGTGAGATATAATCTATTTGAAATTAACTATTTTAGGTATTAACTAGAAAGCCTTCAAATTTTGTCCCACATTTCCTGAATCGCAAATACCCACTACCAGACCAAATGGCCTCTGCACTAAATATAACGGTGTACACATTGACTTTTTCACCACATTATTTTTTTAGCTGCTCTATTAAAAACTGGTATCACATGGAATATCTATCGGTTCATTTTGCCATGAACCGCTAAAGAATCATAATGAAATAATAGATCCCATTCATATTTTGTTATAACTTGAAACTTGTACGACTTTAATTAATACGTGTGATTTATAGCCACCGAGGCCAAATACCTACTGATAAATATTTAATTTTATGGATGCTATGCAAGATATTTTTTTTTAATTCTTGAAATGGAATCTACTAGGCACTGTAGCGCAAAAAATGCCTGGATGCTACAAATCGCTAGTTTCCATGTATGTAGGTATGTACAACTATAGAATTTTAATTAATTCCGTAGCACAGAAGCCAAAGCTAATATACATGAACTGGAAATTAAAAATGCATTCTTCTGATTTGCGTATTTGAGATGTCATCTCTGCTGTATAAATATTCAGTATAATCAAATAAAAGTTCGATCACAAAATCATAACCAGAAAAATATTTTTTTTATCAGAAACAAAATGTATCCTTAGATTATATAAATACAACTAATAAATATTCTTACCCTTTTTTGCCAGATTTCTCATAAATGTTACCATCTTTGTATTATACTCAGTGAAGGGGCAAATATATGTCAATTGTTCTACTGCAACATCAGCCTAGCCACTTTATTGTACCTAAAACCTATTGTTTTTACATAATAATTTTATTTCATTTGCGCGATATGCCAGACATTGCAATTTGATAACAAATAGCAATAAAATTATTCTGTTTTCTCCAGTGTATTTAAAAGCCTAGCTTGATAAAAATTGTTGCAGTTTCCCACACCTCTTATTTGCCATAATTTGTTCAGCCAAGTTGTGAACACCATTCTTCGCTAACAACTTAATTATGTATGCTATATCTAGAAGCTCCTTGATCGCGATCAATATTAATCTAATTAGAACCATTATGCAATTATATTGAAGATCCTTAACCAATGATAACTTCATCCTGAAGATCTACGCGAATATTTTTCTAATTTGACGGCTATTAATTCCAGACAAAGAAATAGACACAAAACGCCATATTTCTTTGTTAAATATAGAAATGCCATGGATTCCGATCGCTTCGCACAAACTTATTAACCGTGATTGCTTATCGAAGAAAAGATCCTCAAGTTTCGCTCAGGATGATAAATAGCTTTCCCACAATTAAAATGAGATATTCGCGTCCTAACTGTAATTCACCAAGAGTGGTGTTTGCCACTCAGCGACGTTTATTGATAGATTAGATAAACAAAAACGAGTTTCCTATTGATGAGATGATTTCAACATTGTTTATTCTATCGTATTTAATAACTACTCTGTGAAGAAAACCGTTTGATACTAATCCGTAGGTAATCAATGCCCAAAATAATGAGGTTTTCCACTGTTAATAGATTTTTTATATTCATAATTATAGAGAGAATTTACAAAGTTAATGTTATTCTCGAATATAATAAACCTATCGTTTTTTATATTCAAGAAGCAGGTAAGTAGGTAAGTTCAACATTAATTTATTATTAAATTAGGTGCAACTAATTTTACAATCAAATAATTTAATATAAGTAAGAATTTCAACACTAAATGTTTTTTAACTTTTTCTTAATATTATTTATATGCTTTTATGACTAGACAACCAGCCAAGAGTGCGTTTAAGCCGGTTGTATGCATTATATGTACCGGCTTTCCAGAATAGATAATATTCACCATGCCCTGATCTCCTAAAGTATATTACAAAAAAATAATTTAGAAATAATATTTTCTTGAATTACTTTGATTTTTTTATTTTAATATCATGTTCACAGGGTGTTTAATATTTATGGAACAAGAATCAACTTTCTTATTTTAAATAGAACACCCTAAATATGTTCACATATTCGAATGGATTTTTAGTGTATCTTTGTATCGAGCTATCCAAAAAAAGTCATTCAAAGTAGGCTGTTGCAAGTGAGAACGATTTCTCAGCATAGGTACCTTTAATAGAATCAGAAAAATGTCACGTCATATAAGTAATAATTCTGTTTTTTAAATGCGCCTACGATCGCGGCCAGCAATAAATAATAATCACACATAATAAATGAATCTCTATGCCTCTTGTGTTGAAAGACTGTTTAGTTTCTTATGGATTCAATATAAAAAAATGTCTTCACTTTGTAAATGTGTAAAATGATAATAATTGTCATTTTTTTTTTCATTATCTTGTCAGTATCCGTTCATGTTCATCTCACATGTCACTGTCATTGCTGCATATTATTGTTTGTTGCTTTGATATTGTCCATGAGACCATATAGATGTTGGTAAAAATCTTAGATTAAATTTCAAGCAAAATCTATTCATTTTTAAAATGATTTTATAAATATTTCAAAGAACATCCGTTTGGAAGGCTAAATAATAGTTTACCTTGTTTAATTAAAATTGTTAGATAATCAGCCGAAAATGCTTCAAATAGACCAATTCAAATAAAATTCACGTAAGTTACAGAATATTTGGACAAGTTTTGCTTAAATTTGCAGAAATTTTTTTTGTTCTTAGGAACTTCTATATAAGAACTTCTATAATAAGAATTACCAACGATTCAAATGCACTGAAAGTAAAAGTTGATGAACTGTCCGGAAATTATCAATTCAATTCATTTCCAAATGTCAATAAGATTTCTATGGCCATATAGACATTTTAAATTTTTGTTATTATCACTATTTTAGTTCAGGTTCGTATATATCTTTCAATACTGATCAAGAAAATATTTCTTCTTCAAAAAGTGACAAGTGACGTTTCGATATTATACAATTTCAGATGATTTAATTCAAGACATACGTAGACATTTTTCCAATTTTACATGGCCAGTTCGAAGGAGTTTTCTTTACTCGATATAACAAACCTTATACCTACCTACCTAAAATTTATAGTTTTTTTTGAAAAAAAAAATACAGTTGCTAATGTATTTTTCTTTCAACATCAATGCAAACTGTAGTTTGCAGAGGTGAGAGCGGTACCTCGCACATCCGTCTGCAGAAGCATTATTTACCGAAAATGTTGGATTTTCAAGGTCACTTGATGGTTTTTCCCGATTTATTGAAAATATAGTTTGAAATTAACGATATATTGTATATAATACATTTCCACAATGATAAGTAATCATTTGCAAATGTTTTCAACTCGTAAAAGGCTGTATTATTAACGTTATCAATATATGTAATACCAAATAGACGGGTTTCACAATTTATTTTTTTCTTACTTTACTCTTTCATTCGAAAAACGTACATTTTTAACGCATTAATAATATTTGTCAAACGTATACTCCCAACTAAATGGTAACAATAAGGAGGTCGAAGTATGTAGTCAGAGCACACTACCTTATGTAGTTCTCTCCTAGCGTCCTAACTGACACCACAGTCTAAAGAAATATACAGTAGTCCAACTCTCGGCGGAACCTTTGATTTTATTGACTCAAGGTCAAGAGCTGGCGGCCATGTTTTAATCCTAAAAAGTCAGGTCTGTACTGGAAATTAACATGAACTTTGGCAGGACCGTAATTAAAACTTATTGATACGAAATTAATTCACTGAACTGATATAAGAGATATTATAAATTGATCCATAAAATAATGTCGTCACAATTTGTTTTAAATTAGAAATTGTTGACTATAGTTTTCAGAGCAGGTATAATACAATGAAACCCAGAAAATTAATTTCAGTTAACAGAAAAAAATAATCCAAAATCACGAGGATCTATAAAATCTCAAGTTGTATTTGTTTTGATTGCTTTATTTATCGTTCGCAAAGTGAATTAATAATAAATTCTAGTGGAAGTTGTAGTTAAACTTCCGTAATACAAAAACAATTTATTGAAGAAATATTAACACCTATCAGAAATTGCTCCATACAATCATTTTTCCTCTATTTTTAATTTAAAATTCTCGTTTATAGTTCTTAATGTATAATATAATGAATCATGAATCAAATAGCTATAAGGCAAAAACTCAGAAGGGTCTTTAAAATCACCTTTGGTACATTCTAAAGGAGTTTTTACAATATCATTAAACCCCCAAAACAACTGGTATTTTGATGATAACTTTTGAAATAACAAAATATTCGGTCATCATCAAGCTCATCAACTGACCTTGCATATTTGCTACATGTTTCGAAATCATGAATTCTAAGGCATTTCTTGATCAGGTAACATGAAATATATGTCTCAAATTTTTTTTCAAATATCCAAGGTTTGATAGTCATTATCAAAATGTTGTAAGGATTTAGTTTTTTCGACGGTGTCTTTAATATTATCTTGAAAATCTACGTTCAATAATCTTAATAGCATTCCATCGGTATCCCCTTCACAATTCTCTGTTCCAGAATTCCTGAAGTCATTCAATAAAGCCTTATTTTCAAAACATGCCGAACACAGTTTGAAGGAGGGTAAACACCCATCACGTTCCAATCTGTCCAGCAAATCATTTATATTACAGGCCAGTAACCATATTTCTCACCTTGAGAAAGAAACAAATTATATCTAGTTAGTTCAGAAACTTCTATATTTCAGTTGACACGATAACACCAACAAATAAATGTAAATTTAAGTTACCTGTTTTTATCTTTCGGGAAATCCAAAATACCTGTTCTTATCTTTTGGAAAACTAAAAAAACTGAACTCACAATTGTAGCTTTTGTTGTTACAATTCTTCGCAACACACACTTTTCCACCTTTCCAAATTTTGTAAAAACAAATTGTACTTATTATTAAATACAATCGAGATGATAATATGGTCAATCAGCATTCAAAAGATAAGTCACGAACGTCACTGTACTAGCAGGTCGGGTACCAGCAGAAATTCCACTCATACGCATCTGAATTCTCAAGGTTTTAAGATTAAAACATGGCCGCCACATGCACGCTTGGGTATGCGCGGTTTTACCCCTTCCATGAGAGTTGGAATACTGTATAGTTCTTTATACTGTGCTGACACTGTGCAACGGTCGTAGAAACAGGGCTGGAATCGTAAGTCGAAGTAATAGAAATAATTAATTCGAAATACATAGGTAGCGTAGCAAGTGGGTCGCTTAGCGTCTTGTTCAAATGTCAAAGTCAACGATGGCCCTGCGAAATTGAGAAAAGGGGATGTTACATAGAACATAAAATACCGTAATCTTATTAAAAAAGTACTATGGTTATTAATATCAAGACCTATCGAGATGGAAATATGTTAACGGAGACAGTGTGAATCCTCTTACAACTTTGCAGCATCCTTTGAAATAGTATTTTTATATTTTAAGCAACATCCCCTTCGACTGCGAATCATGCGGCAGAAATTGGAAGCTGAAGAAGACTAGACGGCAAACCACTTTTTTACGCTTATTTCAAAACCTTTCTGTATGATCGTGCCAAGAAGATTGGAAACAAGGAGAGTAAACTTCCTATGCTTCTCTACGTATCCACCTGAGATTACAGAAGTTGCATATCATCAGATATCATAGCGTGGCCTCGTGTACGATGAACATTGACGAACCTCTTGACAATTACCTTAAATATTTGTTCTCTTTATTTATCTTCGTGATCATGATCTGCTGTCTTTTTGCGAGAGCCGCATTTACAAAAGATATGCGTACGAAATTTTACACGATTCTTAGGGCGAGTTCAATCTCCTTGTTTCCGGTCTTTAAGACCGTGCACTGACCAAAGACACTTGACAAATGTCATAATCATAATACAATGTGGAGGCTTGTGTTCTCTGAATACAACTGAAAAATGTGGTAAATAAAATAAATATGTAATAATTATGTTTCGGTTACAGCAAAGTTTACAGAATACTAGCACTCTCATCGAAAAAGACATATAAGAAATACGCCAAATTCAGATAGTAGGAAGTTATTGGAAATATATTTTTCACGTCAGGCACTAATAGGGGGCTGTCTTATTTTAATAATGTCTCAACCTTACTTATCGAAAAAATAAAAACCTATTGGATAGCACTCTTTAAATTGAAAGTTTGTCTGGATAAGCAGCAGCAACAGCTAACTTAATACTTTTGTCTGCGTCTTTGCTATGTTGTTCAAAAGTGATTTAGCTAATTTTAACACAAACAACAACATAAACAAACCAAATATTTGAAGGTTCTAATGAAATCATGTTGTTTGTGAGTTTAGATTCGTTGAATAAGGGAAATAAGGAAATCTTAAATACTTACGGTAACTAGTCGTAAATAGACGATTATTTTTTTATGGTTCCCATATTATTTTCAAATAGTTTTTAAATAGTTTTTATTACTTTCGCTTCTTGTATCAATGGACTCCGCAGCGATTTCTCAGGCCCCATACGGTCTAGAGACTTGAAATTTCGAATTCGTACTTAGATCGCAGACATCTCGTTGTTAAGCTCCAAGTGTGATCCTATATTGGTAATTATAATTATCTCATTCAATCTCATTCAACCAAGATGATTATTTTGTCGACATGGAACGACAATGGGATCCGTCACTGGAATTACGCACGAGCACGGAGCGTATATATACGTCTCGTTCTCTGGTATATAGGTACTTTCTGGAAGATCGTCTATGGTTATGTCGCAATTGTCAGACGTCAGACGTTATTGTTAATTTAAAGTTTAATTTTGTGTTGTGGTAGACAAACAGTAATTTGTTATGGAATTGCTGTTGCTGGCAAACACATATACATAAGTATAGTTAAAATCGAGAATAGGATAGCAATACTACGTACACATCGGTACGGTTTAAATCTTAAATGCCCAATAAAAACTATTTTTAATTTTTTTTCAAAAATTTCACTTGTTATTACTTTCAGTTCTTGTATCAATGGACTCCGCAGCGATTTCTCAGGCCCCATACGGTCTAGAGTCTTGAAATTTCGAATTCGAACTTAGATCGCAGACATCTCGCCGCCTGTTAAGTTCCAAGTGTGACCCAATATTTATTAATTATAATTATCTCATTCAAGCACTTTTTCTTCAACATGGAAGAACAATGTCGGACAATGGGATCAGTCACTGAAATTACGCACGAGCATGGAGCGTATATATACGTCTCTGCTCTCTGGTATATAGGTCCTCTCTGGCAGATCTTCGTATATATTACTCTACTCTATGGCTATGTGTGTTGTGGTAGACAAACAGTAATTTGTTATGGAATTGCTGTTGCTGGGAAACGGATATACATAAGTATAGGTTATGGAGGGTATAAGTCCATAGTATAGGTAGTTCAAATCGAGAGAAGGAGAGCAATAGTAGGTATTTATCGGTACGGTTCAAATCTTAGATGCGTAATAAAAACTATTTTTATTTTTTTTTCAAAAATTCCACTTGTTTTATATTGCGCATGCTTAGCTGTCATTTTAAGGACGATCATAATAAGGCATTTAGTATGGAGTGTAGAGGGTAGGAGAACAATCTCATATGGCTGTTTCGCTTGAAAATTGCCCACAAAAAGCATTAAATAACGTTTCAGAAAATGGCTAGAATGGCGCTAGTGTAGTAAAAGTTATAAAATATTTTTGTATCTGTTCTTAAACTTAACCTGAAATTTTATCTTGACACTTGACATTAGTATTTGGTTATTTTCTGATCTTGATTTTGAAAATCTCTTAAAAGTGAAAAGTGATTAATAATAATGGTAAAAGTTTGTGCCATATATATATATATAGAGTGTGAATTGTGTGTTTTTTGATATATATTGTGTCTGTATCCATCTTGAAAATAGCGCGTTTAGCTAGTAACTTTTCTTTTTCAATGTTACTGTCTACTCTCACAACTTTCGGCTTTCTCTTTGAAAAATGGTACTCTGGTACACCAGCTCCCTCCTAATTTAATGTTTTTTCGGGGCCATTTTTTTAACACAGAGATGGTGCTCCTCCCCTCTACACACCATAGCATTTAGGTACCTTATAGCGTTTCCAATAATTCCCTATTGTCTGGAGTCTAGGGGCTTGCGTATATACAGTTTGTCTCTGTTTCTGGTTTGTCTTATTTCGCGGTCGAGTTCAGAGCATATAGTGTGTCCTCGTACGTTGTGAGTCTCAATAACTATTTAAATCGTGTGAAATGGATGCGTATTGTTCAGTGGATGGTTTTTCTACTAAGCTAGGAAAACGGTATTGTCGTTTTTTCGCTATCCAAAAAACAAGAAAGGTAAATCCTTTTAATAAGTACATATGACTTGAAAATAGTTCATTTCCTTTTAATTTACCTTAGATTTTGAAATTAATATTTATATTAATTTTATATTATATTTATTTATATTATATTATATATCGATCTCAGAGCTTGAATTAGAATTAGAATTTGTTGGAGCTCATCGATATGCTAAGTTAACACCTAAACAGAGATCTGACAGAATTAAAATCTGTACATGCCTTTTACCTCAGATAGTGATTACGTGAACGGCTTAATTGTGATACCGTTCCATCGCTACTGCTACCCCAAGTGTCTGATAGAGGTTAGTAAAATGAATAATTTAATCCTATTTATCCTTTTAAGAAAATCATAACCATCATTTATGTTGATGATAATAAAACGTAATAGTATAATCACGTAAATATACCTATATACATGCACTTGTTGAAATCGATTCGAAATAATATTTTCACCTATATTTTTTCTTTCAGTGAAGGTGAAACTAGTAATACTTTTCCAAAGCTGTTGAGTAAATGAATAATCCTTTTGGACGTAATAATTTCAAGTAATTTTGAAAAATGGATCCGAAGAAGCAGCGGAAATTCCTTGAAGAAGCATATACACTGTTAAAAATAGCATACAGAAGCAAAGGCGTTTCAAATTTATATTGTCAACGGTTTCTATATATTTATACTATTTTTATAAAAAATAAATATATGTTAAAATAAAACTTTTTTCTTTGTTGATAATTATGACATCACCTTGATATTATTATTCAAGCAATACCTTACTCAAAAGTGCAATTCTGATAATAGTTGTTTTGTTCAAGAGTGAGACCTATATTCTGTAAAACTCGACAAAAAAAATCTCAAAAAAATCGTATACGCTCAGTATACGAATTTTGCTTTAATGGTACATTTTCATCATGTGATTCTATCGCTTCTCACCGCCCCCAAAATTCCTTCCATGACGTTGATACATAAATTGTTTCTTTCCAACTCATAATAAATTTTATAAAGATACTCCACTCATTTCTAACTCTCCTTCATACGGCGTTAACAATTGTATCCATTATATATAAGTATATATTGAGAGATAGATCGTATCATACTTTTTTTTATGTTTGGCGTGTGTAAAATTATTAGGGATCATCCTAACGTAAATTAAATAGCGATAATCCTAAATCTAACAAGCCAAGATGAAAATTAGTAACCAACCCGAATACAATCTTTGGCAATATACAGGGTAAGTATGGGAAAACCTTATTTTAAACGGATAACCCTATATATTTTCACATTTTTAGATTCTACACAAGATTTTAGTGTAACTTTGTATAACAAACCGTATATCTAGAATTTATTGTAATCGAGGTATTAACATGTTATAGAAAAAAAAATCGGTTGCAGATATATTAATAATATATATAATAATAAACAATCCTTGGTGATACATAAAAAATACCTACATCTTTTCTGTTCAATCACATGTCAAATTGTCTGAAAAGTTCCATTTTTTCTAAAAATTAATTAAAAACAATAGAATTATGGCTCTAACAATTAGGAACTATCGAAAAATCTTCCCCGAAAGAAGAACTCTGAACAAATCAATTTTCCGGCGAATCAAGACTTAGAAATCAAACTGTTGTAAAATATAAAAAGAGAAACCGATTTACACAATGCTTTGACCGAAAAACTCGCTTCAAAATATTTCGCTGTATTTTGAAGAAAATCTAGAGATGCTACTACGTATTTAGACGTCGGATTGCTATACTCCATTTCAAAAACAGAGACTGCAATAAATTATGATAATGTAGGAATCTGTATTGCATTCTGCCGTATAAGCGTCATACTACAATAGAGTGCCATTTATTATTCTCTCTCTTTTTGAAATGGAGTATAGATCCATAATCCACAAGAAACTCACTTAATTTAATTAAAAATCTAATAATTCCTTTATTGGACAATTACAAACCTATTATATACCAAATGGATAGAGCCCCTAATAACATAACAGCATTAGTCTAAAATTTGTAGAATGGATTGGACCGAATAGAAATATTGCATAGCTACCGAGGACTCCTGATTTTATTCTTCTTCACTTTTTTCTGTGGGGCAGATCGTGTTTACCAGAACAAACCCATGACGTGGAAGATTTAAAAAATACAAGGATTGAAAATAGAAACTCTCAATAGAACAAACTATAAATTACAATAATTTTAACATTTTCTTTTTGTTAGAATTGCATAATTGTTATGTAAATTAATTTAATGAATCAGAGATGACTAAAAAGCTTCAGGTTCTAAAGAACTTAATTTATTAGAATAAAGAAGTGATCATTGTTTCCACTACAACCACTACTTTAACGGATGATATTCAACAAGGCTAGTGAACCTTATATTTGACACCTATTTTGAATATCGGCATATAGCATAGAAACCAACGGAATTAGATAAAAAGGAAGCAAATTGAATGTGCCTTCATTTGTAGTCGTAGAGTACAATGAAAAAGAGAATGATTTGGGCTTCTGTTGATGCTTGTTAGATTTATGATCATGGCTATTTAATTTATGTTAGGAATTTCTATTGATAATGAGCCAGTTATATATTTGCAGCCGTATTTTTTATCTATAAAACCTTAAAATCTCGAAAATTATAATAAATAGATATACCTAGGGTTTGTTATCCAAACTTACACTAAAATCTTGTGTACAATCCAAAAGTATGAAAATATTGTGCGATCCAATTAAAAGCACAAAGCATTAAAAATTCCCTTATTCACAAAGATGTTATTTCTGCAATTTATTTCAAATATCAAAGACTTACGGGGATAGGGGAATAGTGAATTTTATCCTGGACAGGCTGTACACATCGCGTAATGTTTCATCATTCAAATTCTTATTGAAGGAATCTTAATAAGCATATCTTTTTATAGCCAATAAACTATATCTTACCACAGGAGTTACACTAGGTACACCTATCTTTTATTGCAACAGAATACAATTATTACAAGTCAAGTTACAGAATTATAAGATAAAGCCCGCTGACAGACGAACGGCCTTCTCTGAAAATTTCAGCTTTCTACTCATAAGGGTTTTCACCAATTTGGAACTCTAAACTGTTTCCAGCAATTATTAAGATCATAATATATTCTTCACGTTTGTTCATCTATTATCATACTCAATAGTACACTTCTACCGGAAAGAGTAACAAGTGAAAGTTCAATATTTTTTTAAGTTGGAATAATTTAAGTTGACTCAACGGAATACTAAGAATGATTTTTTTTAATCTCTCGATAAATACGTACCTAAATTCTTCAATGTGTAGTAGGGGTCTATGTCAAAATTCAAAATATGTCTCTAATAACAATAAATTTCTTGCGGATTAAGAAGTTGACAAATATCAAACTATTTTTAGTAATCAGCTCATTTCAAATCGATTATAAGAACACAACTTTTCTACCCATCTCTGAGCCGTTCTTTGAAATTCACTCATCCGTGTATCTCAATATTACAATTGGTCTCTGTTAACACCATCCTGAAGCGACAGATTATACAAATTCTGAAGAAATCCAATGGCCGAGGCGGTATAATATTATCCTTTATTATAAAGTTTTATCTAACGTTTCTACGTCTGCGAGCGAAGTACGTACTTAGAATAAAAGCCTTTGAGTTGAGAAAGCATATTCAGACCTATAAGATCCACAAGTTTTCTGCTTTATTTTCCAAATAAAAAGTTTTAATGATATTCCCGAGATTCTCTTGACACTCTGGAGGATTTTCCTATCGCAAATAAAAAATAGGTGAAGTCTTATCTTAACAATAGTAGTCTCAGAAGGTGTTCTCTCTCTTCCTTCCTTCGATTGGTGATTGTATGAAAAGATTCTAAGTTAGTTTTCATGAGACCAAGGTATGCCAAGACATAAGCGAACAAAACAATTCAAGTATTGATCATACGTTGAAAGTTGGCCACTTGAAAAAAGTCAAATGGGAAAGTTTATAGTCTAATAAGATATATTCCATTGGACCAATTATTATAATCCCCAGCGGTTATAACTCAATTTAAAACAAACCCTGACACTAAATATTATCAGCTATTTTCACTATTTATAGGCTTTATGCAATGTAATACATTGCATAAGTTAAAATAAAAATAAAATTATATTAGTCATTGTCATCTATAATAAAATGAAAGAGGATATGTTGCACGCCTCCATTGTATTTTACATAATTAACAGCTTCAGGGCGTATCAAAACATATAATAAGTTACCACACAAGGCATTTGAGATAATGTTATTAATTATCTTGAAGATATTGTTATCACTGTTTCTTTCTATCTTCTTGTTGGACAAGTGAATTCTTCAGAATACCTGGTGGAAAGAAAAAGTACGTAGATGAACTTTACCTTAAGCATATGTTTCTTTTCCTGGATTCAGCACTATTGTATTTTGAAGTTTAGGGTGTAGATTTTAGTTATGAATGTCACAATATTGTCTGATGTTTATTACTAAAAATACCAACCAATTCCAAGTCTGGTGGCACTTGATAGTAGTTTGAAACACATGCAAAAAAATTGACCGTTTAGGAATGCACGAAAGTCATTGAGCGGCACTAAAATACTAAATTATTGTTATCAGGGAATTCAGAAACCCTTGAGTCATTTGGTGCAGAGTAGGCACTTTGGAATAATACTTAAAAAAATCCCAATGATATTTTATTTTTACTCCTCCTACGTACAAAGTAACATACCAAATGAAAATAAACAAAAATTGTATCAGATGGAAAAATAGAAAAATACTTCAGTGTATTCAACTGTGTTCAAAAATGTTTTCGTGGTGGTGATTATTAAGAAAAATATATAATATTTGGAATTTGCTTAATATTGCGGATCCCGAGCGCCTATAATATTCTAACTTTGTGAAAACTATCACAACTATTTAGAGAACCTATTATTTTCAGTTAATAATACCATATCAAGATTATGAACAAAGTGTTTTGCTTTTTAAGTTTTAAAGTGCATTCATCCATAGCGCTAGATTGAATGAAAAAACATTTTATTCGCAGAAAACCACACAATTATGGCACGTCGTCTTGTTTATGGATTTTATTATTGCCCTATTTGCCTCATTCGAAAGCGAAACCCTCTCGAGCATATTTCACTAACATTTGTAAAAAATTGCCAGACAAGGCAACAAAACAATATTATCTTTATTGTCCTATTACACATTTGTATTCGACCACTTAGCACTGTTTACCATGCTCACCCTTTACACAAACATAAAATCGAACAACTTTGAGCTTTTTTTATTTTATCAGTCGCCTCTACAACATTATTTTTTCATCTCGCATTTGTTTTTTTGTTTCTTGAACTTTGAATATGAAATTGCTTCAATGGTATATAGAATTTATAGAATTTTCTTATTATTTTTAACAAAACAAAATTCTATTTCTAGCGATAAATTATAAGAATTGCGTTGTGAAGCTTCTAATTTTTACTGTTCTGTTATTTTATTTATTTTTATTATTATTATTTTTTTGTTCTTAAATTAAATACAGCGTAAACTCTGGCGCTTTCCACATAGTACAAAATTGGAATAGTGGTGTTTCAATAAGTTTTTGATAATGAATTTCATAAAAGATCAACTTTTGCCTAAAGTCTAATTTCTTATTAATCGTACGGGTGAGGATGATATATATTTTGTTTAAGTTTCAAATTTAGTAATAATAATCAGCTTTACAATATCTAGTATAAACTAAGGACAATTAGTTACTAATACTTATTTACAGTAGGTTACATTTAAATGTATTTCGAGGTTTTATAGAGCATAATGAAGATTAATATTAAGCTTTGTGCGAGGATGGATGCTCCTTAAGATGCTGCAGTACTTGTGTTGTACTTAGGGTACTTAAAAATGATATTATGCTAAACTAATAAAGGTTGGATTAGGTAGTACTGGTTGATATTAATATAAAAGCTACCTTTGATTTGTATTAGGAACCTATAACTTTTTTGTTTTTCAATTTAGAAAAAATGTTTAATATAAAAGTTGAAGGATGTATTCTACGCTATTTGCAGAACATATATTTGTTTATACAGGGTGTCACAAAAACAAATGCCAAAGTAAAGTCACATTTTTTAAATAGAACACCCTGCATATTATTGCATTTTTGAACTCTACGGAGAATTCTAGATACGTTTTTTGTATAATTTCCTATACCTATCTTCAACTGTTAGATATATAGAAATATTAATAATTAATAATTGAAAATCGACAATCTGGATGAAATTAAATTAAAGCTGTTCTTGTAGAAAATTAAATAATAATACAAATTAACTAACTTATCAAAATATTGAGTTGCTCCAAAGGGCCTCCATCTTGCTCAATGCATTTGATGAATGTTTGTCCGAGTTTCTCTTAAGATCCTGTTATAAAATATGAATGATTGTCATCCAGATCATTTATTTAATTCATAATTAGTTGTTGTAGATGTTCTATATTCTGAATATGATTTTGGTAAATGCGATTTTTTAAATATCCCCATAGAAACGCGTCCATTGGAGTAACATCTGGACTGTTAACTGGCCAACTATGTGGTGCATTTATTCTACCAATCCATTTTCAAAGCGTTGGTTCTAATAATTTCTCACTCTGAAAGTGATATGGGGTGGGGCTTCGTCATAGTGTTTCCTAAGTTCTGCAAGGGCGATTCATCCAGAAAATCTTCGAGTTCATTTCCGAGAAAGTTCTAATATGAGTTCCGATTTAAGTTTAGATTAAAGAAATTAGGTCCAATAATTTTGTTATCTATTAATCCGCACCAAACGTTAATGGACTGGCGCCCTTGAAATCTAAATTCTCCGTAACAGAATGGGTTTGCTGTAGCCCAATACCTACTATTTTTTCTATTTATCATGCTATTCGACGTAAGGGAGGACTTCTCGTCCACAGGATGTTTCTTAAAAAGTTAGGATCATTATTAATTTTTTAAAGCATAAGGCGGCAAAATGTTACTCTATTTTCTCTGTGCGTCTGTGTCAATTTTGGGGTTGGTCTAATCTTGAAAGGCTTGTATCCAGCTTTCTTGAGAGTCCTCTGATCTTTTTGAAATATACCTTATGGATAAATTTGGATCCTCTTGCACATAAAGTTATATATTGATTTGCGCATCTTCGTTACCATTCACCACTTTCTATCCTATTCAGACTTGATGTTTGTTGAAATTTTTCGAATATCCTTTTAATTGTTTTTTTACAAGGAGTGTGCATTCTTGGATTTTCTAAAGCTAAGTCTTGTTGCGATGCTGCGGCATTATGGTTCTTTCGAATGAATGAACATAAAATTATTTGTTTTTCTATTAACGAATATGGCATTTCTCATATAGCGATACTTTTTGAATTTCTTGACAAAGATAACTGCCACTGTCACTTTTTGTCAGTTTTGGTTTGCCAATATTTCGATTTTCAATTATTAATATTTCCAAATCAGTTGAAGGTGGGTATAGGACATTATACATAAAACATATCTAGAATTCTCCGTAGAGTTCAAAAATGCAATAATATACAGGGTGTTCCATTTAAAAAAAGGTAACTTTGCTTTAGCATTTATTTATGTAACACCCTGCATAAACAAATATATGTGTTGCTAATAGCCTAGAATACATCCTACAACTTTAGTATTTAACATTTTTTTCTAAAGAGAAAAACAAAATATTTGAAGGAGGTGGACATTATAGAAAATCACCCGGTACATATACTTACATATATTATATTTATAAATGTTATAAAAATAATGAAATAATGAATATGGAAAATGATGAACAGAGAAATAGATAAAATAAAAGATTAAAAAGAAGAAATGAAAGAAAAAAAGAACTGACGAGTTTATTGTTCATCATTTCTAGTCAGTCGAGTAAGTTGAAAATTTCTTGTTTGGCATAAGGAACGTTTTGATATTGCTTTTTTGAATTTGCTGGGATTGGAAATATTTCTTATGCTGGCTGGTAGAAAGTTGAATAACTTTGCTCCATGATAAAAAATACAATTCTGTGTGGGACTCTTTTTAAATGCCGGTTGGTTCATGGAAGAAGTTCTGAGGAATCTTGTTTGTTTTTCTATACCCATATGTCGATTAACATGTAGATTTGTTTACAAACAACCATATTAAATACTGACGAAACTAGAGGTCTCTCTTTCTCAGTACCTATACAGAAATACAGTGGAAAACAATTTATGTTTTCAAGTAATATTTTCAAGATTGTGTTTTGAGTTGTTTGAATTATTTTCTTGAATGTACCACCAAGTAATTAAATGTCTGACTCGTTTCTAAGTAGTCTATAAAATATGGTTATCCCAACTGATATGTTGATGCGCAATATCTTCCAGATACTTAACCTATAGGGCGTCCGTTCTTCGAAAATGAGTAACATCCTTTACGGTACTTTATTTTGAGAACTCGTGCTGGATTTAAATGCGAATTGATCTTTGGTAGTATCAATCCTAATCTCTCAGTTCTTCATACTATTACCAAAATTGAGTGTTGTCATTTTTTCATACCAGAAGACTACGGAATATTCCAATAGATTTATTTCAATCGATTCTTTAATAGCTTTTTAATTAAAAAAGACTAAACGAGAAAAAACTGTTTGAATAAGAATAAACAGTAGAAATATAATCTTCTAAAATTCAGGTAGAAAACAAGTACCTACTTGAAAGAAAAATAACCTAAATGGAAGAAAAACCAGTAGTTGTGATTTTCTATCACGAAATATTATTCGTGAAAGTAATCATTATAAGAATGTAAGAACAAGTACTCCACAACTACAAATGAAGGAGGTAATTAATGATTTCTCATCACTTGGAAAATCTATATATCTATCTTTGAGCAACTTAGTCTGTAATTTTCTACATTGCCATAAAGTATAAAGTAAGTATTTTTCTCAATATTCCATAAGCAGTACCAGTATATACAATACATAGAAACGTTTTGACCAGCAACATTCAATGAATAGTGTGATTATTTGATGAAGATCCCATTCAACTATTGTTTGCGCAAACATATATCAATGAATCAATAAGCGAACATAAATGATAGCGACAGAGATATTTTCTATAATAAACTAGCTCACGCCTGAGCCGCATAGATTAAAACGACTGCGACTTTACAAGGTGGTTATATAAAATTATTTATGGTACTGAAAATGATGCATATGCAGATAATGTATGCTAGTCAACAATGTATTTTGAATTTTAATTGGTTTCAGAATAACTTGTTAATGAAATGGATACTTGAAACTATAAAGATAATTTGAAACTGGATGATAATGCAACAAGACTATAAAGAGTCATAATTAATGGAATAAAAATAAATATCTGACAGATATAGGTATAACGTTTTAAAATTATACTAACAGGTATATCGGGTGATAAAAAACGCATGTACCTAAATAAGGGAACAAATCTTTTCATGTCTTCACTTAAATCATCTGAAATTCCATAATAATATTGAAACATCAAATATAACTTTTTAAGGAAGATATATTTTTTATTAACATTGAAAGAAATGAACTAGTGTAATGATTATAACAAATATTCTAAATGTCTATATGTACATACAAATATTTTTGAGCTTTCAACTAACACTTGAAACGGAATAAACTGATAATTTCCGGACTCTTTAGTTCTCAGTTTCATTCCGTTTGGATCATTATCTACTTAAATCTTTTTTAAACGCACCTAAAAAGAGATAAATATCTGAATCTAAATATTCTGTAATTTGAATGAATTTTAATTGAATTAATGTATTTTAATCCTTTTCAGATAATTGCTTAACGTTTTAAATTGAAGCAGGTAATATATTATTTGGACTTCAAAACTTGTATTTGAAATATTTGGAAAATAGTTTTACAAATGAATACGTAGATTCAGCTTGGAGCTGAATCTAAAACAACTTTAGACTCTGCAGAGCAATATGTAGCATTGAGTAACACAATGACATGGACAATACAGATTATGAAATAATCATAATTATTGCCACTATATCCATTTATATATTGTAGTTATGTATTTTTATGAAATTAAACAATCTTCCAAAATAAGAGGCATTTAGTTTAGCTGATTTAATCCGAACACACTCATTATGACTAATGATGACATCGAATAGTCATTTGGCTCTAACAAATACACGCTGAAAAACTATCTCATTTTCAAAAACCTACTTGGAATGATTTTTTTAAATTTATATCGCTCGATACAAATGCAAATGTTGGTATATATTTAATGAACGTTTTATGTTATTCCGTGGATGGCATACCTATTAACAATCAAGAACCTTCGCTGGGGTAAAATAATTACTTATTTCAAATGACTGCCTGCATAAGAAAATTCACTGAGTTCCACAAAATTATAGATATTTATCATATTGATACTGGAAAATCAAATACTGGAATGTACAAAAAAAACTTAATATACAAATTATAGTTAAAGTAGGTGTTGAAGTTAGTGTCGATAGTCATATCTCTGATCTAAGCACATTTCAGTTAATTTAACCGGTGCACCGATATTTATAATACCTTCAACAAGTACAAAAAATCTAAATTGTAATTTTCAGTTCATAATTCAATAGAGTAGACCATATTTTCTCTTAAACAGTTATGCATATTATAAACAATTACCAACTGCACTTCCGCTACTGCTGAGTGTGGTCCACCGTGTAAACAGCGTTTCCATGACCGACCGACGGAAGTGGCAAAGTCACGTTTAAAGGGTTTCTATATCGATATTGTAAACACTTTATAATGCCCGATATTGATATGCAAAATCGTTTATTTCAGGACAGGATTATAACGTGTTTGGGAGGTCGATGCTGCTTCGCACTTTGCCAGATATAGGAATTTAATTAGTTCGAAAACTAAACTGATAATAATACTACTATATAGTGTCTTGATGCAAATTGTACGTATATGCATAAGATTATAAAATAATAGAGATTGTTTCAAATATTCTAGATATGAGCTAGTAGAACCTTCCGAGTAAATGATAATTGAATTTTGAATGAATTTAAATAATTCTTTTAATTTGCCTCAGAAGCCAGTTCCAACTGCAATATTTTATAACAGAAAAAAAAAACAATGACCGTAGTTTGTACAGAATAATTCATTATCATTTTCTTTATTGACGCTCAGAAGAATGTTCAAACTGTCCATTAAAAATAGATAATAAGTAAGAATAGAATTAAGCAATAATTTCTTCTGTTTCGTTGGGGACCTATAAGAATTTAATATTCCAACTTATATTTTTTTATTAGTTTCTTCTGTGAACATTCTGACTAACCTTTTATAGACCCGCGTTAAGGAAGTGATAATAAAGCCATTTCTCAATTTTAGTTTTGTCTTTCATGGTCCGTACCGTATTGCTATAAAATATTATTATTAAAATCCTCTATCAATAAAAAATCACAATAACTGAAAATTCTCCTTAAAATATATTATATTTATATAACTATGTATGTAATTATTGATTCTCCTTGTTCAGTCAAAAATGCTATTTGAAATTAGTAAAATTGAATGAAACAATTCAACATCTGCTTAATGAACACCTGCATTATTATGGCTATTATCATCTGTTGTGAATACAGCTGTTTAAACACGATCATCACTTTTTTTAGTCAATGAAATATAACATCGGAAAACTGATAGTATGCGGATATAAGATGAAGAAATTTTAACTATTTCTGTTGTTATTTGGAAAGCCAGATATGCCAAGAAATAGTTTGGAAGTCGTATTCAAGATACTGCTCGACAAATTTAAGGATTAATTGCTTTCATGGGCGTGCTACATCGTACACGTTTTATCGGCAGCTTTTACCAGCCTTCGTCCGCCACTGCCGCATTATTTTCGTGCCAAGGTTTAAATTTCTCGCAGAAGATACTAAATAGTGTAACTGTATGCATTTTCCCCTTCAAATAATATATTGAACAGTAGCACTTATCTACTTCATGGGTGTCTTCCCAGTTGGGAATAGAGCATTGAATTATAGGCCATACCATTGTAAAAAACTGGAAAAATTCAACCAATCGTCCAGAAATCTTTTTTCTTTACTGAATTTATATTCAAAAAAAGATGATTCGTTGGGATGAAGTCATTTATTAAATAAAATCATCTGATTTAAGTCGAGCTTTCGAGAATATTTATTCTCTTCTTCAGGACAAGTCCTGAGTTTAGAATAAATAAGCTAAAAACAGGAAAGATCTCATAGCCATCAATTACAAATTTCATGGTTTATTCTAAACTCGATATTATTGGCGTGAAGAAGAGAAAAACCAAAGGAACCAAAGACCAGTTACTCATTAACGGCATGATTATGAAAAACTGGACAAAAAGACATATAGGGCACATGGCCTGGGTAGATTAGAAGAAGGCCATTGACTCACTACTGCATAGTTCGATTGAAAAATGTCTGGACATATTCAAGATAAGTGAGAGCACTAAGAAATTTGTGGGTGAGAATAGAAAGAAAGAAATAAAAAGGTCTTCTCTGCATTTCATTATCTTAACAATCATGGTAAACAAAACAACTACATTAGGATAAGAGATTTGTTAGCAGGTGGGTAAGATAAATCACTATACATGGAAGATCTGAAACTGTATGGTAGAAAATGGAAAGAAATAGAGTCGCTGCTCCACACTGTCAGATTGTTCAGCCAGGATATTGGCATGGAATTTGGCCACGACATACGCGCTATTCTCGCCCTCAAGAAAGAAAAAAT